>VZRW01001895.1:379973-560746 GCA_013398125.1 Aegotheles bennettii | reverse complement strand
TGCTCGGTGCTCCGTGTGTTCTGAGTACTCTCCTACAGCATCTGCAGCACTACTCTCATACTCCCGTTTTCTAATAAAGCATAATCTTCCATCTGGATGACTGGAGCATGAAAGAGCTCGGACGAACTTAGCATCACTCCAATCCATGTTCTGTACTTGATTTGCTTCTATCCCATTTTAGGAAATAGAGGGACCCTTAACATCAAGACAGGCTTTTCAGAGAATACAGGAGGGGGTTCACTATCAGAATATTTATTGGAGAGGATTCTGTCATGTAACTTAGTAATTAATTACTACAGCAGCCTAATCAAACATAACTGCTAAGCTTAATAAATTAGGTAAGAGGAGAAACAACAGTATTTTATGTGTATGAGCATCTGCTGAGTCAAAGTGAATTACTGACAGAATACATATTTTTATAATAAACTGTTAAGCTATGTAGTTCCTTTGGGGTTACATGAAGTGCTTTTGGGATAGAAGAGCCAGATCCCCTTCATCTGCCTGTGTAAAACCGCTTCAAGTTACACAGGGAACTGTACTAACTTCTAGTATGATGTGTGGATTTATCCTCAATTGTGATCCAGATATAAGCCAATTTGCACTAATTTCGGTAAACAAAATTCCTGATGAGTACCAAAGACTTCCTCTCCCTGAAGTCTAACTGAAGGAAAACAGCTGAACCTGAGTATTGATTCCTTTAGAGAAAACAGCTAGCCTCATTACTTTAAACAAACTCAGAAGCAAGAAGTGGAAGAGACAGAAGGGCCCCTCTCTCAAGCCTCCTACTGTCTGCGAGTCAGCACATGGAGCTTTGGGACGCCAGAACTCGTACTTCACTGGGACAGTTTGCTGTGGAGATTTTTTAATAGTGTTAACTGTATCAGCAGATATATATGTGCTGAGAATCTGGATTTTATTAAATTTGTTTTGAAATACAGCCTGTAAATAAAAATTCCAGAGGTTCTTTCAGTTGGAGTCCCGATGAATACTTCTCTCAAGCTGCACTGACCTCAAGGTCTTTCACCGTCCTTTCTTAAAAAAGAAAATAAATTAAATTATTCTCCCAGATGGTGAGCCCAGCAACTCAGACGCTAATCTCCCAAGCTCACATCAGCCCATTCACAACACATCAAAGCATGGATCTTTTTTCACTCCCTAGAAAACATTCAGGAAAGTAGAAGAGCTAATACACACTTTTTTTTTTTGTCAATCAAAATGTAAAACACTAAAAGAGACATTTGAAGACTGGCAAAAAATAGTCTGCTTCTTACATAGCTACCAACTGAGGAGATAAAAAAACAAATTCTGAAATTATTACAAAATTAAAACAAATTATGAAATCATATGGAATTTCTGTACGCAGACCACTATAAAATGCCAAAGCACAAATATTTCACAAGCTGTTTTTCCAGTAACTTTCTTTGAACTGTCTGATGCACAGCAACTAAAGGTTAACCAGGCCTGCAAGGAGGCTCAGGGCAGAAAGTGCATTCAGCAGCTGACATGAGAACTAATAGTCAAACCATCAACAAGGTTGTTACAGCTAACTGGTTTTCATTTAGAAGTGTGTTTTTGCTTCCTTTCCTTCCAGTGCCCTTTAGCAAGTTGGAAGCCAGGCTGTTCTTTTTATTGCTATGTGCCACAAAGAACACTTACAGTTAACGGGAATGCACAAAGCGTAGCTCATTACTGAATATTTATTGCTACTGAAAAAGGAGATTTTGTCACACTACGAAGCTCTAAATAGCTTTGCTAGAAAAAGAGATGAAGAGTTTTAGATGTAAGCAAAGAACTTACATAACTGCAAATAGTAACAGATTGGAGAGACTCTGGTTCTCAACAGCTTTAATCCAATATCTATGTCTCAATGTTTTTCTACTATAGAGCAGCAGTCAGTCAAAGAATTAAACAGGCCATTTAACTACAGCAATTTGTCTTAATTTCCTAAGAAATTTATTAAGCACTAAGATCAGAATCATATTAAGAGGGAAGCATGCATCACACATTTTCTAAATACAACTAAGAAATAGTGCTAACAACAGTTAAAACCTCTTTGTTGGATTTTTTTATCTGCATAGGAAAAATATGGCTATTGGACATTACTAGTACAAGAACAAAACAATGTAATTTAAGTAGCTGCAATCACCAGGGGTGGTATTTTTTTTTTTAAATAATAATAAATTCCATCTAGAAGTTTCCTGGAGATGGAAAGAGATGGAAGTTTCTTGGTTTGTAGAAGGATAGGTACAAAGGTTCTCAGCAACTTCAAGCAGAAAATATATGCCATTTAAACTCACAGAGGAGACTTGAGTATATTAGATAATGTAAAGAAAGGGAGAAAGGAGAAGGTAAAAAAAAAAATGGTAAACACCACTACCACTACTGTTAACTTGCAACAGATCAAAGTGAACATAATGCTTTCAGAAGGTCCAATATACACAATACCCTGTGTCCTGGCAGGAGAAATACGTATGTTCTACTAGTAAAGAAAAAATGCCAAACTTCAGAGAAATTATGGATGTAAAAGGATATATCCATTATTATCCTCCAATAATTTTCTGATACTCTTCCCATGAAAACACCGCATTAAAAAAAACCCCTTACACTAAACTTCGCCTATCATTATTTCTGTTGAGATGTAGAAATTATTTAACTATTTTTTGCTACATCCAAAGTAAATTCACTTGTTACATTTTGGGCCATTTGAAGTCAAACACCTTCAAGTCAAGAAGTTTGCCTTGACCTGTTGTTCATGTCAATTTTCACGGCCACTTACAAGCTCAAAGTAGCTGGTTAAGTCTGAAAAATGGGGCTGATAGTAGCTGCACTATTTTGCAAAACAGGTCTGGTTGCAAAATAACCAGCACCAGTACTATTAACGGCATACATAATGCAACACTTTTCTGAATAACAACAGCATGGCTGGTGTAACTAATGCAGTTAATTAAGCCATTAATTTCTCCACGCATCTCACAAAAAAGACCTCTACTTACCGAGACACCCCAAAGCCACAGTCTTGCAATGTTTTTAAGCAAATACTGCATTTTTGTTGGAAAAATAGTACTATCTACCTAAGCCAAAATTATACTTAAGGACCAGATTGACAACACAGTGAAGCTAATGGTTTGCCATAAGTGCAATAGATCTTGTATAAAAGAAATTGTCATGTCTTTACTGCATTGTACTAATGTGGACAACTAATGTTTCCCTAACATTCTCATTTCTCCCCACTACCATACACTCTAAACATGCACACCAGTAATTTTACATCCTTGCTCTGGATATGCTTCCAGTACTTGAATGTTTAATTGTCAACTGTGTGTCCCAATTACCTGCTAGACTCAATAAACCCTTGCTTTTCCTTTTAGATTGAACAGAATTTAAAGGTACAGGTCATTCAGCCCCTATCATTACAACGCAACCCAAACTGGACATGTGAAATTGTTGCAGACGCTTGTGAAGAGCCTGTATCTACCAGGAAGCTGAGAAACAAGGCTGTTTTCATAAAGATTTTTCTCTTCCTGCTTTTGTTTTGAGTTTCAGTACACAGAAAAATTCTTTGAAAAATTCAGAATGAAGATGTCAGGTAAAAGACATTTCAGCAGATATCAAAGGGAGATGCTTTGCCAGCACAGGCAGCCAGTTTACAGAATTTCTAAGTCTTCACTGCAGAAAGCAAAACGTGCTCATTCAGGACAGTTTGTACTTCACAAACATTTAGCAGCCTGTACAGAGGAATACAACTAGAGAAAATGCAGAATGTGTGCAGAAAATATGTTTTCTGCTTCCATCTTACTTAAATAGATATGCCTGGGTTTGTATCAATCATTGAATCATTTTCACAACACTAAGCCTCTCCTGTCTCATTCTCTTTGAGCCAGTCTTTTTAAACCAGAGCTTTCCTAAACAGCTGTGCTTGTTGTTTTGTTTTCAAGTTAAAGGCAAGATAACAGTGAAATCACTGCAGGGAAAAAAAATAATTCAGTCAAGTTACCAGTAGCTAATAAAAAAAAAAATAAAGACTTATGGTTGAAGGATTTTACCAGCATAGAAAAAAAATTATTCTGGTGTTGGCTGGTAATTTCACACCTATACTCCGAAACACCTACCAATCTGAAAAATATGTCAACAAAAAGAACAATAAATGTAACATAAAACCCCAAATATACTCCATGATATTACTCCATAATTGCTTTGAAAAACATGTATTCCTGTTGACAGGAGGTATTCATAAGGAAATAGAATCATAGAATTGTTTTTCTTGGAAAAGACCTTTAAGTTCATTGAGTCCAACCATAATACCCTATGTAGTAGCAGGCTGACAAGGAACTGATATCCACTCAGGACCTTCTATTGCAGAAGCTGGATGTGGTATCATTCAATAAAGTTTATGGACACCGGTACTTCTCTTGTGACAGCACCACTTTGGCGTGCTGCTGTCATACCCATTCAGGCTGTTTGTTCACTTCCACCCTGAACAATAGTTTGCTGTGTCTATAAAAACCACTAGTGAGGTTACCTTGTAAATGTGATTGTCAGAATAACAGGCTAAAGAAACCATCCAAACATAAAACAACCAGCTGGACTTCTACCTTATCCTTGCCTGCTCAGCTCTATCCCAATGTGGCTGTCTTACTGAACAGGAGAGAACACTTACACTCAGAAAGAGATCCAGTTCTTCAGAAAACAGAAACTGATAAGATTCACATTTCACACAGAACTCTATCTCCATGGAAAATAAATAAATAAACAAACTAACATCCAAATCAGCTCAAATACTGTACCTCAACAGACTATTTCTGTTGTTATACATGGAGGGGGACTCCACATATTGTTTGAAAGACTGGAATTAGAGTAAAAGAAATAGAGAAAACTCAAAGTGTAGATTTAAGGAAGACAGAAAAATTATTTGATTATTTGAAGCAAAGTATACAGCAGATTGCATGGTTGAATGTAATAACCCTAAGATTTTTTTGGAGGGTGTAAAGAGAAAGACCAAAATTACATGTTATACCTCTTGAGATATTGACAACACAAACTTCTTCCAAGTCTCAAGTGTCTAGTGACACTGCTGCAAGATTTGCCAATGAAGTATTACCATCAGCATCAGTACAATTCCAAAATAGCAAAATTATAGCAGCACCCATTTTTTCTGAAGAGTGAAACAAGATTGACCCATTCTGGCTGAACCTCTTCAGTCCACTGTAGTCCCAACAAGACCAGGTGACGTGGTCTGAATTTTTCAATTCCTTGTTTTTTACTTTATATTGTCTGATAATAAACTTTTAAAGTTTTAGTCAAAATAGAGAAAGGAAAAGGCAGACAAGACATATATAGCATGACTCATTAAAAAAAACTATTTAATAGGATGTGATCTGAATTTTTAGAAGCATTTCAACTATTTCTACAACACCTGAAAGAATAAAGAAAACTGCTTACTCATTTAAGAAACCAATAACATGAAAACTACTTGGAAGACTTACCTGGAAGTGGAACTTTTGTTTTGGACACCAGTTAGAGGCTAGTAGAGATCAGCAAGCAGTCATGGTGGTTCATACAATATGCTACTGACGTGTTGGTCTGAAAGCAGAAATCAAGGAGGAGAAGTGTTAAGAAGGGAACTTCTCATCCTTGTCCTCCAGCAAGTGGGGTGGAATTCGCACTGGTAGGACACTCAGAGGAAGAAGATTACTGGTGGAAGAAGGAGAGCTGTAAAAGAAAGGAGAGGCGAGAATATATTATCTAAAACAGATGGAAGTTTCATCCACATAGTGCAAGAGGATCTGCACAAAATAAGGGAATGCAGGGAATGTTCTACTTGCTAACTAAAAAAGCATCACAATAGCAAGACCACTCTGTAGTTATCCTGCAGAATCAAATATTTTCTCATTGCCTATAGATTTTGAGTCAATATTGATTGTTTTAGTGTTGCCAAAGTCAGAGGTGAAATTAAAAAACACCTCAGAGGTGAAGCTTCTCAAACGGAAAAGCTCAGTTATTTAATAATCTCTTCATTGATTTGGCTCAAATTAGGCTGTGAGTCTGAAAGCATGGGGATTCTGCCAAACCAGACTTAAGGACCAGGCACTGCAGCTTAATATTGTAACCTTAACAGATCAAAATTTCCACTTGCTATTTTTGTACATTGGGGAAAAATATATATATATATATTAAAAAAAAAATCAACTAGTGTGTCTCAGATAGCAGAAGTCAAACATAGAGGCAGGGCTGCTGAGGATTCCAGCTTTGCAGAATCATCCAGGCAAAGAAAAAAAAGCACACGGGTTAGAAACCAAAACAAATCCATATACTGCCTAAGGGAGGAGTGCTAAGCAAACACACTGCGATACATTAAGATCTTTTCTTCTCCTCACAGCCCAAAACACACTCAACCAGGAAATGCCTCTGTGTTAGCCAAGATCTGGACTATTCTTATGATTCTTTTTAAAAATTAGGGTTTTACAAAGCCTCTAAAAATTAAAAAATATTGCTTCAAAACTATTTTCTAGAATTTTTAATGTTTTTACTGTTGGCAAAGGATGATAACATTTTTGCATCTCAGAGCTCATCTCTGAACACACAGTCAGTCTCAAGAGCACCAGGGAAGAGTGGCAGCCTTCCTCTCAAACCGTTTCTGAAGTTTGGATGTTCATAGAACATCAAATGCTTTTGCCTAGATAAACACTGCTCCGTGAGCAGGATGTGTTTCAGCATTTGTTCACAGACAAAGTATAATCCACATATTCTATTGACAGACTCTGCCATTCACCAGTAGCAATAGGGACCTGGGAACCTGTCTTCCAACATTCAGGAAACAACTACGTGTAGCTTCCATACTTCTCAACCTTGAATCTTTGAGTTGGTCCTTTCTGATCCCATTTCACTGCTGCGTTTTCCCGCCTGCTTTAAACCTTTGTTGACCCCATCCCACCTCAGTATAATAATTCCAAAGGAAATTGTTTAATGGTGTGCTTGCCCAGCACCAGCAAAACAAGCCAGTTGTGCTATCTCTGTAAAATGCTCTGTTCCGAAAGACCTTGAAATTTGAAATATTGACATTTGAAATACTTTGGTGTGCAACTTTGAATTTGGTAAGGAAAAAGAGGTATTCACAGAGATGAGGGTTCATAGTCTGTTTTCTCTTCAGTTCCAAAGAGTATGAAAACAAGTGGAATTATCTATCTCTGATATACTTGAAGAGGAGCCAGTAGCCTACTGTGTAACACTAAAAAAAGATGTTAAATCCACAGCCTGCATCAAGTGTTTGGGCTTTCATTAAAGAATAGGCAATTTAAATTCATATAAGACAAGCAGTAAAAAAAGTACACAGTATTAAATCTCCCGAGAGAGACAAGGCCACACCACAGTGAGTCTGAGGCAACAGAGCTAAGTCCCTCTGCTCAGGCAGCACAGTTCCCTGGGTCTGCATCAATGGGTTTACAGCTCCATCTCAAGACACAGCAAACCCTCCTCTGATACATACATATATATATATTGAAATTTTATGTTTATTAAAGCATAATTCAAGATGTTCATTGTGTATAACTTGAGGCCCACACCCATTATCCCCAGGTCAGTCAGCATGTTAACTGCCCTTAGGTGTCACAAGAAATCAAATACATGACTTGGTTAGACATTTTCTGTACATATACACTTCACATTTAATGGATGTCCTTGCTGAGAGAGTGCAACTGGAACCCTTCCCACTAGGTCAGGGGCACAGGAGAGGGAGAGAACAGAAATGGAGAAGGGGAGCTTTCTTGCAAGCATTATTTCCAAACAGCTTTTCCAGCAAGACAGTGTTACCTCGATACTAAACAGAAACCGTAACAGGCACAAAGAGAACTCCACCTTGAGTAGGAAAGGAGTGGTAAGTCTACTATTTTGTCTTTCATCCTCCTTGCTGCCAAACAGCTATGTGAAATATCAGTTTCTTGATTTTTCTCTTCTGGTATTTGGATTTGAAGAGAATTAACTCTTTTTAGGTGGTAGTAACCAGGAAACATGCAGCTGAACCTGCGGGCCAGAAGAGAACAGTGCAATCAATTTCTGTGCTACTAACCTTTTACAGAGATTCTAGCTCTCTCATTTTCTTAATTTTCTATCACTCAGTAGAATATTTTTGGTGTACAAAGGATTATAGTTTCATAATGCACAAAAGCTGATTAGGAGACATGCCATTTTGTAAGATACAATGTCCCAGAAAAAGCAACTGCAATATCTCACTTTTACAAAATGAATTCTGTAACTTCTGCCTCTGAATTTCCCTTAAGATATGCATAATTTATTACATTTACTATGCTGATTTCCCACATACATAACAAAATCCTGTAGTGTACTCTACTGCATTTTCAGTGATGTTGAGAGAAAAATTTCATTACTATTTAAAGAACAAGTCTACTCAAAAGAGAAATCACATTATAATAGCAGCTTTCTATTCAGAAGGTCTTCTTCAAGTGAAATTTTGAGTGCAAAAATCTTACTTAATGAACAACAACAGATTTCCACCATGCCTTCCTGATTCAAATACTGCAGAATTAACCCTAGATAGCATTTCTATGACCGATATGTTATTTATGGCAGTTCTTAACAAAGCATATGTCTATGCCTCTGAACAGAAAAATAAACAGAATGACTAAAACAGACAAGGAATCAGCAAGCTTTATATGCTTCTTGACTGGAAGTCATCTATCCAACCAGAGGTTTCTTATCTGCCCTAATTCATATACAAGACAATAAATCCTTCACAGTATCACTAGAGGAAGTCCTTCTAAAAAATCACTACTTAATACTGCACAGGTCAAAATTATAAGATGATTTTTCCTGTAGCAGGAAGTGAATATTTGTTATAGATCAGTGCTATGAAACTGGAAGATATATTTTCAAGACTACTGTTGATTATCACAATAAATCTTTCAATATATATCTTTTCTGAATAAAAGGGATAAATTTCTGCACAACTAATGATTCTAAATTTAGTAGAAATAACTGAGTGTAAAGGGATATATTAGCTTTAGTAACTAATTTAATGACTACTTTAATTAAGATTGAGTTGACTATTTTAGACAGGAAATACTGAACCACTCATAACATATAGCACCTAGAACCCTGATCCTCCTACTATATAGTAAATTTACAAGATCATCAGTGAACACATACTACATGTTTTAATTAAGGTATGCACAGAGTTTGAAGAAACGTGACCCTACTGCGTGTGTGCAAAAGTTGGGCTATTTGAAGACAAAAACATACTGAACAAAAGCACAGCTGAAACAGGTTTGCTTTGTACACAAGAGGAATGCTTAACTGCAGAAGGTTGAAGGAGTGAACCTCTACACACTTAACTAATTTCTGCATATGTTTTGGTTTAGTAGCTTTGGACTGAAAACAGGTACAAAAGTAAAATAAAACCATTACCTCCCAGTTTCACTCCTAGCTGATTGGCAATATATTAACTTTATATGCAGTGCTGCTGCGTTTTTATATTAGAGTACAGTTCAGTGATTCTGTAGAGGTTTAATGATTTTTATGACAACATAAAAGTGCAATAACAATGCACAATGAGTTCTAATTAGTACTAATGAACTAAAAAAGCCCAACAGGTTGAGGCTTTTTTTATAGTAAATTCAAGCTTAAAAACTATACAGGCTCTTATAAACTAAAAAGATTGTCCAGAGTAGAAACAAACTGCAGATGGAGTCAGCTTTGCAAAGTAGTTACTCTAAAGAGAAATGCATTTACAGAGGTGGCTGTCACTGAACATTTCAGAACACAGTTAATGTTTGCCAAATCCCTACGTGCATCAAAAGATGTTAGAACAATTTCCAAGAGCATTTACAGAAAATTGAATTCTTAAGGGTCAGAATATGGAAAAAAAAAAATAATTGCACTACAGGAACAGAAAAGAAACATCATACAATTTCCCCATCTCTGCACATGTGCAAACTTCAAGCCAAATCCTTTTCAACTCTGAAAAAAATAAAGTGGGGTTTTTTTCTGGTGCTAGTGAGCAGATCAGCTGACACTCAGATACTGCAGTATTGGGGTTGGAAGAGGAAGCTGCTGGTTATCTTAAATGGAGAAGGAAGATGCAATCTAGTTGGATGACAAGTGGGTATTCTGGCAGAAGCTCCAGCTCTCTGCAAGCTTGTTTAGGCTCTGAAGCTAAGCTCATGTCACCAGCCTCTATACATACTACAAGTCAGAAGTACAAAAGCTCGAGGTGAGCAAGCACCTCCTCCAGAACATGTTACAGTTTGTGTAAACAATTCCCCTGCCTCAGGAAAGGATGGCTAGGAAATCACCTCTATGGGCCCTGAATAGACAGTATAATTTGAAACAAAGAATGCCAAACAGTTGCTTACCAGATTTACTACACCCAAAGAACTTCTGTGTTTGTGCTGCTACTTTTCACTGACAGACTTGACTTCGAGTACAGCAGTAGGAAGTCAAACAGCTATACTTCTAGTGTTCAGCCATCAAGGATTCACGCCACAACAGCATTTCTAGCAAGCACACAAATACACACCAGCACAACACTTCTAACAATATCAATAGTGGGAATTAATTCTCTGTACAATTTACATACACAGAAATCCAAATCTGCAGCCAAATCAGCAAGGTGAAAACCTGTTTTTTTTTTTCAACATTAATATACTCAAATAAAAATCTGGAAGCAGAGACTACAGTATGCATATAGAACAAGTTCCTACAAATTCAGGACAACAGAGACTACTGTATGCTAGTTTTTCCTGACAGGATAAGATACAGAACTGTCCTAAGAACCACTGAGGTGTAGCAAGTTTACCTTAGGCACAAATCAACCCAACTTCCTTTGTGAACCTTCCTAAAGCAGCACCCCCAATACGGTTCCTTTTCAAGTAGTATCTACAACCAGAAATCAGGACTTGTCCCTGATACCTCCCTGTCAGTAATTTCCCTCAAGAAAATTTTTTCTCTTCCTCCTCAGCACAACTGTTTTCTCACCAATCAAGTCGACAAAGGATTCAGATTTCTCCAACATATCTTTTTCTTGAAAAATAGCATCCTAAAACTAATCTCACACTTTCATCACTGACTAAAGAACTTCCTCCTCTAAGAACATTGACATAAGACTTCTTAGGGAAAATTTAATCTCTCCACAGGTGTGTGTGATGTCTCAACATCACCTTTCCTAGGTACAGCTGTTAAGTCGAATTGAGCTCACTGTACTCCCAAGAAATCTTTCTCTAACAGTACAAAGTGTATGTACCATGTGTCATACCAGTCGCTTCTTGCAGCTGTAGTTCTCAAACATTTTGAACTATTCCTCATGATACTGCTTTGTAGAAGCCAAATAGTCTAATTCCCATTTGTTTTACACTAAAAAATTCAAATACTATAGGGAATAAGAATTGCTCAAGGTTACACTGTATGTCAGTATCAGGGAATACAACACTCCAGTGCTTGATGCCCTAGTTCTATAAACTTCACATAGTATGTGCTACATAGACCTTGCACACTAAACACTGAATACTTCTCACCAGCTCTGACCTGAAAAATTTGGCTTTTTTGTGTTCAAATTACATGAGACATTTTAAATTGCTCTCTAGAGCCTTACTCAGAATTTAGTGAGTAGCATTATTTTCCTCCTGAGTTTCCCCCTTCCATTTTACCCAGAATTAATCCTTTCTACTTCATTGCTGAGTCACTGATATTGACTAATCTACTACAAAACATCTCTAATTTCTCTTTATTTTCTCTTTTCCTAGCCCAACTGTCTTATCTGTTCTTCTGTCTTCTTAGATTCATGGATGTACAGTCATGAAAATTCACACCTCTAATTCAATTGAAGAAGCATATTGTATATTCTGAAGGTGAAAAGTGACAAGGACATTTTAGGTCTTTAAGCTTATGAATTTTTAAACTGTCACATTTTTACCCTTTCATTGATGAATACATAAAAAATGAGTAACAAAAGCACTTCACTGGTAATGCCAGAAACGAAGAGAAGCAGCTAATAGAGATGGTGTCACCCATCAGAGAAACAGTAACCAGAAGAATAAAACATAAATTTAGTTATTTAATTAAATTTAGTTTAATTCTAAGACTAAAGCTCGTAAGTTTACATAGAAAGCTTCATTTTCTGATGCTGTCTTGGGCCATTTGGCTATGAAAGCAGTCACAACACACAAAGCCACAGCATCACACAAAGAAGCCTTCATGACCCTTCTGCAACATCACTGTTCCCTGTTCTTACACAGTCCCCTGCACACTGGGGAAGTTCCTACTGAGATAAAGGATACCATCTCTGAGTGATACTGCCTGGAGGTAACACATCTGCCATTTGTAAATTAAATGAGGGGATCCTGAGAGGATGCAAATTGTTTGCATCTGCTTTATAGATTCTCATCTTCAACTCAGAGGTAAGACCTCTGGATCAGTCATTTAAGGCATTTTTTCTGCCAGGTCAGTATGTGTCTTTATTTGGTGCAGAATCCCATGCACAGCTCATCAGGATTTCTCTGTTTTCTCCAGGGTACTCTTTATAAGTGAGACCATTTTAACTATGATCATTTAACTATCATATTTTCTCAAAAATGGTTGTGACATCTATATAAGGAACACATAGCAAAAATTGAAAGCAATTTTCAATGCCTATTCAAAAACACAGACTGCAAGATCATTAGGAAAAACAGGAGTCTGGGTGACAGGCACCTAGATCGGAGAGAACTGGTTATGAAATGCCATTTCTGAGATGAGTTGGGAAAGTTTCTTGTGTACCTAGTATGTACAAGTCTAATTGGTCTAAAAAATGCTTACTCAAACCCAAAGTAAGAAAAAAAATCCCACACTCCCTCCTCATTATTTCTGGTAGCCTTACTTTTCCATTTCTCTCAGTTGCTGTTACTCAATCTTCCCCCTGCCTATACTAATCATCTTATGATTGACTTTTAAGAATGCTTCCTCTATTTTTCTGATGAAACCATCACTCCCCTCTCCAAAAACATTATTTTCTTACTTGTGCTTTTACTTGTTAACTATTTTCTTTTTCACTAGTCCATCTTCTTAATTACATTTTAATTGCCTATTTAACATTGTAGGGAACTCTCTGAAGTGCAGTCTCTGAAAACACAATAGGAATCTCTGTGTGAAGAATGTCCCATAAAAACGTACAGTATCACTCCTCACCTTTCAGTGAAACTACCTCACACTTGTCCACAGCCACCACACTAGTCATCATTTTAACCGCTGATGCAGATGACTAATAGTCCCACAGAATGCAGTTTTTAAATGAGTAGAAGGCTGTATGCTAATACCCCTCACCAATCTCCTTCTCTTTTATCCTGTCCCGTCTTTGTTGTAATTTGGTGGTGTAACAGTTGACAGAGGAATCTGCTAACCATGTTTCTTAACTGATACTGAGAAAGAGTAGGCTGCAATATATCTCAACAGTGTAAATTTTCTTCTTAAAGGTTACAGTGCTCCTTTCCCCAGGGAGTGGCTGCATGAAATTAAGTAATCTTAAATACAGTATTTGTTTGAGACTCTATATATAGAGACCGTACTTAAGTGAAATAACTTCTTTAACTACATATTTTTTCTTGTTACCTATGATAAAGTCTGATCATATTATTCACAGGGAAAATGGCAGCATCTTCTGTCTCACTGTGACTCAGTGTATAACAATTATCTACTGACTATAGATAATTTCAGTATTTTCCCATTTTCATATATTTCCTTGACCAGATTCTCTGATTATTTCCCAGGAAAAAAAAAAAACAAACAAAAAAAAACCAAAACAAAAACAAGCAAACAAAAAAAAAAACCCAAAACAACAACACAAAAAGAAAAAGTATAAGGCTAGCAAGCCAAAGTTGCTTTCCAGCAGATGGTAAAACAGAGAACAGAAAACACCTGGCAGTAACAAACCTCCTTCTTAAAGTTTTACCATCTAGTTCAGATACTTTTTCAGAATCATTCTGGCAGCAGCCTATGGGATCAGATTTCTTGGCGAAGTCCCCTAAGTTATAGAAAAAGGCCTGAGTTATGAGAGGTTCAGGACTTCTGCCCCTCACACGTTTACACAGAATCATTCAGGTGCAAACAGGAACCATTAACACAGGAGGATTTACTATCCTTGCAAACACTTTCAAACTGTCAAAGAGTGGAAATAGTGCAACAAGAGCTAGAGGTCAATGTGAAAGGTCAAGGGCAAGAAAGTAATTTCCTTTTTTTAGAAGTTTAGGACTTTGGTCAAAATCAAATATCAGCCAAATATGTTTGCTTTTTTTTCTACAGATGAGATCATTAATCTTTTGTTAAGACATAAAAGCACTGAAAAGCCTAAGGATCAGCTGACAAAGATCCTAGTGATTAACAATAATTTAAACAAGTTGAGAGGTCTGATGAAATGTAAAGACTGACCTTTTCTAGCACAAGCAGTTTTACATCAAGAGTTGCAAGCAAACCCTCTGAAAAAGTAATAGAGTAGTTTTTGTCTCTTACTGTGTGAAGTACTATAAAACCAGTACTTTTTCCAAGTGGCTGGCAAATTTCTGATGTGCAGAAAGGCTGCATCCCACACAGTAATGACTTCACCTTGTTCTTAGCTGGTTTTGCAGATATCCCAACAAGCCAATCTCTTCATTGAAAAGCCAGGACAATTTTCTAGATAGCTGAAGATAAGGAGAAGCAGTCTCAAAACTGCTAATACAAGCAGAGCTGCCAACTGCCAACTATTTCACCAGGAAACAACAGTGACAGAAAAGCACTGCAGAGCAGAAAGAGGAAGCAATGTGTTTAGGGAGGCAACATAACATGTGAAAGAGTAAATAAAGGAGCAGACAGAAGGTATAAATGGATGAGAACAATTTATTTTTTTTTAAGAAACGCATAATTTTTCCAAGAAATTGTTTGCAAGCTGCAGTGCAAGTGGAAGAATGAGAGTGAGACTTGCTCGCGCTCTCTCTCTGCTTTAGTGCAATCTATATTCCTAGGACTCGGATTTCTTTCTGGAAAGGGCTGTGCCACCTTGGTCTCTTTGGGTCAAATGACTGACTATATACTCTAGCATACACTCAAAACAGCTCTGGTTTGCTGCTCGAGGATAGCTGTTTTCACTGGCCACTTGTGGGGTTCCGCAGGGCTCCATCCTAGGCCCAGTCCTCTTCAACATCTTCATCAATGACCTGGACGCAGGACTTGAAGGGGTTCTATGCAAATTTGCAGATACCAACCACATGAACTTCAACAAGTGCAAGTGCCAGATTCTGCATCTGGGACAGGGCAACCCTACCTGGTTGTAGGTACAGACTAGGGAATGAGTGGCTGGAGAGCAGCGTGACTGAGAGGGACCTGGGGGTCTCGGTTGATAGCAAGCTGAATATGAGCCAGCAGTGAGCCCTGGTAACCAGTAGGGCTAACAGTGTCCTGGGGTGCATCAAGCACAGCATGGCCAGCTGGGTCAAGGGAGGCAATTGTCCTACTCTACTCCACACTGGTGCAACCCCACCTCGAGTATTGTGTGCAGTTTTGGGCTCAGCAGTTCAAAAAGAACATCAAACTACTGAAGCAAGTCCAGAGGAGGGCCACAAGGATGGTGAAGGATCTAGAAGGGATGAGCTACGAGGAGCGGCTGAGGTCGCTTGGATTATTCAGCCTGGAGAAGAGGAGGCTGAGGGGTGACCTCATTGCAGTCTATGGCTTTCTCATGGGGGGAAGAGAAGGGACAGGTACCAATTTCTTCACTCCTGTGCCCAATGACAGGACTTGGGGTAACAGCAGGGAGTTGAATCAGGGGAGGTTTAGGTTAGATATCAAGAAAAAGTTTTTTACCCAGAAGGTGACAGAGCACTGGAACAGGCTCCCCAGGGCAGTGGTCACAGCACCGAACCTGACTGAGTTCAAAAAGCATTTGGACGATACTCTCAGGCACATGGTGTGACTCTCTGGGTGTCCTGCACAGGGACTTGATGATCCTGGAGGGTCCCTTCAAACTTGATATATTCTATGAAACAATAAAATGCTTTCTCAATTTTGTATATTTCATATACTATTTTTACAGAGGTGTTTTCAAACAAAGGGGTCAGAGTCTGTTCTTTTTTTCCCTGTGCCATACCTCCAGAAGCAGTTTTAACTAGATGATGATCTGCCAATCTGCAGAGTCGAGTTGCAAGACGACTGACAAGGCCGAGACCTGCACTTCCTCTTAGCCCTACACATGCTGACCCTGAACGACAAACGAGTATGCTAAAACACTTGTTCCTAAGGGTTATTTGTCAAGTACTGTTCAAAAGAAAAATAAATTATAACCATCCCTGAATACAGTTTGGTCATAGCAAGCCAACAATAATCAGCCAGCAATGTCAGAAGAGAACAGCGAGATAAATAAAGCAAGCTGCACCACAGTTATTATTACATCTGTATAATTCCTGCAAAGTTACAATCATAAGTACATAATTCCTGGATATATCCTACAAGGTCATGTAAATGTCTCAGCTGGAGTGCCTAGAAAAGGATCATGGAAATTCAGATTGCTGGGTTCTGTAACGCATGCGTCCAAGGTCAAAATACTCAAAGAGGTTGCTAGTAACACAGGGACTGGTAGTTTGGAATTGAGGTTTATTTGTTTGGGGTTTTTTCCCCCTCTCCAGCGTTAGTGGTGCTATTGGAGCACAACACTGAATTAAAGCAACCCTTGTGTTCCTATCCTCTTGCATTGATCATCCTGAACTCTTCTAACAACTGAAAACATAGATGCTTAGCACATATGAGAGGCCACATCTGACAAGAATAACTTTACTTTCTGCATACATCTCCATCTCTCTGGAAAACACACATGTTCATTCCTGTGTAAGGAGGACCCTGGTGAGAGTAGATGTTCCCTTATCGTACCTTGGTGAAATAGCAGTATCAGTACTGGCACATAGTTAGAAACCAAGAAATCATTCAAACAACTTATTCCTGGCTTCAAAGCACAAGCCAGGGATATTGTTTTCACAGATACGTTGATTTTCTTCCTTTTTTTTTTCTCTCCGAATAGCATCCAATCAGCTGCTGCTGTCACTTTTCATATCGCTAAACAATAAGATTTTTAGTACAAAATGGATAACAACAAAAAAGCATACAGGAACTGAGAAACTCGATCTATTTGAAATGTACTTTCTAGGCTAGTCCCTTGAAAAGTATCAAAGAATCACATTTAAGAAAACTTAACTATACTTTTCTCCAGTACATTTCAGCCTACACTAACCATATGGAAATATAACACTCATTGGGAGATACATGTGCCTTTACTTGGCTGAAGGCAATTACAACCACTTGTTTTCAGATTCAAAGCTCTTCATCATATATCTCTGCCCTGCTTAAATTTTTTTTATTTGGTAGGGAGATGTCACTTCAAAACTTCTGTCCAGGCAATAATGGCAGTCTGCATATACTCAGAACATTTTCTAACAGTCACCATTGTGCTTTCTCCCATAACAGGCTGTGAACATCTGTTTACAGCTTTCAACTCATCTTTTTCAAACACCCATTAAGAATTTCCCATATATAAAGGAAAAAGGCTATAGGCAGACTAAGATAACTCCAGATAGGAGTTTCATACCCATCTATTGCCTCTTGGCTTCAGTTTGAGCTGTATGCTCTTTGGATAATAGAATGGAAGTTGATTTTCAAATATATACATATAGATACACATGTGTGCATATATATACATACATATAAAATATTTTCAGAAACTGCTAAGGATTTTAGGCTTGTTCATTAAATTAGGAATTTCTTGTGCTCTCCAGATAATGACAATGGGTCTCAGTTCAGACTTCAAAGTTTCTTTTCCAGGAGGCAAATTAATTTTACTTTGAAGAAGGAAAAGTAGTTTAGTGAATATAATGGGCAAATATTGTAAAACAACAGAAGATATTCCCCACTTCAAAAACATATAGCCAGCTGTGAGGTGGGAGATGGCAGGAGCACAGGGGTTTCAGTTTTATTGTTCCATTACTCCAGCAGTGCCTGCAATGTCTGTACTTGCCGTAAAAAGATTCTTGACGTTAATAGAGCTATCACAATGCCTACACCTAGTGTAACTTTTTTTCACATATCTGTCTTCCTTGCACAGTTTCTCTGTAATCCCTTACTGCACTATTGCAGCCTAGAATATAAGGAAAGGCCATGCTAAGCTTTCACCCAAGCTATTCCAAGTAATCAAGTTCTTTCCCACTAATACTCTCTCTGCAATAAGAAAATAAGTAGTCAGCCTCTTTACTATTTGCTAAGCAGGAATTAAAAAGGAAAGAACAATGGATATGCTTAATTTTAGAGTAGTTTTCAGTACAGAAAAAGCATTCAAAGTGAACAAATGTAAATGAAAAGACATTATCTGAGGTATAACTGAAACAATTGTAATATTAAATTGACAAATACTACAACACTATCACATCTGGAAGGAGTTCAACTATTTACCATTAAATTTTTCTGTACACTCAAAAATCTCAAGTGGCAAGAGACACTAACAGCAATCTAAACATACCTATAATTACAAATTAAGAGGATATTTCATTTAAGTCATCTGAGCTGTATTCTTCATAAACACACTGAAGGTCAAATCCTGCATTGATTTTCAACTTTAGAAGTTTTGCAAGTATAAAAATATAATTCAGAAGAGAATTTCAATGCTATCAGTACTGCAAAAGAAATAATAAAAATTGATTGTCCCAGATCAAGTCATCTTATGAGCAGTATATTAAATTAAAACAGGTCTGACCCTTCTCTACAGTAAACATACAACTGCCATATACAAACCTCCAAACACACCAGGACAACTGACATCAGCTTTTTTTCCTGACAGTAGCATGATATGACATTCACAACTATGCATTATCTTTAGCTAGTTGCCTCCTAAGAACAGTGGTTGAATAGTCATAGGTAGACTGTGCAGTACAGAGACACATAATTATATTTTGTAGTTCTAATATGTTCAATGTTTTACCTGAGACATTATCAGCAACAGTCCCACTGACTAACAGGTTCTATGTAGCTAAAATCCTCTGACTGTCACTTTGAAAAATGAAGTAAAATTTTTCTAGGTAAGTATTTTATAAATACCTACACAAACACAGCAGGTCTAGATCCTTGGTCCATGCAGATAGAACCATCAAGTTATGTTCGAGTATTTAGTTGCATCTTTTGGCAGAGAACACTCTGCTACCTCCACACAGGTTTCCTGTCTTAGTCCCAAAACCTACTGACAGAACTTCTATGTTTATTTTCCTGCTATATTTCTGCTCCAATACACCGCTTCCCAGCTCTTAAAAGAGGAAGTGCAAAGAAGATAGAAGTACATAAATTATTTCAATAAGGCCAAAGGAGTGACCTAATACAGACCAACACCTGGTCCTGTAAGTTGACCACAGTGTGCTATTGTCTTTTACTCATTTCCCTGAGTAGTCTTTACTTGAGGAACAAGAAGCAATGTCCCCTATTTGGGCTGAGTACATTTATGTGCCCAGCTGTGCCTCCACTCCTGTGCTCTGAAAATCTCACACCGCGAACCTGCTGCTACTCACCACCTGATCAATAATGTCAGAGTTACAGTTAGAGAGATCTCAAAATTCTGAGGAAGAAAACAACCACAAATCTGCTAACTTGTCAAAATAAAGTGTTACAGTGACAGCGTAACATCGCCTATGCCCATCTACAAATACACCTTATGCTATCTCTGTTGCTTCAGAGATTCATGAATTGCTGGGATCTTGCTTGCGTTACTGAGTTTGATTTGTTTGCTGCCTGAAAAGCTAGGAATGGCAGTTCATTGGTATGAACCAAGCCCTTTAGATCTGCACTAGGAAGTGAAGTGACAAAACACTAACTATAGTCATGCAAGGAGGTGACTGGAGGAGACTACCCCAGTGACAAATCAAAGTAGCAGCTGCGAGAGAAGCATGGTGGAGGCTGCAGGAAATAACAGCTCACTTCTCAGTTTTGTACTAAATAACCTGACCTTTACAACCCATGCATGTTCTCTTCAGAAAACAAAGAGTTGAAACAGCCGAGGGACTCTGTCAGGCTCCATAGGCAGATTTCTACTGGTTCTGGATGCCAGAAGAAACATGCATCCAGAAAAAATTTGGCTAAGTGATGCATAACTTAGATCTGTGCAATACTATGCAACACTCCAAGCTGCCAATGAATGAGAGAATTCAGGTGTCGGGATCTGTATTTGTACAGTGCTGTGGCTCAGTCAAATTAACTACTCATAACAGAGACAGAATATGGCACCAGAAAAAAAAAGCCTTTGGTATATTATACCAAGATCCAGAGAAGTAATTCTGCATGCACTGAACAGCACTGGCCTCAGAAATAACACTTCAGTACATTTTCTAGCAGGAATGAATCACAATACAGCATTTGACTGCAGTAACCAAGTGCACATTGCTTTTAAAATTCATTAAGAAATGTCTGAGGTATTAATAGTCTCCATGGCAGCTTCTGAACGGGTTGCAAATTAACATGCTCAGACTACTACGCTCCTTACTACTTTGGATTCTTCATCGACTAGTTGAAATCTTAAAAGCTAGAGTTATGTCCTATTTCCATTTTCCAATTATTCTAATATCTGTATCTCATCTCTTATGCCTCTGTCATGAAAGGAACAGTACTGTTATACCTGTCATTCTCCAGACAAGCTATTTAAGTGCATAAATATATGCATTGTATCTATACATACATAAGCACTTAATAAATACATTTATGTGTTAGTAGCATGTGACTAAGATCTCCCAGAAGCCTTCAAAAGTCAGGAATTGACAGCATGGATACTGAAAGTTTGTAGATATTTATAACTGAGTGAAATTTCAGGATGATGGTAGGTGGGAAATGAACATACAGCAAAATACACACCCCACACTAGGTTTTTGCCCAGAAAGGATATGGAAATCTTAAAAAAAAGATTCACCAAGGAATCAACCTAGGAAAAAAAAAGGTAACGCACAGACAATAATACTCAGAAACAGCTGCACAGCTTTGCGATATTCCAAAAGGACTGCACAAGGCAGAGATCCTGAACAGAAAGTATGAATCTAAACAGTTAATATTTCGTAAAGCTGCAAGCAGCTTAAGACAAAAGCCTATAATGGGAAGTGTCGCGCATCTTAATAGGCAGCAATATAAGCACCACCTATAATAAATGAGGGAGGGACAGAAAAAGAGTATAAACAAATTAACCATAGCCTAGAAACCTCAAACAAGTGTCTCACTTCGCTGAAAATAAGATTTTTCTTACTAATAAGTACAGGATTTTTACATGACATATTGAGAAGTATATTTCTTTGTGATGCTGGTCTATCTCAGAGGTATTGTAAGTATAGAACCATGTAATGTGGCTGTTACTATGGAAACAACTCCTTTTCTAAGGAAAATCAGAAGGTATAAGTCAAGTAAAATCCCAAATAATTTATTGTGACATAGGTTGGACATGTTGTTAAACTGCATCCTTAACTTATTGCACCCCATTTCTGTCAATTCTTTCCTACCTCCATGTGTTTCACACTGCAATACTAATTTTTTCCCACATTAATTGAAGTAATATATCCTGGGTATGCAGTACAAATTTCTTCACCTCAGCAGTAAGTGCAGAACAGACTAAAATGGGCTCTGAGGATCTCTGCTAAAAGACATGCCTTCTTCAGACAAGAATCTGTCTCATCAGCTAAGAACTGGTGAGGTGGTATACAGGTTCCTGAGGGCATAACTTTCCACCTTCCATGCTGAGCAAAGAAAGATAAACAGCCAGAATAAAACAGTATGTCAAATATAAGGCAATTTGTTTGCTTTCCATAAATAAAAATAATTCTATATAGACAGGCAAGTCACTATTATGAGCAATCAGAAAGAAAAAAAAGACGAGGAAAATTTAGAGAACAAATTGCTAGGATTTGCTGTTACAAATTCTTCTCTCCCAGATCTTAAAGGATGTTACCTGCTAATAACTCCTCATCTGTTACTTTGCCTCTCTTTAAGAACTAAGTCTCTAGTGTCCACAAAGTCTCTCCAAAGAAACCCTGATAATTAACTGTGAACAAAAGCTGTAACATTTAACCTGTTTTAGCACTATTCCCCAAGCCTCATATACAGACTACCAAATATCCTTCCCTTATTCAGTTTGCCAACCCATTTTATCAGCTCTCTATTTCCAAAACCATTTTTTCTTCCCCAAGGTTGGTGTTATCACAGTGTCCAGTGCAAATCTGCTCCTTATTGCATACGTTCAGTTGAAGAATAGACTCTGGGGACTTTGCCCTCACACTTCCTGCAAAGACTTTTTTACAAATTCTTACAATCTTTCTCTTTCTCACTATCACTTAAGCACCTAAAGTCTTTGCACCACAAAAGATGGAGATTCCGGGTGAGATAACACATTGCCTGACACAACAGAGCCAAATACGTTTTGAAAAAGCAAAAAGAAATAACACTTTTATGTAGTCCCCACATTAAAGTAATTAAAAGCAGCAGATAAAGGTCTGACCGCCCTCTTTCCTAGTAGGTTTGTAAATGTGCAGGCAATTACTTTGTGTGATCGTGACAGGAGAAATTTAAATCTGAACTCTACCCACAACCAATAAATCTTACATTAGCCTTTTACCTAATAAGAATGACACCTCATACAATGCCTCTGTGACCCAGAAAGGAAAAAGATTAAGGAATTATAGGGAATTTCAAACCCATTGCTGCCTCTCTATATGAAAATCAAAGTATGAACATTGCTTCTTTTCTGAGTACTTTTCCTCAGTGTAAAGGTTATGTTCAGCCAACTGGGAGACACAGACTCACCCACGTGACTTCAGGGACCAGTTGCTGTATCGAGTCTGTTACTGCTCAGTACCTGGAAAACTGCTTGCAGTAAATCAGCATGTTAAAAAAACAAAGAAAATGGTTGAGTAAATTTGAATAATATATAAGTTGAGAGAAATTGTCATCTGCTAGAAACTTTCCACACAAACAGAAAAAAGGGATTCAGTAATTCGTCAAATAAGCTATTCAACATGAATTATTCACTTAGTTTTACTACTAAGGCTTCCATGTGCTTCAAGTCACGCAAATCTGATAGGGAGATATAAACCTGGGAATCAGGGTTGTGAAGGTCTTGCCTGCTCTTATATTTTCCAAGAGAGGAAATGAAGTTAGAATAATTATATTTTTCTATTTTTATCTTGGTTATTAATCTCTTGGCTGGATTACTGAGGAGTGCAGTATCTCTGTTTTGCCCTTTCAATAGCCCATTTCTTCTAGAAGTTGCTAAGGGGAATTCTTCCTTTCAGCTGTAATTTTTCCCTTTGTGAATAGTCTCTCTAATGATCAGAGGTAGTCTAGAAGTGAGTTAAAGTGCCTGTGGATCAGAAGACTTGTTTTGAGGACAGTACCCATATTCATGAAAGCAAGCAGTCCAAAGAGAAACAGCTTCAAGAGAAGTTTTTTGATAACATAATAAAGAAGGGAGAAAAGAAGTAAGAAAAGAAGCGAGAGCCACCTGAGGAACAGAATGAAATAGCGATTGAGATGCAAGTAGCTTAAATATAGAACCCCCTGACCTTGAGTTATCATTTAAAAAACAAAGAGGCAGATGTTCCAAAATACATCAAGATCATAGAGAGAAACTCAAACCATGTTACTCTGGTAAAAGACACCACAATGTCTTCCTAGGTCTGTACACAGACCAAACCCAGTATCTCTGAGAAAAAAATGGTCCTTCCTTTGTCCCCAGACATCTCCTTCCTTCAGGAGACTGCAGAAAGCAGCCAGTATCCATGAACAGAACTGCAGGTAAATACAGCATTGTTCATGACTGACAACAGCCTAGTGAAAAACAGACTTTATTCTATTTCACAGAATCGGTAAGGTTGGAAGGGACCACAATGGGTCGGCTGGTCCAACCTCCCCACCCCAGCAGGGTCATCCTTGAGCACATGGCTCAGGATTGCATCCAGACAGTTCTTGAATATCTCCAGTGAGGGAGACTCCACAACCCCGCTGCGCAACCTGTTCCAGTGTGTGGGAACTCGCACAGTAAAGAAGTTCTGTAGTGAAGCATTATCTCCATTTGCTGGAGCTACAGAAGGAAAGCTCAGTGAAACACAGTATAGGTGTCAAACTACCCTCATGAGGTGAAAACAAACAAACCCCCTAATATCTAATCGGATTGTCCCAAATCGCAGCCCATAGTTGTGAACTGCCAAGAAGTCTCTAGAGAGGCCCAAAAAGTGAATGGAAATGGATTCTGACCTAAGCAGTTCATCACAAGTGAAGCATTTTGGTAGAGTACTCTGGAGAAGATGGTGGAGATCTGTTCAGTTTGATGTATTTTTCCACACTGTATTTTATTGTGTGTTTTATAATACTACATGTTACAGTATAACTTTAAGGTAATAAATATGTATGCAGGATTTTTATTACTTAATAGATGCAAGGTTAATAGTCATGGCTAATGCCTATATTTAATATGTCAATGAGGCTGTGAAATGCCAAGTTGAATAGCTTTAACACATATTAGTTCTACTTGTGAATCTGCAAAAAGAACCTCTCCAGAAAAACATTCAGATCAAGATCAGTATTGATTTTGGTCCCTGGAAAATGCACTGGACTGTGATAGTTTAAAATTATAACTGTCTAGAGAATACTTGCTGGTACTGATGGAAAAAGAGAAAGATAAATCTGGAACCATACAATACACCAACTCTGAAGTAAGAGCAAACACCACCATCAGTGTATCTATGATTAACCTCTTCTTTGATATCTATACATTAGTGAGCAAATGTATATACTAACACACCAAAGAACACTGAATTCTGTGTACCATACTTACATTTAAAAGAAGGTATGCTTGAATTACTTGGAGCATGAACCAGGAGGCCAGACTAGCGTCTACTTTGTCTCATTTGTTTTGCTACCTGTTCTATTGACAGCGATTTTTAGATTCATGGTTTACAGTTTATGCTATTTTCTTTAGATACATACACTTTCTACTGATACCAAGGCTTCAGATATAATAGTGCAAGTACCACTGTATCATTTTGTCCAGAGGTATCTGCTTAAACTGGAAACAGGAAAGTAGGAAAGAGAGAATGTAGAACAGTCAACCAAGATGGACTGATTTAACAACATTAGAGAATGTAAAAAGCTGATATGAAATTTGTTTTCAATTGGTACTTCAGCTATTTTTCTAAAGCCTCTCTCTTGATGAGTAGGTCTAACCCCTGAAGTATCTTGTTTTGCAATGCTTTTTCACTAGCTGTGGAGTAACTCTTCTGTAACGGGGAGAACATCCTGTGTACTTCAGGAGACACATATGCACACTTGCATAGATATTGTGTGTAGGTACATATGCACATGCGCACATACGTCCTGTTTAAAGAAATGTAATATAAATACATTTGCAAATTATACACCTTACTTTACAATTACAAAGCTTTGTTATTTCTTCCATTTTTGTTATGTTAGAGAATGGTAAATTATGCCTACCTTGCTTATTGTACAGAAGAGATGACACCAGAAGCTATTAAAACATATAAAGCGACTTTAAATTATTTTAAGAGCCTTAAATATTTTTAAAGGTTTAATGAAAGTACATATATTAGCTAAAACTTTTTTTGCCATTTAGAAATATTAACCAACATTTAAAATGAATGGGCTGTTTCAGACAACAGAAACTCTGGTTTTCAGTAAAATTTTATGTGTTCCAAGATGCACACCAATGCCAATCTTAAAAAATCCTTAATCTGGCAGTCGAATAAGGTCTGTAGATATTAATGGCTGTTACACTCTTCCTCACCTACATATTTTTTTGAAATCTCTCTCACGTCCTTCTAAATTTTTAGTGTACCTCATTCTTTCTCATTCTGTCCTGCCTTCATATCTCCCAGAAAACTTTGCAGCACAAAGTGAACTGGTGAAAATACAAAAAAAGTTTTCAAGCATCTGCTAACAAATTGAAAACAGAAGTGTTTAAAACTAAAAATATTCCTAGAAAGCAGACACCATAGTTCCTATAATTTATCAGAAAATAAAATTACTAGGGACTAGAAATAGTATTTTTTTGTATCAGGCCTAAAAAGAAAATTTGGGCATCACCTGACTTACCAGAAAAAAACTGCGTAACATTGTCTAACAGGGTATTTGAAACTGGCTCAGGTGGTGTGATGCCATCAAAATGAAGGTCATGAACTGCTACTATAATGGGATTATTTTTAAGCCTTGTGGTCCTTTGTGCCAGACCTGAAATTTAGTGCCAGAGCCTGGCATATTTTCAACAATTGTTTCAATCCGGGTATCCCAAGTCATAGGAGATCCTGCTGTTATTAAGTCACCAGTGAAAATTAATGTTTTAGAACAAAGCTTCCACTTCAAAGTATTCTTATTCAGAGAATTTTTTCCACAACATTCTTACATTGGAACAGGTTGCCCAGAGAAGTTGTGGCTGTCCCCTCCCTAGCAGTGTTCAAGGCTAGGCTGGATGAGGCTTTGAGCAACCTGGTCTAGTGAAAGGTGTCCCTGCCTATGGCAGGGGGGTAGGAACTAGGTGGTCTTTAAGGTCCCTTCCAACCCAAACCATTCTATGATTCTTTATAAGAGTTATAATAAAAACATATCACAAAGAAAACCCTAAAATAGTATTTGCATGCAACATCAGGCTGACAGCTACTTGGTCTTGAGGGTGGTGGTATGTGAAAGAGTACAGAAGAATTACCTAAAAAAAATTGCAGTAATGTCCTTTTCACTTTTCCTGACAGCCACAGAGCCACAGTCCACCAGTTGAGAAACACTATTCCACTTTTAGAAACAACTGCTGGCCACCAGATGGTAGGAACACATGGTTTCTTCTGTATGCACCCCGTGGAGCTCAGGTCTGCTGCTAAGCCCTGCTCCGAAGGAGATAGTGCCTGTGGCAGAGGATGCCATCACTGCTGTGACAATCAGATTTTGGGCCACAGTTTGCATCATCAACCAATAACATCGGTAAAGTGGCAAGTTATCCATATGACAGAAGTATGAGGTCACTGTTACTACTAGCTTTTTCATAAGGATTATATATCTTTATTTATAAGTATATAAAAAGAAAAATTTATATCCACAGAACTTAAAAAAAACCAAATGCTGGGGGGACTTTGCAAGCTGCCACTCACTCAAATGTTCTGCCATGCAGCCACGTCTGGTGTGTGGGGTTTAGGGAGGTTTGGCAGTGAATGTGCTTATGGTCCATCTGCTCACAGCAATACCAACAATGCGCCAGGTTTCTAACTGTATTCTGTAGCAATGCTGCAGTGTTTATTGTTCAAGTAGATTGTTTTCCTACTACTTAATGCTGATTTGTAAGCTCTGTCTCTTTTTAGCACTGTTTTCATGAAAATGAAAGGAAACAATAAATGACTCTTTCAGCACAGCATTTCCTTCCGTTACCACAGTTTGGGGAGGGCAGGGGAAGCCCATTATTGTTGGCTACAGCTAATTCACTGAATAAGAGAAGATTCTATATCTAGATTTGAATATGTAAATAATCCAGTTAGCAAAAGAAACACATATCTTGCCACCATGTATTTAATTTCCACTTGCTGTGCTCTCCCCCATGCTGCCTTGCATCGCTCCAAGTCCTCAATTATTATGGTTGAATCAGTCACACAGTGTACACCCGATCACATGGACCTACATCAAATTCACAAGAATACTCTCATGCCTATAGTTCAACTAGACTGTTTCTATGGTTATGACAGATATATTATTGCTTTTCCTTAATTATATACCTTGCTCTTGAACACTTTGTGATCCAGTCCCTAGATTAGACTCTTTGCAACAGGGTCTGCTGACGTTTAACATGAAGAATTAATACAGTAGTCTTTTTTTTTCCTCTGAGCTGAGGAGGAACACTAAAGGTTTAAAGAAACTGTATGATAAATGTCAATGGCCACAGATGGCTAACAGACATTGATTTGAAGAACAATAGAATAATGTGAGCCCTGAACTGCTCCATGTGCAAGATTTTGTGAGATAAGTGTTCTGATGAGTATGGTTCTGGTTTTAAGCCACTTAATTACAATCTGAATCTTTCCTTTGTTTTTGCTACATTCTACATCACACTGTACCAGAATCACATACCTAGCAGAACAGTAGCCACCTTCTCTCAGACACATTGCATTTTAAACAAACTGTACTTATTCAAAAATATGTATCTCTTTGGATAGATAAAAACAATTTCCTTCTGATGTCACAGAGGTTTATGCTGCTCCACACCTAGCTGGGCTCCTTATCTCTTTGTTGGCCCTGGCATGACTCACTCAGGTTATATCAAATAATCAGCCAAACTCTTATACAATAGGCAACCTCTTAAGATTTCTCTGTACGTTCGTCTCAGTGCACAACATCAGCACCCAATTCATTATGCGTGTCATTTCAACACAACTATTTTACACCAGAAGTAATCAAGCATCTATTCATTGTGACACAGTACTTTTAAAAAGAAAACTTTCCTTTAAGAAAAAGATTGAAAGCTCAGGGAAAGAGGCACTTCCACACTATTTCATTTGCCACAACTTCCACTCAGCAGCATGGCACAGTCGCCTTCCTTTTCAAGAGGCCAATGCACTAACAAAATGGAGGACCCCGTTACTGATTTTCATCAGTTTACTTCTACTCCCAGCCTCCAAAGTGCTTTGGGAGCAGGTGGTTAGTATCAACTGCTGGTTGTTACCAAGAGATATAGCTCATTACAGCACCCTTTCCTGCACCAAGACTTGTAATTTGGAACAGTATTGGGAAGAACAGGACCATAAATGACATACATCTCCTCCTCTTTATTGTGCAAGGTGAGTGCTGTGGAGATCCAAGACATTTCCATCCCCTCATCCATCTGCAGTGATGTCGCCTTGGATTGCACACACAGACCAAAAAAACAGGTGGACCAGACCTTATGCCTACTGGAGTCTGCGTAGAGCTGTGAGAGATCGGTCACTCTGCTGAGGCATACACAGTACGGGAAATAATATGCATATGTAATCATGAAGTGAACAGGATATATATGCACATCATTCATTTGTGAGCAGATCAAGTCCTGTAGGAACAGAGAGAATTTCACTAGAAATAGAACATTTCAATGCACAGCAGAGAGACTGGGAATAAAAAAGGAGAGGGGAAAAAAAAGGCAGGGAGGGGAAGAGAGAGAAATACCCATGACAGGAGAAGTGAGAGAAAGGGGAGAGAAACACATGTTGGGCAAAAGACTCAAAGTACTGCAGAAGTGTTCTGTAGGACAAATAGGGCATTAGAGCTATTGGAATGACAGTGAGAAGCACTGAATAAGAACAACCTGTAGGTCAGTAACGGTAAAGTATACAGGAGGTATCGCTTATGTGTTAAAATAGTGATAAATAGTATCTTAAATTTCCCTTTTGTCCCAAAACACATCAGACAGGACAATATAGCAGGAAAGCTGCAGGCTGAAGCACAGGGACTGCTTAGCAATGCACACAATAGCAAAGGGCAAGAAGAGAGGGACCATCACATTCAATTGAAAGGGTAAGAAGAATTTAGAAAGACAGAATGTAATTACTTAAACTGGAGTCTTGCCAGGATACTAGAGATACCAACCTTGCTGTAAAAAACCTTTAAGAGGTAAAACATCAGGTACAAAAGACGACTGGGAAGATTATATATCGAAGTTCCGAGAGCACAAAAAGAAAATGCACTGCAGAGGAAGAAAGCAAAGCTACACAAGAGGTTAAGCTAAATAACAAGAAATTTTCAAGTGAATTAAGAACATGAGGTCAGTAAAGGAGACAGTATGACAGTTTTCCAAGAGGTAGGAACCATAATTTATTCACAAGAGGGGGAGAAAGGCAGTAATTCAAAGTGTGCTGGAGCCAAGAATCCAAGTGTAAAGTTCAAAAATGACACATTCTGTCAAAGGAGTTTGAAAGAAACATATACACCAGGTCAAAACATTAAAATGTAGGAAAATACTTGGAAAAATTCACTAGATCATAACTGCTTTTAACCAAAACCTTAGTTGTAACAGGCAGATGTGAAGCAAGTGATGATGGGGATGAGACTGTAAATAAAGTTGCAAGTTCCTAACGGGAAAAAGAGAAAAATCTAAAATAAACAATGCACAAATTAAGCATTGCAATGGAGGACAGAGGTCAACAGGAAACATTTTTCACTATTAAAAGGATGAAGTAGACTGAAAGAAGGTAACAGTGCCAAATCTCCATTCTTAAGAACGTGAGGTAAAATTAAGCTTTCCACCAACTACTGCTGTGTTATACTAATAGTGAAGAGAGATATGCAATGGCATAATATTTAAAATAATAATAACCAGTGAAAAGTCAGGAAGGGGAAGTGGTCTGAAAATCCAGTCATAGTATCTTTCTGCTATATGTAAATCTAATACAGTTTGATCCCTTCAGTAATCCTATATTGACACAACCAGGTATTTTGCAGAGAGAGATGTCAAGGGGACCAAAAATCCCAACATGGAGTTCTGAACTAAGGCCCCTGTGGCTTGACACACTATTAGAGTCAAAAAATTTGATGATATTGAGTTCATTGATGTAGGGAACTGTCTCATTTGCAAAAAACCCTTTTCACACCTTTCTAATATTTTTAAGAAATAAAGCACATAAAGAAAATGTACGTTTGTGCTTATGAGTAGGAATCAATTCCAGAAGGGGCTCTTAGGTAAACTAAGTGGCATAGTGATTCTATAAGCACTTCCTCACTAAAGAACCCTTTTGCTTATCTTCTCAGGACAACTCTAGTTTCTTTTAAGCAACAGAAATCAAAGTAACAATAATTAAAAAAAAATCCCTTTTTTCTATATAACTATCTATTCAAGCTCAAAGATACTGTTATCAAAGACTTCACATGATACATGCACAGAGACCCACCCATAAAGGCACCTACCATCTTCCTGATTTAGAAGCCAACTGATTTTGCATAGGATAAAATAAATAAGCACTTAGAAATACAGATGGCGAATCATTCAATTAGTTTTAGATTTCCATTGCAGCAGCTAAGGGAAATTCTGATCAATATAGTGAACGTTCGGTTTTCTAAACAGAAAGCATATTTCATGCAAAGCTTAACATTTTTCTCCTTGTCACACAGAATTATCTTAATTATTGTTTCAAGGAACAGCTTTACATAGAATCATCTAGTAGTCCAAAATGCTGCTCAGAAACTCATCACTGGAATAATTTATGATTTTTTCCTCCTAACATCTTGGGCTTGTTTGATATGCTTGCCATTTCTCGCTGACAGGGAGGTCGATTAAATCACATTTATATTGTAAACGTATGCATTGCTTTTTACCCTAGGCGGTGGATGAAGAGATACAGAGCCCCATGGGAAAAGCAAGCCAATCCACTTTCATATTGCAAATTTCTGCTGTTCGGAAGAAATGAATGGTTGCCAGGGAGAGCTGGGAATTACTCGAGGATGCAAAATGTTATTTTAAAATCCTTTTGAGAGAGGGTTTTTTCTCCCCCACCTCACCATTTGCACATCTTCTCCTAATGCAGCTCACATCAGTTTCTATGAAAACACTGAAGGAATGCACTTCACCAGCATTCTTCAGAGGATCTGTATAAATCAGGCTTTTACTCTGCCTGCATAAAGCAGGCTATTTCTTTACTTTCAAAGGGAGAAGGGAGAAGGGATTTGTAACATTTTCCAAAGCATTATGTCTCCCAAAGATCATTTGAGATGAAGAAGGTCACCACATGTTTTTGAACTAAAAGAAAGTGTTAAAAATGGGGAGGGTAAAGGTCATTGCTCAGGGCCATGGAAAAATGAGGCTGCAGTATCATTAACCTAACAGAACTAATTAGGAAACATTCAGCTTTTATAAATTATGCAAAGCACTCAATTTACACTTTTTCAGCTTTCTACCATAACAAAGATAATAAGGAAGCATTTACAGCAACAGCGTAACCTAATAAAGCAACCCTTTCATATCAGGATACCTTCCCATTAATACTTTCCTACCTACAATACTGAGAAACAAGTATTATTACCTAAAAAGCTTTATGAAAACTGTTTCATCTGTGACCTAAGACTAACAAGATCACACTAGTATTTCCCCTTCACTTCATGCAATACCAAAGAGTCAGTCAGTCAACCAACTAGGTAAATACATACAACTCCATACAACTCTGAGGGCTTCTCACTAGCTTAATTATAGCAGAAAATTAATTTATCTGATTTAACTAGAAGAATATATACCTTTCCAGCCAGGGATTATGTAAACTTGGGGTCAAATCCTGCAGTGGAGTACATTCCCACTTAGCCTTCCTGGAAAACTGAAGAGCTTGGACATTTGGACATTTTAGTATTAATTTTATCAGCATAAAGAATTCTGAAATACCAGTTTGGTTCTCCAGTTAATTTTTAGAGGGCTTACATTGACAAAGTATTAAAAAAAGGATGTTGTAACAAAAAAAAAAATTAAAAAAAACACTAACTCAGGAACACTCAAAGGATGACATCTTTACAGCATACAAAATACCCAATTTATTTAGCTCTACACACTCTGTTTTGAAACATGGTGTGTTTTCTGGTTCTGAAACCAGATGTGTTTTCCTCCTCCTCTCAGAGAGGGCAAAAAAAGAATGGGGGCGTAAATAAAACAGGGACTGGGGGGAGGGGCAGGGTTTAGATAAGAGGAAAGGGAGAGGTAAGGATAAAAGTCTCATGAAAGTCAAAAGGTATAAAAATTCAACTACCTCTAGTATTTCAGGGGGTTAAGGAGATATGCAAATACACTTCGGCCTTCAGATCTTCTGTTTGTAGTGCTTTAAAGAATGAGTTACAGTGAGATTCAAAGCCCCTGAAGTCAGTGGAAAGATTCCCTCCACTGATCTTTAGATGTTCTGTAGGAAATACATCCTGACCTGGCTACAAGATTTTTGATGGCATTGAGAAAGACTTTACATATAAGCATGAAGATTCAGCTTGTGAGCTGTGAGACATAAAGACCAAAAATGAACTCTGGTACACTACAGCTTTCAGAAAAAGTGCAGAGCATAATTCAGCAGAGTTTTCTTGTATATCATCCATCATTTACACTCCTCATGACCTGCAGTCAAAAATATACACCGCATGCCTGAAAACAACAAAAGTTGATCTAAGTAAGTTCCTGATGTTTTTCCTCTCCATCAAAAATAACGTTTGAAAATCTCTAGATTTCTGCTATTGACATAACTCCAATACTTACACAACTCTAATGAAAAGACACCCTGGGAACCTTTTCATGCTATCACTGTGTAAAGTTTCTGCCATGAATCAAAATAAAATATGCATAGCTTTTCTCTATTACCCATGTTTATCTAGTTATAGCTAAGGTCTAACATTCCATTATTACAGTCTCTAAGCAGAGGATCAGCCCCTCAACCAGGTACATTGCATTTCCTGATGCATGAGGTAATTTGTTGATGTGGTGTGTATAAAAACCAGACAGCACTGAATGATGTGTAAAATGTTTGCAGTCAGAATACTAGCATTTTCTTTACAGAAAACATTAACTTCCTAATATTTCTTTTGTTTTGTATTAATTGTCATATCTATTTATACAAAATGCTCAGTGTATGAGTCTCTTGGTTTTCACGTTACAGTTTAATTCATGCTTTTACATATTCTAGTGCTACTTTTACCCATAAAGTACAAAAAAACCCAAGAAAATACACTGTATCATTAAAAATTATTACAGAGACAGTATGAACAAAATCTTCAATGATTCAGTGTAGTCAGCTATTTTTAGTACAAGTCTGCACAGATTGCAAAAAACACCAGAAAATAATGGGACACAGATTATATTTCTGGTTCTGACACTCACCTGCTATGTAACCATGGGAAAACCCTGCTGGCTATCTAATTCCATTTCGGCTTTTCTTCATTGCTTCTTAGGTGCATGAGCCATTGATTATTAATTTTGCTGAGGGTTAGGAGACATCCAGATAACAACACTGAAGATAACACAGGGCCTTTAAAATAAAATAATACTCATTATGTGATTTCTATACTTTTCACAGAATCACAGAATTCTAGGGTTGGAAGGGACCTCGAAGGATCATCTAGTCCAACCCCCCTGCCAGAGCAGGGTCACCTACAGTACATCGCACAGGAACGCATCCAGGCGGGTTTTGAATGTCTCCAGGGAAGGAGACTCCACAACCTCATACTTTTGTTTACTTGATTGAAAGATGTTTACTAGCATGGCAGGTGTGACCGTCAATCATTGCCTGTGAAGTCATGAGAACATTGTACAGATTGACAGATATACTGGACACCAGGATTTGTAGTAATGGAGCTCTGATATGAGTCACCCAAACTTACTAGAACTATGGTTTAAAAACAGTCAAGATACTGAAACAAAACAGTACAGAGACCCAAAAGAAGCCATGAGAAGTAGTTCATTACTTTCATTCTCCATTCACATGGAAGACATCTTGCACAGTTGGTCCTGACAGAAAGAAACATTGCTCCATCTCACAAACAAACGGTTCCAGTAGAGCTACCAAAGTTGCTGAGAGAGCCTATGGAGTTTCGTTATCTTGCAGCTATCATAAAGGCTGAAGACACAAATTTATCCATTTTTAAGAGATGCTTTTCTATAAATGGCAAGGAAGCAGAAGAACAAAATAGTGTTGTAGCTTTACAGATAGAACACCTTGTAAGCTCAGCTCCAACAGCTGTATTTGTAGCTGCAGCCACTCAGCAGAGACCTACCTACAGGTTTGTCAGCTGCTCTACCCATCTCAGATTGCCTGAGGGCACTGCTTTGGCTATAGCAAAAATGTTTCACACAAATTAATCTAATCTCTCGCTACACTTGAATCCTGCAAATCTTTTAGCCCTAATACAACGACCATTATCTCCTTTGTTTGTTGACCCCTTGCATCTCGTATTCAGTTAAGAGCAACTGACTGAGATAGTTCTCCTTGCATAGGTACTCTTTTTTGATTCCAATAGCTTACTATTGTCCCAGGCTGGCAGAGACACATAATCATTGAGTCATAGGATGGTTTGGGTTGGAAGGGACCTCAAAGACCATCTAGTTCCAGCCTCCCTTTCATGGGCAGGGACACCTTCCACTAGACCAGGTTGCTTCAAGCCCCATCCAACCTGGACTTGAGCACTTCCAAGGAGGGTCCAGCCACAACTTGTCTGGGTAACCTGTGCCAGTGTCTCACCACCCTCACAAAAAAGAACTTCTTCCTAATATCCAATTTAAATCTATATTCCTTTAGTTTGAACACATTTTCCACTGTCCTATCGCTACATGCCTTTGTAAAAAGACTCGCTCCAGCTTTCTTATAGGTCCTTTTCAAGAACTGGAAGGCTGCTATAAGGTCTTCCCAGAGTCTTTTCTTCTCTAGGCTGAGCAACCCCAACTCTGCCATCCCACAGACCTTCAGTAATAGCACAATTGCCTCAGCAACTACTTTGTAATATATATAAGAACTCAAGTTGTACAGGTACCTTTCCCAAATCTTTCATCATCAGTGGTCTTCAAATAATCTTCACTGAATTCTACATGAGTTCTGGGGCCAGGACCTGAGTCTCCTGAACCTATGCCCATTATCCTAATCATAGACATACTGAGCAAATTTTTTATTTAAATAATGCAAATTCACCAAGGTTTTTTCAACTTTAAAATGTTTAAGACTGAAAAACCTTTGAGTAACACTCCTCATTTAGGAATCCATCTAGCATTTCTTTTTTTCTTGAATAATTGCCAACATAAGTATGACTATATGAATGAGAAACATTTGCTTACATAAGTAAAAGCTGTCTCACCTGGTCCCTCATTAGTACAAATTCACCTGTCATTTGTTTTCATCTTCTTAGTGAGAGGAACAGAAATAAGTTGTATTCATTACAGTCCTCATTATGACTCTTGCTACAAGAACAAGCTATCCTAATTGTAAGACAGATGAGAAAGACAGTGGCATCCTGTAGTGTCACGACCTTTCCAACATTTCATACTTTGACTTGCTGACCATTCCATCTGCTTGTTGCATACTGCAGGGAAGAACAGAATAGTCATGCGTGATGGTAACTATGAGGAAAGTTAACCCATTACTGTAAACCCATGTAATCTCATTAAAACTCTTAGTTAGGTCCTGTCTCAACGCCTGCTAAACTACCAGGGTTTAGCTTGCTTTGTGTTAATAGTGGCAATAGGCATTTTTATGAAGATAATAATATCACTGAAATCTCTTTCACAGATCAAGCTTCTTTTGTGAAAGAGCAATGATGGATTACAGTTCTCGGCAACACTTTGCAACAAGTGACAAATCATGTTTAATTCCTTGGATATTCATTATCATAACACTAATCCATCTGGCATTAAGGAAGGACTAATATGCAAGCCTATATTCTTTCTTTTGCAATTTAATACAAATCTTGGGTGGCTTTTAAGATCTTTTTACCAGAGATCCAGAGATATTTTCATATCACATAAAATACCGTATTACAGCACCACTGATGTCTCAGCATTTTTATAACTTGACAACTATGGCATAAAGTCCAGCAGACAAGACCCGGCTTTCCTACAGGATTGGCACTTGTTAATGTCGTTACTCATTGGCTCTAGAAACTGAGCCAAAACTCCTTGGCTAGCATAAACATTTGCAAAACCAGAGAAAAGAAAATAAAAGTTGGAAGTAATTTACAGTTCATATCAACAAAGATGTGAAAAATAGACCAGTGTAGGAAGCTGTAATTTTAAGGCACAACTTACGACAAACCTAGCTCTAAGAGTGATCAGAGGTATACGTTAAACAGGTACATTTCTTCAAATAAACCTGCAATTTCTTTTAGCAGTACGAACAAATAACTATGACAAAAAGGATTTCAGATCCAAGATCTATACATGTCTGCTTCCCTTAGAGACTGACAAAGCCATAGAAGCAATTTGAGAAGAGTAAACCTCCCCAGACAGACATAGCCAAGGGCCAAGAATAGGAAGGAGGTGGGCAAAGGAATAGTAGGAACAGTCTCAAGGAGACAGTTCAGACTAGAATAAGAAAAAAAATACAGCAGAATTTAGGAACCAGATATTTGCGAATCTAAAAAATAACAAATGGAACTGAATCTTATGGAAAAACAAAGAGACAACCGATGGAGGGCTGAAAGAACGAGGAGATGGTTACAGCACAGAGTCACTCTGTGGAACAGAAAGGGAAGCAGAGCTGCAGGAAAGCAATTGAATTTGAGATGTTGAATTTGAAGTATTTGTAGCCCAAAAAAGAAATAATTATTATATAGTTAAAACACAAAACTGCTAAAGTGTGACTGGGAGGTCAAGATGTAGCTATAAAAGCAGAGAATATCAAAGTCACAATATTACCTTCACAAGAATACATGTAAGGGTGTACATATCCACATGGGAAAACTGATGGAAATGTGTCTGCCAAACCAAATAAGACTTAAAATAAAAACAAATTTTTAAAAAAGGGTGCAACATTATTTTGGCTTCCTAAAGTATGAGAAAGCTACACCTTTCTAATTGCTCTTTGCCTAACTATTCAGTATGTAAATAACTCCAGTCATAAGAAATTAATAATTCATAGGCAATGATGTTAAAATTAATTCTCCCATGTCTAGTTTTCTTCTTTAAAAAAATACACAATACACAGTGGATATGAAAACGGCTCAAGCTGTTTTACTCTGGTTAAATGTATTCATGTTTTCTATAGTGCACTCTCTTTGTATGAGAACTGTTAAGTCTTGTTAATATTATTATTTAATAAGATTAGTAAAAATTAAACTCCATCATTAAAAAACCCAGAAACACGTTTCCTTTTGTTTACAGGTAATTAGGTAATTTTAAAACAGCACACAGAGAAAGAAATTAATTAACTGGGGGTTGAAACTAGAGAGGAATTGATTGGTACTGCGTGTGTAACTATTAAAAGCCACATGGTGTTTCTTCATGTATTTCAGTTAAATAATAGTATGTAAAGTACAGAGAATTTAAAGCATTCAGAATTTTGCAAGACATAAACTAGCTTGTCTGTGAAATAAAGCATTTAAATCTTGTCTTACAAATCAGGAAATGGGCAGATTGTAAGATTTTCCTAGAGATATTTCAGGTAGGTTTATAAAACACAAAGTAGTAAGTCAGTGATACATCCAAGGCTGGAATGCAGAAATTCCTGGTACTGAAGCAAGATGCATCATAGCATCTGCAATTATCTAAGGTACTAGTTCTTATGTGGCACATTTTGTTTCTCTAAAAAGTCTTTGATACCTGAGCAGTGTTAGAGTATGTGACTTACTGACGCTTATCATGTAGCAAATTAAGCGTACATGTAACTGCTGAGGGCCTGATCCTGGCTTCACCTCAATCACTGAAGTAGGATTCAACACAAGACTTTGTTCTTACCCACAGCTTACAACAGGAACACCCAAAATAAATAATAAAAACCCCCAAACTAGTTACTCCAAAACATGCTAAGGAATAAACACGGTGAGGGCAGCAGGACCAATTGCAAGCAAAATGCACATATGCCTAAGGATTTCTGCAAATACGTGGACAAATGACTGATCTGAAAAAACGGAGTGGATAAAGAACACTGTTATGCCATTCTGAGATAAAGGACTAAAATATCCATTAGTAACAGACCAATCATAGACATATTAATGAGCAGGCTGAATCAATTCAGATTGCATGAAGACTAGATTCCTTCCGGTATAAACTCCAGTTCAGAAAACCACTTAGCCATGTGCTAAACCATAAATGCACATCCATGCCAATTCTTATTAATGGAAAACTTATGTGTACATTTAAAGGTGATAGATGTTTAAATACTTTGGTATTCAAAGAGGGTGACCAGTCTGGCCCTGCTCGCTCTATTGCAGCCTGTTGCACATTGCAGCTGAGAGGGGAAGGGCCTGCCCTGCACTGGGGTGGCTGTGCAATTGGGTCCAGACCCTTCCCATTTCTCACCTTTAATCTTGCTAAACTGTGCGTGAGTAGTCCTCTCATTAATGTGTTTTGTAGGTCAAAGTAAAAACAAAGCTTCTCAGTTTTTCACCACTGAAGGCCTTTAAGGGAAATCCCTTTCATTCACTGCAAGCTGCCTCAGGCTCTGAGGTAGGAGGACACATGCTTCACCCATCAAGAATGTGGGACATGTTTGACTTATGCACTGAGTAATCATACTGACTCTGGTGTGTAATTCTAGCAACTCCTGGTCAGTTAAAGGTAACTCCTGAAGTTTGAATGTCACACACTATTTTTTGTGTGGTAGGTTTTGGTGTTTTTTTTTCCTTGTGGGGCTTTGAGTAACCCTAAGAAAACAGAAAATAACTCGGCACTTAAGCCTGACAGCAAACTCCCTTAATGCACAAACGCAAGCAGGCACTTATTAAGTTGCTCCGTTAGCTGAATATTTGCAGCCAACCGACATTAAAAGCTGGTCCTTACGTGTTTGAACACCACTAAATAACAATATTTCCACTGAAAAAATGTACTTAAAAATACAGTGGGAAAGGGTGATAATTTATGTGAAAGTGCCATGTCAAAGAGCATTCAAGTGCCATGTCAAAGAGCATTTGATGGAGCCAGGCTTTTGTCAGTAATGACTAATGATAGGACAAGGGGCAATGGTTTTAAACTGGAGCATAGGAGGTTCCATGTAAATATCAGGAAAAACTTTTTCACTGTGAGAGTGACAGAGCACTGGAACAGGCTGCCCAGAGAGGTTGTGGAGTCTCCTTCACTGGAGACATTCAAAACCCGCCTGGATGCGTTCCTGTGTGATGTACTCTAGGTGACCCTGCTCTGGCAGGGGGGGTGGACTAGATGATCTTTCGAGGTCCCTTCCAACCCCTTAGATTCTGTAAGAACTTGCACATTATTAATTTCACATCCCTACAGAACACCCAGATGTGGTCAAATTAAAGATAAAAGTAATGACAGTAACTCATTAGGTTGTCAGAGAAAGTCGATGATAGTAACAGATTAGAACACAAGGCCACATAAGTGTCCAAATAATATGAAAGACATCAAGGTGCAGAGTATAAGCTGTATAACTTGACAATATTCAAAAATCTATCCTTGTTTCAGCTTAGTGAACTACAACTAGATGAAGCAAAAAACGGACGCACATCATATCTTCATATCGCATGTCATATAATACCTTTCATCTAATATTTTGCTATTTACCATTATCAACATGTCATTTTTGTTGGACCATCCCCAGTCAAGACAGTAAATGTCAGTATTTGCATGAGAGATCTTTACATTCTTGCTATGAAATACCAGTCAATTGGTCACAATAATTTTAAAAAAACATAGTAATAGTCATATTGTCTTGAAAATTCATTTTTAGCATTTCTACCTCTGTTATCTGAATTCAACTCTATTAATTATAATATTTTTTAATTAATAACTTTGCTGTTACAGAATTCAAAATGCAATTTTCAAAATTAGTCATGTAGTACAAGACTACAAACCCACTTTCAGCTATTGGAGAAACACAAACACTGCAGGTTTGCAGCATTTTATTTACAAATAATTTTGCTCCACTGGTACCATGAATTTAGCGGTTCCTGCAAGAAAAATTAAGATCTGAAGCATCTACAGCACTGTATATAATTTTTAAGATAGTGTTTGCTAGCTCCCTAATCTAGAAGTCAATTTTTGAAATTGATATTTTAGCTTAGGCATGACCACCTTCTCCTCTAAGGCAACCAAGAGAGTGCTTTCTTTTCTTAACACCTTCAGTGCTGATAAACTGTTTGCCTATCTCCTGATGCCATAGTTCTCGAGAGAGACTGCATTCAAATAAATCAGAGAACGTATCTAAGAATTCTTACCATGGCTGTATTTCCTAGATGTACCTGGTGGAAGTCTATCAGCATTAGAAAAGTTAATTAGTCAACTGAGAGCTGGAATCTCACCAGGCTAATTTTTGCTGTCAGGGATAATGATAGATTTTTCAAGCCTTAAACCAACAATTGGTGCAAAAGATCAACTCACTAATGATTGTCAATTAGTCGTGTGACTGTTGACTTCATTTTTCTGCCTTTGAAAAACATGTCATACTCATTCAGCAACAGCCCACGCCACCTGAATTTTGCAGCTGTGAAAATATAGATATTCCAAATAAATCTCCAGAGACACAAGAGCTAAATGTTTTTTGGTAAATAGTAAATGCCTTATCGTTGTAATGTTCTTAATTGTGTTCATTTGTCTAGAAAAACACAGTGCAGCATTCATAACTGCAGAATAATACTGACAACTCTGACAATAAGTTAAATTGTTCATTGTAAGAGTTTCAGCTATCTTCACACAAGGACTAAAAACAAGACTTCAGTTAGGAAGCAGAAGGGTACCTCAGAGCAAATACATATTGAAAGCCATTTCCAATAAACATGGAGATATCAAATTTTAGAGTTGGTATGTTCACATACATACACCTATAATTGTAGCAGTAGCAGAGATGGAGGAGAGGCTCTATAAAGAAAGGTAACACTTCAGAAGGCAAGAAAATAAAATCAGCTAAAAGAAATTAACCTTCATCCCAATTCAATGCTGCATTTAGTTTAGCAAATGTTTTCATTCACAGGGAAGAGTACAGTTCAGCATAAGAGTTCAAAGCATCACCTGGCTACATAATCTCAGCAACCACAATCCAAGAAGAGATGGGAACTTTTGAAAGTTGTCTTAACAAATATGCATATGTTTATCCAAAGTAAATATAAGCTTCTACTCCCACAACAAATTCTCAAAACAGCAGTTTCCATAACACAAATTTAAGGTGGGCCTCAAACTGAGTTTCTTGATGAAGTAAGAGAGTAGTTCTCCCCCCTCTCTATCCTTGCAACTCTCACCCTACTAGCAAAGGCACCAGCTGTGCTACTAACAGCAATACCTTTAGCAAAGTCTTTGCTACTAGAAATCTAATGAGAATCAAACTGGATTTTCACACTTCCTTCATGTTTAGTACTGTAGAGTATTAACAATATAGACATTGAAATCATACTGCAGAGTACAATTCTCAGCACACACTACAGTGTTTGCACCAGGAGCAGTGCAAACGCTTCTTAATTCCTAATCCTTTCAGCCCATTTTATCATCCTATCAAGCCCCGCAATGAAAAATCTCAACTCAGAGTAACTCAGCACCCTTTAACAAGTTTCTTAGCCTTGCATGGGAAGGGCAGTCATTTCACATAAGAAATATTCTCTTCCATCTCTCTCCAGCTATTACTGATAGATACAGAAGGTCAGGCTATGTCCTAAATGCCTCCTCCGCTGACTTTCATGGCCACAATAACTCTGCCTTAGCCCTTGATTACTTGGAAAAGTAACAGAAAACCCAAGCATCAGTACCTGGCCAGTCAAAGCCCTAGCAAACACACACACACAATTAGAGCATGAAGTTCTGAAGAGGATTATAATATATTTCAGCAAACCTTTTAGAAAATTTCAGAAATAACACTCTCCAGACACTACAGAGTCCCTGAAAGGCAAATAGCAATACATGCACAGATTTGTTGTGCCTTCTCAAACTATCTAGAGAAAATTACTTTTCTAGAGAACCTGTTCATTATTTTGGATAGAAGAAAACTCTAAATGTTCTGCTAAAATAAGTTCTTTGTGGTTTCATTCAGAGAATAAAAATCGACAAAACTTGTCACCACGTTACAGATGGAAAAACAGGGGCATTGGCAAGATGAACAACTGGTCTAAGTTCCAGTCAATACACCAGAAGTACTGAAAGGAATTCAGTTGGAATACTATTCCATTTATCATTAAAACCCAAATAATTGATACACATAGAAAAGGGTTTTAGCACTTAGTTTATTAGTTTTAATAAGAAAAAAGTTTCATCATCATTTAAATGTTAGGAATTGATTAAAAAAAATATCAAAAATAATTATCCCAGCCAATAACAGTAATAAAATGTCTTTTGGAAGTCAGAAGAAAAGGGTACTTTTAGCTAATTTGAAAGTCTTCAGAATACAGGTTTATAACTCCCTCTGAAACACTTCAAATCACTATCTAAGCAATACCATAATACGAAAAGCTTTGCTTATACTACCCTACCACCCCATGTCTACATTCCTTTTCTTAAAGGGTTTCTCTAACAGCTACCACTTCACCCTGTCTGTCCTCCATCTCATGTTGCTCTTCCCCAATGCTTCTCTCTTCCCCTCTTCCCGTACATTCATCTGTCTTATCAACTATTGCTCTGCAATAACCTATTCCTTGTATTCCAAGGCCCTGCTCCAGAGCATATAAGCGCGAAAGATTCTCAGTGAATCAGAGTTAAGGACTGTTCCCATGTCATTTGGAGTAAAAGCTAAAATTTAGAATTAAAAAGAGGGAAAAAGGTAATCATCTCATTACAGATAACCTGGCATTAGAAAACTCACTCTGAAGACTGTGGATAATGTATGCAATGTATAACAAAATCTAGGCAAAAGATGAGGTAATCTTACATAAAAGCACAATGCCCGGTTCTGCCTTTACCAAAAGCAACAGGGATCCATTCAGTATGAGAACCTAGATATGCAAAAGTCTTAAAGACATAATTCTTAAATCACGAGCTTTGGAGCCTTGGTATTTGATCAGCAGTTTCAAAGCCTCACCAAATAACAAGTTTCTCCATCAGAAAGGTTTAGGATTATTTACTTATTTATTAACAGCAGCTGAATGGATGGTGCAATTTCCCAATTCTGGCAGCTAGCACATGGAGAAAGCCACCAAAATCCATGACAGTGCTAATAAAAGTCTCAAGAGCTGATACTGCCACCTCTTACAAAAAAACCTGTGAGGGCCCACCCTCCAAAGATGTTGAAAAGATATTGCCTCAATCAGAATGGGAGTTGTCAGTATTCAGCAGTTCCAAAAGAAAAAATAAAATTCCCCCAGTTCCCTTCATTATATCGTGGTCTAGCAATTACTATACTGTATTTCTATATCAAATGCCACAAGAAAGCTGATATTAAAAGTAACTTCTAAATTATTGTTTTCCTAATTTCCTGTTCCTACAAATATTAGTAGTAATGCAAAGGCTGGACTGCGCCTATTACTTACTCAATTCCTGGCTTGAGGCCAACGGGTTGCAGTGGAAATCTTTTAGATAGCACCTAATTCTGTTTGCCAGAGTTCTCATTTTGATTTGTTTCACTGACTTTTTTTTTTTTAATTTAGAAAGCACACTTTCAGGAACAGAGATTGCATTTTGTTTTATGTCCATGTGGAAAAACATTATTCCATTCCAATCAGGGACTTCCATCCTAATCAGGGACCCAAATGAAGTCACCTTTGTCTTATATATGCTTTCAAAAGCAGGCAAATACAGTAACCTGGCCAATAAATGTAGTGGTGGCAGTAGCACCCCTCAGCCTGTAATTCCCAGAAAACCGGGTGCATGTTTCAGTCACAGGGCATGCTGCAATGTGGTTTGTTTTGGGTTTGGTTTTTTTTTAATGTTAAACCTTGAGCTAGGCTAGGTAACACATCATATCTGAAGAGGGAAAAGAGAACTTTGTGTCACTGGAATTCTGTCTCAGTGGGGGCTGAGAGCGTGGATGTTCTTTGGTTATTATTATGCTGAGAGCTAAGATGGCTGTTAAATATTTTATCAGCCAAGACTAAAACCAAGAAATGCACTGAAAACAAGGGTCGAATGATCTGGTTTGAGTCTCGCATTGTGCAAATATACAAGTAGATTTTTCTTTTATTTCCTGTGCTTTTTCTATTTGTTTCACATTATCTCTCCCAGAGCAGCTACTCAGGGTTTTCTTCTCCCCAGCAGTGGCTGTGGTACAGTGCCCTTTACAAGGGCTGACAGTTAACCGCAGTAAACATAAGGACACAGCAGCATTAGGGATGTCAATCTGCAAATAGAATTTCCCTGTAATTCTCTGCGTGAGGTCTGGGAGCAGCCGACGGCTGAATTGAGAACAGTGCTTTTGCAGATTTTCCGAGGCTGAAGCATGTGCCTGTCCCCCCCCGCTGCCCCACATGATGGAAACCCATGCGAGCACCCGGCACGCCCGTGTGCCTGCACGGCAGAACGCAGCTCTCTTCTCCGCTCCCTGCTGCCCCTTTCTCCCATCAGCTCTTTCCAGTGACTCCCTAGCACCAACACACGGATTTACCCGTCGCGGAAGGATCAACAATGCTCCTTTCCTGCCTCCCAGCTCCCTTCCTGTTTCCCGCCCCTGCACACACCAGAAAGCCCCTCTTAAAATCCTCTCTCTGCTGGAAACACCAATTTCCAGGCAGGAATTCATCTACGCCTCCGGCTCCGCGGTTTGCGCTGCCGCCCGCTCCTAGCGGAGCTTTTCCCACCAGCTGCAGGACCGAGCTCGCCCCGCGGCTCCTCCCTGCCGCTTCTAGGAGTTTGACAAATAAATCACATTTGATCGGCGAGTCAAACAGGGATATACGGGCACCGCATTCCCGCTCAGCCTTTGTCTGAGGGAGCCGAGGGGACATCCGAGCCTGTGCTCACACGGACCTGCCCCCGAGGGGACAGCGGGGGCTCCGCTCCGGCTCCGGGAGCAGCCCAGGGAGCCAGCCCAGAGACGAGGGTGCCCCCACGGCTCGGCTCTGACAGAGCCCCGGTGCTAAGGGAGACAGCCGAGCCTGGGCTGCGCCTGGAAAGGGTCCATCTTTGTTTCATAAGGTGGAGCCATTTCGTTAAACGTTGATGGGTTTCGATAAGCAACAGAGAAGGCAGTCACACGCCCTGCTTAGCTGTGTCCTCTTGCCGTTTATCAGGAGTCCCGGGCTGGGCAAGTGCCCGCCGCCGGGGCCCCGTCCCAGCCCAGAGCGGAGGTGCCGGTTCTGCCCTCCCTCCCGCCCCGTGCGCGGCGGCGGAGCAGCTGCAGCCCGGGGAACTGTGGGAACGGCTTTCACATCTGAGCCCATTAGTCACCAGATGTCACCTTCTGCTGCCAGTGCCTCCAACAGCCCGGCAGACGATGTCCCACGCATGCTGAACATCTGAACGCCGCCTCCCCGGGTAAGGCGAAGAGCTCGGGGGGGCCCCGGCGCCTCCCGCCCGCCCCGGCACCGCCCGCGGGGGGAGCGCGGGGGCTCCGCTCCCCCTCCTGCCCCCCGGCTGCTTTTAAAGAAACGCCTCTCCTCTGAAGCTGTAATTGATTTTATGCACCGGAGAAAATAGCAGCTTCTCTATCGATTTCTACATTTGCTGAATTTATTTTGTTTTCTCCTCTGTGAGATACCATAAAATGTTATTAAAAAGGTGGTGTAGATCAAACAAAATTATTTGGTTTCCCCTAGAAAGGCGCTTTTTTTTTAAAAAAAAAAAGCAACTACCGTATTTAAAACATTTTAAGCTCGATTGCAGGGAAAGAAATTATTTAGCATCCACAGCCATTATCTGGTGCTCGTTAGCAAGTTGTTTATGGGGCTGCAGCACACAGGGTAGAGGCTGCTGCTGCACAGCCCGCCAGCACCACCTTCTCACCACCTTCTCTTCTACAGCCTCCCGAAGCTCCCCAGCATTTCACTATGAGGGGCCAAGTAGTTATTAGAATAAGATCTTCAGCGGTGTTTTAAACAGTAAAGAAAAATCCCACGACAAAACATCTATGAAAACTAACAGTGCTATAAAAATAACTGCAATAAAGCTCTGCGGAGATGAATGGGGGAGTGTTTTCCTGGGGTTGTGCGAGCGTGTTGTACTCTACAATCAAAAACTGTTTAAAAATTTAGTCGGTGCAACAGAGAGCAGTGTCACTACATTTGAGTGATTGTTCAAGGATTTCTAAGGTGAAACCGACAGCAAAAAACCCAAGCAAAGCAGACTGCAATTGAAATGTTGGGTGTTTTCAATTATACTGAGCAGAAAGAGCGCTGTGTTACCACCTAAGATGCATGCTTAAGATAAAATTTAGAGGAGGCTTAAGATAAAAGTGTGAGAACTAGAGTTTTCAAGCAAACCAAAAATGGAAGTTAGGCACATGTTTTTACATATAACTGAAATAACACTGCATTAAAAAAAAAGTATTTTGAAAAACATCAGAAAGAAAGACTCTCAATTTCTTAGAATGCGTGCTTTGACACTGAAACAGCCAGATATATTTTTTATGAATATTTAGAAAGTTAATTTCTTCTGATCTCCTTTCTTTACATTTTGGGATGGTGGTGTTGTGGGGTTTTTTAAACTGAGAAAGATTTTTCATGTTTATGATCTTCCAGAAAATAAAGGATATTTTGCCACTGTGTGCCATGGATGATGACTCCACTCCTAGTATTTTAATAAAATATAGGGAGTTAGTCAAAATTACAAGACAGGATAACTCCTAATGGCTGTTTGCCTGTTTCTTTCAGAATTCTCTGTTTTCCTTCATTGCAGAATAATTTTTTACCTATCTGTGCATATACACATATACACACACATATACATAAAAAAATAAAAACTTAATCTGTGTGACATTTTACAATAAGGTCTAAATCACAGGTTTTAGATTTAGGCACCCTGTGAGATTCCTGCTGCTGCATGTATTGCTGCAGGTAAGATCAAATTCCTGTAGCACTGGGACATAAAAGATTCCCTATTCAGATGCTCCACTTGCAAAATGGGACTGCTCTTATTAAATTTTGTGCTTGAGCCAGTTTCCTTGTCCAGAATAATTTCCTTTAACTTGCATACTTCATAATCGGATCTGCATGTAGCAGGGAGTTTAATTACAGAGCTTTTTCCTTCCAGGGAAGCTTAGCATCCACATCATCACAGGAATGGAGTGCTGCATTTAGGTTTATACATGACATTCTAACACAGACAGGAAAGAACTCGGTCTACACAGTTCACGTGGTTATAGATGTTTGTTTCCTGTGCATGTTATCCCATGCCAGAGCAACACTGTGACATCACTTCTGCTCAGGCTGTATTTTGTAAAATGTGAACATTAACATTAATACCTCATTTACAATGTATACTACATTTTTAGTATTCAGCTCAAAAGATTGTGTCTATGTGCAGTATGTCAGAAAAATTAGGCCCTTGCTGACTGCAGTGAAAACACTTGAAGTTTCTAGAATCTCTCTCAAATATAGTTTAGTATTTCCCAAATCCCAAAAAATTCAAGATTTTTTTCTAAAAACAGCCAGTAGCACAAGTGTTTATGGACACAGCTCCTTAACTACCATGCACCTACCTATAGATACAGACCATGCACAAAACCAACATACTTAATAGTATGTTGAACTCAAACATTATTAAATTTAGACACAGTGTCCAAAATATTTAGAAAAATACTTCCAATTTTTAAGACTTTGGAATCTGGAAGCACTCCATGTAAAGAGCTGTTATGCTTCTATTATCAACATACCTCAGGATTTAATAAACCAGGCATTTCAAAACACAGCATGCTGAAATTTGGCATTTTCATTTTGTGCTTACACGTTATTGAACAGCAGGCAACGTAAGGAAGAAAAAGAGAAAAATCTAGCATGAAGGTCATTTTCAAAATTAAGAATCTGTATTGTTGATGTTGCTGGTCAAAAGGTGCCCCAAACCATGTAAAATTGATTTTGTTTTAAGCACTAATGATCAAAGTCTAGGGCACCAGCTCTGAATTAATGATTGGCTGGGTAGAGCAGATTCCATTAACCTCAGGTGCTTATTAGTCCCTAGGACTACCTTCCATCAAGGTCATTAGTGTTATTAAAAGCTAAATATTATCATATAATCATTTTTTTTTGGTGCCCTATAAGACCTTCAGGAGAAAAGTTCCAATTTCACTTCTCTAGGTCTCAGTGATACTGTCTACAACTTGAAAGAACTCACGCCCGAAGTATCACATTTTCTTACTTTGTTATTTTAACTAATTTTAGTTATTAGGTTCTGATATATCTAAATGTAAGCAAAGGATGCACTTATGCTCTGTAACACTTGTTGTTTATACTAACATGAATAGGAAGCAGAGCTGACAAAGACTCACTCAAAGCCACTCTCAGCTGAGAGGCAGAACTTTAATCCCCTTCCAGTTGAGACTAGAGCCCAATGCCCAAGGTTTCGTTTTTTGCCTTCTATTTCAGGGAGATGGCAGGCAGTGGTTTCAGCTTGCCATGAACACCTTTAGCTACCACCTCTCAAGAACAAAGATGAACACTCATGTTGTTGGAGCTGCAGTCTCATTTGAAAAGCAATAACTAGGTGGTGGTCAGGAGTTTTCTGAATTCCTCAGTTGTGTTGCATGACCCTGCTCACATTGCTACATCTCATATAAAAGTAATATTAAAAAAGGCTGGAGAAAAAAGAACGGCAAGGTATCATTGCTCCTTTAAATATATCCCCTGAGATATTTTTAATTAAACTAAATAATGTGTTTTCTCCCACCCCACACTTTGATCCCTCCAGTTTGGAGATGCTTACTAAATTTTCTCATTGATGTTCTGTCCACATTAACACATACTAGCTTCATATTTACTATTTTTACTGAAAAGTATACTTAATTCAAAGATATTTGCCTGCTGTACCCCCAATTCTTTTCTAGCTATACCATAGTGCCAACAGCTTAATAGTGATACACAACTGGTTTCCTCAAAATACCTCTTGCAGTTACTGTGTATAAAAGTACTGCGAGATGTCTGAGTAATGCTGTGATTTTCACTTCTGTCTTTTGAAAGGGAACCTAGATTACATTTATCTTCCCAGAAAAGAATACAGAGCATGTAGGAAGGGAGCCTGAAATGGACCTCCTTATTCACCGATTCCAGTCCTCTGCTATCAGCAGCATCATATCATGTAATCTCCTTGGTAATTTCTTGCCCCTACAACTCTAATTAAAAGGCTATTCCAAAGTCTGACTCCTTCAGTGACAAGAAACCATCTAATTTCCAACCTAAAATTTATTCATGACCAGTTTATACCCATTTGTTCTTGTGCCTGTCCTTTACATTAAGTAGTTAATCTTTTTTTGCTCAGTTTTACCTGCCTCCAGGTTCTTCGATGTGTTCGTAGATAGCACTCTGATACCACTCAGCTTAATTTTCCCAAGTTAAATGAGCAATCTCTTTTCAGTCTCTTCTCATAAAACAGGCTTTTCATTAACCTCATAGCAATTTGTGTAACTGTTTCAGTTTGAGTTCATCTCAAACATGAACATGGGTGAACAAACTTTCACCCTGCATTTAAGATGAAGTCCAAACTTTATGTTGCACTACTGAACTAACATTATTCAGTGTCAAGTGGATATACTTCATTTGCCAAGCTCCAAGACTGTGTTAGCTTCCCCCCCCCCAGCTGGCTGTATTCTGAAGTAACTGACTAATATGCAAGTGTCTCTTCCTCTGTCATTTCCAGCTCATGGCCTCAGCAATGGAAAATAACATTCCTATAAACAGAAAATAGAGATAATAAAGGAGTGGAGAGAATAAAATCTCCATAAAACCTTTGTTATTAGCCCATCACTGTATTCTCTTAGAAAACAGTAATAGAAAAGAGAAAAAAAAAGCAAATGTAATGTTAATAGTCAAAGTCTTGGTATATTCATTGCCTACAAATTATTATTCCATACATACACTTAATAGTAAATGAATCAATATATTCATATTTCCAGTATCAGAATCTAAAGAGTCTAAGGCTTAGAAGGTTTTACTTTCCAAACCAACTTGGGTGCTTCAGTGTCTCAGACAGGAAAAAAACCAAACTGATCTCTTGACTTTGTAAGCCACAATATGTTCTTTCATATTTAGTTATCAACTAAGTAATAAAAAGGACTTGTCCATTTCACTGCCTACAATGACACAACAGAGTACTTAACTAGGAGAACCTAATTTTCTGAAAGTTTATTTCTGGTAATATTACAGCTCTGAAAGAGAAGGATTAAGTTTCACGTGTATCTATTTCCATCGTTTCCATACCCCACTTGTCTAGGTGCCACTACTAGGTTAGCAGCACTGTCACAGACATTTTATCCAGCAAAATAGCCCACCAATGTTAGTGCTCCTCCCAAAGCATGTTTGTTTCTCAAACGCCTTGGGATATATTTGTCATTATTTATAGTCTTGAGCTTGGCTACATAACCTGCAATCAACTCAAGCTTCATTTCTGTACACAGACTACCTGTATCACTAAAACTAACAATAGGAAAAGGAACTACAACTAAATTGTCACAATTCTCCCTCTGAAAGCACGTGGAGCATTGGCAATTAGAGGGAGCAGACAGCTGTTTATTGGGTCCTTCGCCAGCTAAACCAAGCACCATAACTGACACAGGGAGAAGCAATTTTACCCTATCAGAACCACCAATGCAGGTTTCTTTCATCTTAGAGCAATAAATGAGACAAGCAGCAAATTGTACCCACAACTAGAATCTGTCAATCACCATTGATTTCCTGTACTTCTTGAGTAACACCGCTGTGGCCACCATGAGACTGCACGGTAACAACCTGACCCATTTATGTCAAATAGAAAATGTAGTTGGTGGGCTACTCCAAAGTTGGCAGCCAAATGAAAAATCTCAGTGGCTCTCTGCATCCATGCTATTCATTTCTGACTTACCCAGACACCTGTTTGGATGCCCAGAGAAGACTAGGGAACAGCTACACAAATTAAGAATATGCACTTGTAGAGAATTTGAAAAGATAGAACAATTATTTAAAATGATAATAAGGAATATTAAGGGCTTGCAAAGGGTGATTTGTTACAAATACAATCTCCGAGAAAGAAAATATTCCTTTTATCAGTGATTCACAGTATCTTAACAATAAAACCTGTGAGCTATTTAGTAGTGATGTAATTGGGAAGTAATTGTTAATATTTTGCAGATGCTGCAGAACATTCAGTCCTGCTTCTTCATAAACAAATCAAGGATGAACAAACTGACTAAGAACAGGAATACAAACATTCATTATCATTAGGAATAGCAAATAAGATCTGAGCGTGAATGTGATGTCTTTGCTATGAGAACTCCTATCTACAGACAAGTCAGCAAAACAATCCTCTCTCTGACAACTATTCAAGAAAAAATTTTTCCTTTTATAATAATGGTGGTATCAGACAAAACATAGAAGACTGCTAATACACAGAGAGCTGTCTTGTTAAAAAGTCTTCTAATACCAATTTTGTGTCTCTGAAGTATCAAAACAATTCTGTCATTATTCCACAACTAAACATATGAAAATGAGTGGAAAAACAAACTGAATTAGAACAAATGATTCTAATCAAACACATTCAGCAATGGACACATTTATAGTCACCTCCCTTACACATCAAACATAGAACACAAACTGCAAAATCCTGTCATAATCAGTGAAAAAAAACCATAGTCTCACTGATTTTTAACACCCTGAAAAAGCCTTCCTCCACTTGTAGTACATTTTTGGCCAGAGAAAGCATGAGCTATGTAGCATATGAGATAAAATATAATCCAGGATGAAGCAGCATGCACCAATGGGCTTCTCAAAGCGCAGTTCTACTGACGGGGTAACTAATCGCAACACAGTAGACTGATTTGATGCCATTCTGTAGCATTTCACTCAATCAATTATGGAAATGCCATCAGCCATACATCAACTAACAGGTATTATTTAAGTCTTCATGTTATTTCTTTATTCTCTTACAACAGCATGCAGAAGCCACAACTAGTTTGTAGGAACCCACATACATACATAAAGCTAGTGTCTTTAATAACTGACAATTGAACTGAGCTAAACAAGCGAAGGGTCAGAATGAAACCTCTTCAACAACATAGTAAGGGTGTAGAAATTTCTTGAATGTCCATACTAAAACAAGTGGAATTTGTAAGGAAACATCTATTTAGCTAACACGAACACAGAATAACATGAACAGGATATCTGACAGACAGCACAAGGTATTCCTATGTATTCAAGTGATTCACTACCAAAAAAAAAAAAAAAGAAAGAAAAGAATGCAGGAATTTGGATCAGGCTTCTCTTTTTGCCATGATAGTGTCTTATCTGTAGGCTTTCCACTGCAATTTCAGCAGCTGCCCCCCAAGGATCAACAAAGTCCAGCAGCTTTCAGGTGGAGCTACAACACAGAGGGCAAGCGGGAAACAGATTTTTACTTTAAATACCCTGCTCCCTGAGGCACTCCTGAGAAGACAACAACTATATGATATTGTAGCCCTCCCTGAGCTCACCAGTTACATTCTATTCCCAGTGGAAATTTAGTCACTGATTTTATGAAGTACAGGATCAGCCACAGAGCATCTCATCTCTACATAATCTAAGAAGAAGCCCTGTAGACAGGTTTTCAAACAAAAAGCTTGTATGTCCTTGTCAGTAAGAGCCTTATCATTCCAGTAACAGCTTACTTCATGCATCCCTCCAACAGTAGAGACTTGAGATACTGGCGGGGTAGAGGCAGTTTCATTCACTTTCAGGGAAAGCTCAAAATAATTGAATTGCAGAGTGGCTGAGTTTAGAAGGGACCTTTGAATACTGTCTCATCCAAGCACCCCCTGCTCAGGGCGATGACATTTCCCATTTTACAGTTCTCAGGAACTTCCCCTGATTGCCACAACCATTCAAATACAGTCAAGAGTGGCTTCATAACGACATCAGCCTGCCTCCTCAGCAGTTGTGGCTGTATCCCATCAAGTCCCATGGATTTACGTAAATCCAGTTTATTTAACGGTTCCATAACATGATCCTCCTCCACCAAGAGAAAGTCTTCCTTGCTCTAGACGTCCCCACTGGTTTCTGGGACCTGGGATTCCTAAACACTGGTCTTACTAGTAAAGACTGGGGCAAAGAAGGCATTGAATACTGCAGCCTTTGTCCTTGGGTGTAACAAATATATTGTAATCCAAGCCCTTTCAATTAAGAAATTTTCTTCACAAAGACAGCTCACTCTAGAAAAAGCAGTCAAGACATTTGGCAAGGTCTGGAGGAATTTGTACAGGACAATATAAGCTGTGTCTTTACTTTTAAATGAAACTCACTTTGGAATACTTTGCTGCTGCATCACTTGGTATTGCAACATATTTCCACCCTAAGTGCTCAGGTCTTTTCAGCTGCTTTGTCCCATCCTCTCAGTGGAGTAGTCTGTTGCTCATATCCTTGACCTGGTCTCCCACTGATCCTCCTGGATTGCAGGATATTGTCAGTGACTAATAACTAAAGCAGTGCAATAAGAAAACAACAGGAAGGGGAGACATGATGAAACCACCAGTCAAGTCCTCTGCCAGACAAGAGAGAGCAGCAGTTGAAACAGTGCAGCTCCTCTAATCCTTCTCCCTACCAATAAGGTGCATCTCTTCAGTATTAGGGGTGATAAAATTTCCACTGCTCTGAATATTTCCAGCCACTTTCCCTGATCTTTTGTGTTTTGAGTTTTTTCTTTTATGAATCCAACGCTAATGATCTGTACCTAAGAGACTACAATTCCTTCTGTTTGGGCTCCTGTTTTTTACATATATATGACAAAAATGTACACATACATATATGTGTAAACACACATATATATGGTAAATATCAGAACCATGTTTTCTCCATCTCAACTCATTAGTATGCTTACCAGGAGCACTTCTGATGGCATACAGCAATTTAGAGACTTACCTGTCGTCCCTGAACTTATTATTTTCCAGTTGAAATTTGTCAAAAATAATAGCAAAAGCCTAGCTGAATTCTAGAGGTTTATTACAAAGGATGCCATCAAGTGGAGCCTCCCTTCATAAAAACAGATGTTGCAAAACAACAAGCCTTTGCTCCCACCTATCTGCACCATTCATTCAAGAAATGTAGACAAAAAAAATCAAGTGGAGGCAGAAATGGACTACTGACACTCATTAGGTCAATTATAGAGTTGAGTGAACGGAAGGGTTTCTGGTTTTGAAGTCAAATTAAAAAAAAATGAGTTGGTGGTGTACAAGACAGCTATTTTGGATTGATCAGAAATATTTTATTAACCACAAGGAGATGTCTGTTTTTGTCTGCAGTTCTGTCCTATTATTTAACCTTTCATTCCTTTCATCTAAATCAGTTTTTTTTAAAAAAAGCCTCAAACATCAGATCCATCAAAATGAGAAGTCTAAGTCACGCTGAACAGTAATCACAAACTAATATGACATGAACACCCCTCTCAGCAACACAGCCAGCTTAGGCAGGTCCCTGATGCAATTGCACTCAAAGCTATTTGTCCTGCTCCTCACACCCATTCCTTGATCCACAGAATTTTCATGGCTGGTTTTTTATTCACTGAAAATGGCAGCGTTTCTCAGATTTCTCTGTGGAGCCAAGGCTTCAAGCTCTGTCAAAACACAACTCCCATAGAGGTGCACTGACCTCTGTTTTTTTGATTGGCACTACACATAGCAGTTTTACATAGACTAGCATAACAGCTTATACACCATCTCTTATTTTAACACCATCTCTTATCCTTTATTAGCTGTCATAACCTATGGGCTCAATGTGTTCTATAAGAAAGATTTCTTCACAATTTATTTACATAGAACCTTTCAGAAGTCCACATTCCTCAAGTTAGTATTCCCTAAAGCACCTTTCCCAGAATTAACAAAATGCTATGTTCTTCCTAAAATATGAAGTTTTAGAGAAAGACAAAAAGTAATCATTCTTTGTTCCCACAGACTTCTTTTTTCCCAAATCATGTCAGAATTCTCTACCTCTTCTTCATGTGAAGTCTTCTGATATCTTGACACTCCAACCTCCCATTAATCTTTCCTCTTGTTTATTTTCCACAAAGTTGTTCATGGATAAGCTCAGGATATGGAAGACTATCCATTTTAGCCCCTTTTCTTAACAGCATTAGTCTTAACAAGGCCTCCATAGTAATTAATTCTCCTTAATTACTATGTCACAGATACAGGGAGGGAGAGCTGCAGGTCACAACAAAGAAACAGTCAACACTTTCAAGTGTTCATCTTTGTGTATATAATAATTTTGTTTTCTTACAAAACAGTTTTAATCACATTTTTGAAGCTAAGCCTTTGTTCTCACCCCAAGGAATGGCCACTAGACCTGTAAGGCATTTTATATAGTCCCTTTTCCTCAGAATTTAAAATTAATACTACTTCTGAAATATCAACTCTTGAGAATTTTACCTGTTAAGAAAAGGTGGCACAGAGGAACTCACTCATTAGGCAAGCTCCCGCAAATCAGTCCCAACAAATAATATTCCCTTTTGGCTTAGAAGTTTGCCTAATTTAATCAATTTCACAAATCAGACTGATGCACTTAATTGATCTTTTACACTTCTAGTATTTTCCCTGTCATCATCCTATACTTTTCTTCTGTCCTTTTCTGTCATCTCATCTTACAACAACCCAGAAACAGATTTTCTTTACAAGAAAAAAGTTTCATTCTATTATATCTCTGCATTTAAAATGGTTTCTAAGAAAAAGAGAAAGCAAACCTTGAATAAAGCACATATTGACAGTGAGTGCAGCTAAGCCGGGTATCACATGCTGCTAGTTTTCTATAAGGCACCAGACATTAAAGTTGAACTTTTGCCTGGATCCTGTCATTTGAGCTAATCTATTTCTGCAAAGAAACATGTTGGCAGTGGCAGGTGAGGGTCTTTATGGCCTAACTGAAATAACAATATCCCCAGCAAGGTTTTAGAGAACAGCCAAGTATTAACCACAAGAAAAAGGAGAGAAATAGCGAATAGTAAGAGCTGACAGGAAACCCAATTTCCCTTTACCACTTAGTTCTGTATATGAAAAGGTCAGAACTACACTGCAGAATTGTTCCAGGCCTTTTATACTAAATAAATAAATAAATAAATCTGCTCTGGTTTTCCTCCCTGCAAGCATTTCAGCTCGTTGTTGTATTTAGATAGAAAATTAACTTGCATTTTTACTAGAGACTCTTTCTGTTGTACCTAAACTGTCTTTGACAGGGCCAGCCCATTATGGGATAGCCTTCCGCAGTTGACAGCAAAAGAGGACACATATGAAGTAATTGGATCAAATCCTAATGTAACTTCTTTCCAAATAAATCCTTTCTTCTGGCTCATTTGAGCATCACTCAGGCCAATTACATGACAAGAGGTCCTATTCTCCCCTGTGATGGGAAGTGCCTTACTTATTTTAAGTGAATCTTAGGCTAAGTAGTGTTTGGCCATGGCTCCAGAAATACATACTATTAGTCATTCATAACTATTAATATGTAATAAATTTAATATTAATAAATTTAATAAATAAAAAGAATTTAATAAAATTCTACTTATTAACTAGGAATTCTTCTCTGCAAAAAAACAATTTTGTCTTTTCTCTGTTATCTGTTATACACTCATCTCAAGTATAATCAATTAAGGCAATTAATTCTACTCGTATAAATGGGGCAGATATTGCTTAACCATGTGCAGTCTCTGTAAGCAAAGGAACTATACACTTGCCAATAAGAGTTATGGAAAAGAGTAAAGAATTACCCAAAACTGTCTTTTAAAACTAAGAAAAAAAAAATTTCAATCCAGGTCTCCCATCTTTTTGGTTTTGTTTTGTTTGAGGGTAGGGGTTGTGGCTGCGCTTTAAATGCACTTCATCATCTCCCTTCTGATTCCTTCCACATCAAATTATTTTTTTGTTTAAATGTGTAAATGTCAATCTACTAATAAAGAAATTATATATATATACGTAAATTAGTTACAGCAGACATGTAATACACATTTGTCTTTGCGTGGCTAAATTGCAGCTGTTCAATTTGATGCATAATTTCTTTGTTTCACAATCCAGAGGGAATGAAACAGCAACAATCATTAGCCACATTCAGAATAGCACATTTTAGTGCAAAGCCATTAGCTATCATTCCCTGACTGAAGGGGCATGTTTACCAAAGCCTCTGCAGTCCTCACAACAATTCTCCAGGCTTTTTGTAACCATTATTTAAAAGACTTTTACTAGAAAAGCCAGTCTTCATACTTCGTTGTACCAGATCTTTCAGAGCTAGTTGAAATTAAACGTAGCATTAAGGAGTTCCCTGACAGACCTACTAATTCCTCAAGTTACAAACACCTGGGCAAAAGAGATTTTTTCAGAACTAGGCCACTTGCCTTTTGAAGAAGAAAACAAACTAATTACAAGGTGTAGAAAAAATCATTACCATAAGGAAGAACATCGGTTTACTGCAATACACATACTAGTTTTCTTAGCTGATTTAATTCTTTGGCTACTCATTCAAGTTTTCAGACATGATTTTGTTTTTTAAAGGTAGGGTAACAGAGAGATGACCAAGGGAAAAAACAAACAAACAAAACCCCATCCTATATTTGTACTGTGAAGTACAACATCTTTTGTGGAAAGTCATTAAACTTGAGTCTGGGTTGTTCATCCTAGTCTATGGTTTTAAGTTATAAAGGAGGACTGAAATAAAGTTTAATTATCAAAGGCCTGTAATTAAAAAAAAACCACACACATGTATTTTACACACAGTTCAAACCTCTCTATTTTCAGTCTAGTCATTATTTGTTTTCATATTTGAATTAAATCCAAAGCATTTCAAGAAACAAGTCTTGAAATTACATACTGCAGAGTACGTTTAGATATCTTTATATAAAGAGAATGAGATACTAAAAGTTTTCATCTGCTTGAAATTCATTAATTTAATCTAAGTGCTAAAACTGGTGGAGTAGGATCTAAGTTTCCAAATCAATTTCTACTTCTCACCTATTAGATTTCACACATGAAGCAGGTTTTCCACTGTGGGCATTAGGAATATAATTCAAGTAATTTACATATTTCATATGCAAGAAGATATAGTTCTGTAAAGACGTGCACTGCAGGAATGAAGTTTCAGGTCAGAGAGAGTAGATTTCAAAAATTTGGTTGTTTCCTACAGCTGTGTTACAAATTTTCTCTAGACACTTCAACAAAAAACAAAGACAGAAAGAAATATACGTAACATAATTACTACCCAACCCTGAGATTCTCTACTACTGCTACACAGTGCAACTTAAGAAAGCCGAATACACAACACAACAGGCATAATTCTTTAAATCAGCTTTTCTCCTTTTATAGAACTTTCTTTAAAAACTTCCTGCAGACAATTTTTTATTATAGCAGTTTGTTTTCAGCTAATCAGAGACATGCGGGTTACGGTATGACTGGATACCAAATGCATGCTCCAGTGACATCCTCTGGTTGTGGGAGCTGAAGTCACAGCTAAAGGATGAGACCCTCTTCCTACTATATGAAAAAGCACACAGAGAAGGAAGCTATATTAAACAACTATCTTTGCTTTCCTCAACCTGCCAGGAAAACAGTTCTCAATATAAATATTCCATACCTTGCTGACTAAGGTGCTTCCCTGAGAAACCTCCTTCACCTAGCAGCTTGCTTCAAAACCTTCTGTCTAATCACACCACCCAAACATTGGTAGAATTTTAGCTTCCTCCTGTATCTCTTTTTGACCTACTTAGATCAGAAATAACCAACTACAAGTTTTTTTGCTACACATTTTGTTGTTTATACTGTACATTGCCCAAAACTGCTTAAGCAAACATTAATTCATCTTTTCTTCGCTGTTTGTAGAAAATCAAAATGACATTCATTTCCACTGGAATCTCTCCATTACAACCTATTTGGGAATCCTTTCTCTCTTCACCCAGTTTTGCAGAATTTTGTGTACCATTATTAAGTTAGTCATAAATATTTAACGACTGAAAATACTGCCCAGTTTGCAGGCTTCCTGCATGCACTGACACAGAGTGTTTGAAACTGTCTCCCAGGGCTGCATTAGTTACGCATTGTAACAGCTGCCATAGATGCAGTAGTGCCAGCTCTTCAGGATATGCTTTGCTATCTGAATCATGAATACAGGAACAACACCCTGACAGCACTGTGCCTCCAGTCCAAGCTGAGCACAGCCTTTAGTTTTTATTCCAGTGCTGCTGCAGAATGCTCTTGAATCTGGATTTAGTCATATTGGCACTTACTCAATGACAAGAGCTTGGCATTACGTTTTATCTTAGATTTCATCACAAAATTGCAGTGTTCCTACTTCTATATCTGAGAATTTTCAGGTATGCTACTCAGACAGTATTACAGATGACAAAATCTCTGCCCCTGGAGCAGGTTTCTTTGTGATGTAGCAGTCCAAGAGGAAAGTAGTAACCATACAGAAGAGCTTCATAATAAAACTGCTTGTGTATAAGGCACTGATTTATATTGTGTATAAGAGCAAGTACAGGAACAGAGTTAGCAGACCAATAGAACTGCTTAACAGAACGTTATGTAGGTAGAAGACATTTCAGCTTTCAAAACGGTAAATTTGAATAAGATAGAGGGAACAGAGGGTGAACATTATATACACTATCTTGCAGGAATCAAACTAGTTACTTCTGATGAATTAGTGCAAAATGCTTCAGGTGAAATACACCTTGAAGACAGTCAATTGTATTTGTTATAAGTATGTCTTCCTTGTACTTTAATCCTCCAAGGTGCTGTGATCTACAGTGACAATAGCCTAGATAGAGGCCCTTATACATATCAGCCAGGTTTCAGAATACAGACCTCTAATAATAAATTTCCAGAGTTCCCATGCTCTTTCTTTTTAGATTCCACATTAAACTCTTATGATATGTACATTAAAAAAAATGTTTAGGAAGAAAAGGGAAAAAAAATCTCAAGAATAACACCTGTAAAAACACAAATCTCAAGTTTGTCAGCTGTCTAATTTCTGTAATCCATATAACAACATTCTGTCCCCAGCTACTACCTACCCCTTTCAGTGCTCTCCTTATTCAGAGCAGGATGCTCAGCTCCTACCTCTGATAGCATCACACACACACACTATTGCTTTCAAGAAATAGTAGTTTTTTAATTTTTTTGTTTTACAGTTCCAGGGCATAGTTTCTAAAATAGCTATTGCTCAGCACGTTCAAAGTGCTTTCTGACAGGAGATGTAGGAATTTAAAAGAAAAGCTTACTGACTCTTAGCTGCAACAAGGCATCAGAAAAAAAATACTTAGAACAGTTACTCTACAATAACTTGTATTTACCTAAAACTTGTGTTCACACAGTTCAACTGTACTTCTCTTTCTGTGAAGTAATGCAGTCTGTTCTCCCACTAATACCTGTCTCATTGAGCCAACTTCTCCCCAGCTCCTCAGCTCTGTATCATCATGTATTTCTTGACCCAAGTTATACATGTTCAGGCAAGCAGAGAGTGTAAAGGCCCAGCTTCACAACTATCTGGGAGTAGCGACCTCATTATTCACATATTCAGGTTGCAGCATTTATTTTCATGAGCAAGAGTATCTAGGAGCCAGGAGCCAAACAGAATTTTCTTTGAAAAGAAAAATTATTTAAGCCCTAATCCAAAAGAGCACTTAAGGATATATAGAACTTCAATTATATCTGCTTCATGTAACTGTTTTGCTAGATTTGGATATCCATGGATTAAATTCATATATAGCCAGTATTGTTGAATTGATCTAATTACTGTGTGCTAAATAGTATGACAAAAATTTCAGTATTTAAATATTCAGGTTAGGACCTGCCAGTATGATTTCTGCTGAACTGTTTTAGACAGACAGTAGTCCTGCAACAAATTTTCTGATAGCAGATGAGTATAAATGAGGTGACAACTATTAAACATGCATTTAGAGTCTGAAATACATTTACCTCTCTACACAGACCTTTTCCTGAGATGCTTAAATAGAAAATGACACTGATTTTGGAAGAACTCGTGCTTCCTTGACAAGGCATATACACCCACTTCCAATAGTTTAGAAACAAGCTCTCTCACTAATTTTACATTTAAAGGTTCTCAATGAGCTAGCAATTAACATTTTTAAAAACGACTACAAGTACAAGTTTAGAAACTAAAGGATGCACCTAGCAAAAAAGCATCTTTCAAAATATTTATAACTTTTAGTTCTTAGAAAAGTATTTTTTTGTGAAAGAAGGCTGGCTAATTAAATTAAATAAAACTATGAATCAAATCCCACAGATGAAGAGATGGAAAAGAGAACAAAAAAGAAGTCTTGTTCTTTGGATTTATTAGGTGTCTGGATCCTTACAGCACATATAATTTTATATAGGACCACACAACAAGCAGATACATCCCTAAAAACTTCAGCTGAGCATCCCCAGACCAGGAAACACTGTATGGTGACAGTGCAGTGCTGTTACCAGCCTCCTGTTTCAGATTATCTGAACAAACAGCAACTGAAAAAACACAATTTTTTTTCTCGAAATGCAGCATAGCTGCAAATATTTATGTGTAGTCTGATAACTACTTCCATTCATTTTAATTGATTATTTCTCATGCATCCATCACTATCCTTCTCAGACTTATGCTCAGAAATTACAGTCTGCTCATTAATTTAAGGTCTGAACGAAATACCAGAAAAGATGCTGGAATATTTTTTCCTTCTCTCTAGATTCAGATAAACTAGTTTCAAAAATCCCAGAAAAGCTGAGTATAGAGAAATCTTGATAACCTCTTCAAGTTTTGCAGCAGTAATACACTGAAATGTTCAGCAACAGCTAGACTATATTCCAGATATAGCAAGTACAGGTTACTGAACATTTTAAACGTTAAACTAATTGAAGACATATTAAGGATACTTTTTATTATTAGAACATATTCACACAGATAAATGTTAACTACTAACAGTAGTGAAAACAACATGAAACTGGAGTATGAAATACAAAAAGTTTGTGAAAATGGAAGAAAAACAGTTAATTTATATTTGGAAGACATAACAATACAAGCCCTTCTACACACTGTAAATCAATACCACTACTAACTCATCTCAGTCAATTTCAATAGGAAAATAGAAACAAAATATTAAATTTCCAAATATGATCTAAGTCAGTGTGTCTTTCTATAATAGATCTTGTAGAGATTAACCTGCACCATGATCAGAATAGTCTTGATCTCAGTGAAATGCATTCTTAAAGTACTTTAAAAGTACTGATTCATCACTGATATTTTTACAAGGTTGTCAAAGAGAAAGATCATTTTTCATCCCACTTTATTTCACGCTACAGTAATTAACAGGAGTCTTTAGATGCTGGCAAAACTGTCCCTTTTGAAGTTTCTACATAGCTGTCACCCTGGAGATAAAGGCAGATTATTCAATCTTGACATTATAATTGTGAATACAAGATAAAAGACTGGATTAGCAACTTCATAACTTCATGTCTAGAAAAAAAATGAGATCAATATGAGGTAATTTTGCATCTAAATTTGAGGGTTTAAAGAGTTCCTTAAGGGTGAAGGCAGAGACTACCATGTCTTGAAAGGGTATGAAATGAGTTATATTTCCTTTTAGCACTCCAGAAGAAATATTAAAATTATGTAAAATCATACAGAAATACTAGAGTAACCATCCTATGAGCAAATTATTCCTATCTAGATGCTGGGTACTTTTACATGTTGCAGCTACATGTCTGCTCAGGTAATTTCCTTTTCCTTCTTCTGTACAAAAATAGCAGGAAATGTAGAACTGAGCACATGGAGGACTGGTTGTAGCAACCCTTCACACCTGAGGCACTGCAAGAAGAAACAGCCTGAAGACCAAAGAAGCCTGCATCCTACGATGATGGTTTGTATGGTGGAGTTCATCTCCCAGAAAATGCATCGTGTCTTTCTCATAGAAAGCACAGTTAACAGAAACTTTGTGGCTGAGAATCTGAGGTCTAAATCAGGAAGGAAAACTAATTTCTGTCTCCTAGATATCTTTCTAGTAGTTTGGTACACACTAATGGAACAGTATAGTATCAAATTTCTTTGCCCTTGGAATACCAAGGATCCATTTTGTGGAAAACAGGAAAATACATCAGGGAAAGGACCTATCAGAGCAGAATTTGGAGAAAAAAAATGTTTCAAGCAATGTTTCATGGGCCTGCTAGCTGGAGGTGCCACAAAAAGAGTTGCAACCTCACATTGCAGCAGCCTGACATACGGAATGTGGTTCAAAATCTTGCTAACGAAGTCTCACTATCAGCAAGCCTGAACGGCAGAAGGAAATCATCATGGCTAACCAGAAGAGTAAGGAAGCCCCTTAGAAATTGCTCAAAGTTAGGGCTGTGATCAGCTTAAAAAAACCAAAACACCACAGGATTAAAAAAACCTGATTAAACTAAACGCAAGATATACCAGAAAGGTAATTCAGGGAAAAACTATCAGGAGGACTCAGAAGCGCTCATAAATCTTTCTTCAAATACATATGGAACATGAATACTATCAGGATAAACTGTAGAAACATAAATAACATCAAATGATCTGCAAGCCAGTTGATGATCAGAACACAAATGAAGCTCTGAAAGATGCAGCAGAAAACCAAAATCTTTTGTGTCAGTGCTGATCATGGAAAAGACTAGAAAGATTCCCATTCTCTGGTCCTTATTTTTGGAGGAATCTGAAGGATCTTTCTGAAATTAAAACACTTCTAATAAACATATGGAAAAACTGGACAAACCATCCAATTCCCATGACTAGCTTATACTCAGCCAAGAATTCAAAAGGAACTCGGGGAGGAAAGAATTTAATCATTAACAATAACACCTAACAGTTTTGCTTAAAACTGTTATAATGCCTGAAGACTAGCCAGTAGCAATTGTGACTCCTAGACAAAGAGAAGCCAGGGAGATCCAACTCAGCAGAAAACTACACCAATTCAGAGAGAGAAAAAACAAACAACAAAATCTATAGATACAAAATGAACATCCAAACAGTAGTATGTGAATCAGTTGAATGATCAGAAAGTATATGGGAAGTACCACATCCACCTTCCTTGTTTTCACTTATGCAAGGGCATCCACTTTTGGCCTCTGTCAGAGACAAGATAGACTGGCTAACTATCCCATTAGTCAAAACCAGTATGGGGTTCTAAGGTTTAAGTAGAATGAAACCTTTTACAAAGTATGGGTAACAGAGACCAGGTCACACAGACCAGGAGCAACACTGCGGTATGACTGACTAGATTCAGGGAATGAACACCAGAGAATTTAATTAACTTTGTATATACTTAACTCTTGAATTGCTATGCAGTATTTATGCTGAAGGAATGAGACTGGGAGTGAAAGTGATCATCTCCATCCCTGTTTGTACAAAACACTCAGGCAGCTTCAGTATCTGATCAAGTCCCACAAACTTACCATCTGGTCCGAGCAGGTGATATTTCTTTCTTAGCTTATTTCGGTAAATGCCTCAGAAATTAAAACCCAAATAGAGAAAACAGAGGAACCATCTCCTGGGAGTCTTTAACCATTTGTGTCAGAGGAAACATTATATAGCTTCTCCTCATGCTTGGCACTTCTGGGATACCACAGTGATTTTTCCAAGGATATGGGCGTTAGCACACTGAGGTAAAGGTAGAGTGACTTAAATAGTGTTCCTTGGTATACTGATGTAATTTCTCATTACATATCTCTAAGAAGTCTTAGTGTGCAACCTTATAAAATCATTTAAGAGCCTTCATGACAAAATATTTAATTCTAGCAAAATTATTTATTTAAAAATATTCCAAAAACATGGCCTTGTTTAGCTTGAAAGTAAGGAATTTCTCCTTAAAAATTCATTCACCTTCCAGTTAAACATCACAGCCCAAGTTAATTACAATCAAACAATATGAATTCAGGGTTATCTCACACCTTTCTAGTGGATTAATTGGAATTTAACCAATGTTTAGCTACATCCCAAAGGTTTTCTTGTTTTGGGGTTTTTTTGGGGGTAGGTTTGTTGATTTTTTATTGTTTTGTTTGTTTGGTTGGTTGTCAGTTTTTTTAAAACTATAAAATATACAAGTAATCTTCAAAGTTATGGAAACCTGGGGAACTCTCTACCATTTAAAGAAAATCCTCTTAGATTAAGTGTTTCAAGAGAAAATCAGAAAAATCTGCAGTTCTGCTAGAATAAATGGGTATTCATTAGGCTATGATTGTTAAACACAGTTTTATCATAATAAAAAAGAATAAACACTTGATGAAATTTGTTTTGGAGGCAAACATTTGGCATGAAATTTGACTGCATCTGGTTTTTGTTTTCTTTTCCTCCCCATGCAGCTCAAGAGTTCCTAAGAGTGATTTATACGTAGTTAATAAGATCTTTATGATACTGCACACTTTAAAAGCCATCATTCCTCTTAAAAAAGTGAGAACATTTTTAAACTAAGCTTTTGTCCAATTAAATAGAACAACTGCATTGTACTAACCTCTAGCTTTTTTCTGCTTGGCTTTTCCTACATAATGACTACAGTGACACAGCCAATAAAGCAGATGTGTTTTTCTGTAGCAGTGATGCTTAGTGTGTGTTTAAGGTGACTTGATTTATTTTTTTTTAACCTGCCAACTTTGTAAGTCTGAAGTATAAAGTTTGAAACAGACAGGTGTGAAATACAAATCTTTTCATTTTGCAAGTATTTACTCAAATTTCTGTGAGGAAAGACAGCATGAAATGCAGGATCTAAGAAAAGGAGAGCTCAGAATCTGAACTTGAAGAACTTTGCTCATGTTAAAGTTAAAAAACAACCAAATCAACTCACGGATGATTCAAGTCAGTACAGCTTTTGTGACCTCGAATATTAGTGATTTTTACCAGATACCAAGTAAGAGAAAGAAAAACAAAAAGCTGTCTACCAAAATTATTTCTTTTGGAACAGATGAGGCCACTCCAAGGGAAAAGTAATTTCAATATGACATCATCTGAGATACGTACAATTTTTCTTTTATTATTCAGTATCTTGAAGTCAAGACACAGAGTATTTATACAGCATGTATTTTTGCATTGTTATGCTAGAATGAAGGTCTGCAGGGTCTTAGTATAGGAGGCAGAACTGCTTGCTAGCATTAGAGTGTATGTCACTGCTGAATATAATAGGTTCTGCTCCATCTTTGTCATTCCACAGTCTTATTGTATTCTTCCTTAGCAATCTCACCACCATATTATATTGCTGCTTAACATAGCTGCATTTGAAAACACACACAGGGTACTAGAAGAATACTGTCAGAAGAGGCTTTCTTTTCATAATATATTGGTGCAGTACTCTAATCTGTCACTTCTTCAGTAAAGATGCTCTTGCTTTATGAACCTTTCTGCAGTGAGATAAGTTAAACTTCTAATCTCATGTATATAAGAATAAGATAATGATAAAATGATAGTAAGACAAACCGCAGGTAGTGGACACAGAGAAGGGGACTAAAACATTTATCAGATTATACCAAACCTTTGCAATAAAGTTGCAACTTTGTACCTCTGACCATCCCTCTTCAAAGCTAGCCTGAATCTGGCCTTCCAGCAAACAGCACTGTTCCACTAAAAATCGCTATACTTATTAAATAAATTTAAGTTTCAAATGTTAAAATCACTTAAATTGTAATTTGGATAGCTGGGCATTGAACAATTTTGCAAGCCTACTAAGTCCACCACACAGACTGAGAAATGCGTAAACTTTGTATTTCACAAGCTTCCTCGGCTTTTTTCTAATTTCAAACCAGGAGTCATATTTAGTCTTTAGAAACACTCCTGTTTATAGAAAAAGTAACTATAAAGGACTGACCTTATGTACAGTACTTGGGTACTGTAACAAAAAAAGCAAAACAAACAACTAACAAAGTCGCACTCATCCTCATCACCCACCATTCATTGCCATCCATCATCAGTTTTACATGCTGAATTTAGAGAACTGTAAGACTCAGACATTTTAAACCCTTCATATCTACATCACTATGTAACAACTGATCACTGAAATTGACAGCAGACCTCAGTTGATTCCAGAACAGAATTGTGGGAGCCAGATATATAAATGTACCTGCTCATTTTGTGTAAGTAAATTTTAACTGCTTAACTGATTTCTCAATGTTCAGTATCCCTTGTCTGGTAATTCTTAAATCTCAATGAACTCATGTCTAATGTGTAACACGTACTACTGTACCATTACTTAGCTACAAAGATACAGCTGTAAGACTTACGAGTGAGTACTTTAGATCTCAAAGATGGAAGACCACTGCATAAGCCACACTGCATAAAACCCCCTGTCAAATCTGCTGTGAGATAATTTTTGCACTATCAGCTTCAACCAGGAGCTGAGAATCTGAACCAAAGTGGAGGCTCAGCTACCTCCTTTTCCCTACCAAGTCAGACTGAGGCACATTTGCCAGGGTTAAAGGAGCATTCTGTATTTCTGATGCCTCAGGTTTCTCTGTTGAGTGTACATTTCTGTGAACTTTACACATATCGTTAGTGCTAATTTCCTTTCTAAAAACCTGAAAAGGAAGTTCACTTCATGGCAGGAAGATTAGCAACATTATAACTTACAAATTACTTTTACAGTACACTTAACATGAAAAGGAAGAAAGGAATACCAGAAACAATGGATAGTTATAAAGCGTGCATACTAATTCTGTGGTATTATTTGACTTGAGAAGTTAATGAAATTACTGGCAGTGTTCTATCTATTATCATCACATGATAGCATCAAACAGAAGTGAATGAGATGGTTTAACAGTTTTTAAATGTTTTAAATATCTTAAGAAGCAGGTGTCAAATTATGAAATCAATAAGAAAAAATAAGTGTTTTCCCCAAAGATTTATTAATATAAAAGCAAACACTTACAAGAACCTAATATGATTTCAGGGTCTTTTTTTACAAAAAATAAGATATTGTAGAAATTTAAAGATAAGTACTTCCAAATATGGTTGTACTTAGCATTTTAAAATGCTATACAGCATGTGAAGAACCTCTCATCTCTAAGTGCATCATTCTTATCCACTAGGTTAACTCAAGCTGCTGCTGTATTGGTAATGAGTTTACAAAGACCAGGGGAAGTACTAGTACCTCAGTTAAGGATTCATGCTTGGGTTGTTGCTGATAGCTGTGAAGGAAGATTTTTTGAGATTTTGGTTTTTTTCATATTTAATGTTTGGGAAGTGTACCTTGCATAATGCCCCAGAGCTAAACCTTGGAGTACTGAACAGATTATTTGAGAAGAAATTCTTCCTGGGAAAGTTTGCCCATAAAGGGAAAAAAAAAAAAAGTTAAAGTTGTGGGAGCAAGAGAAAAGTGAAAAGGACTCATCAACATAACAATAAATATATAAATATAGAAAGAAGATCTGATCCCATGTCTTATTACTGCTCTATAAAACTATGTTTGATCCACAAATAACTCTGGCTCAAGTACCTCGAAAAGCCAAAATCAATTAAACATGTGTGTGCCTGATACGCACTGCTGGAAATGTGCTACACCAAAGCTATTTGTGGAACAAATGGCAAGAAATGAAATGGATAGTTTGAAAGATGATTTCTACACTAGTCACCTTGTAGACTAGAAAATTTCCCCCACCCCTAGTACTCGTTTTTTGTTTTCATTGCTGCTGCTGCTTCTGTTCTACCACATTGATGTAAGTTTTAATGAGCTGTCCGAAAAAAAAGGAACTACACATTTGTTAATTTTTACTGGCAAGGTCCTGACAGGGTATTGGGAATGTTTTCCCGGCTTCTGATGCAGCTTAGACATCATCTTGACAGTGCTCAGAAGCACCCCTCCTGAAGATCACTTAGTTTTGAGGCTTATAAAATCATGTCCAAAAAATAATTTTAGGGAGGTGGTAGGTCACTTTTGGAGAAAAACAGCTTCAATCAAATGCATGTTGTGCTTAAGATATTTCCCAAGCGGAGGGACTTCTCATCTTTCAACTGATGTAATTACATAAATTCAAAACCATGCTGTACTGTTAGTATAGTAAATATAGTTCTCAACAACAAAACACAAATAAATCACTCTGACGATGTCCTTTGCATGAAGTTTCTGCAGGTTGCTATTGTTTTATTGCAAGACCTAAAGGAATAGAAAATACATTTCAGTTCACCATTGAAATAAATTACTAGATACTTCTATTTCACCCATCCCATCTCTTGAAGCTCAGGAGAGAAATCTGTGGTCATTTGCTGTTAATATTAGCAGTGTATCCACAAAATGCTAATTCCTCAGTTTTCAATTACTTTTGTTCCTGGGTGAATTCAATAACTAAATCACCTCTTATTTTTATTTTTTTTCTGTGGTTTAAAGTATATCTAAAGTATAACTGGATACATGAATACTGCCTCCACCTGAAAAGAATGTCAGTTTTCCTCCAGTAGCAGTACCAAACTACAGTACACTTATTCTGTGGTGCTTAAATGCTTTAAAATACAAAGTATAGGCAGTTTCTAATGTAACAAAACTGTTCCAAGGAAGAACTCAACCAACTTATTACATGCATACCATAAGTGAAGAACTATGCAACAGGATACATCAAGGATGTGTTTGAAGTTTAAATCCAACATAGCCAAATAGATCTGCAAGTCCATATGGAAAAGAAGATTGAGGACTAACCCAGTAACGTAACCCAGTACAAGGTAAAATGCCACTAGACTGAGTAACCTCATAAGAGGCTAACATTAATCTTGGAGTCAGACCAACAGTGTGTGACTTGTCCTGCACAGCTGCTCAAGGTGGAGAGGGAGCAGGAAGGCTTCCTCTTTCATGTCTCCCCAGCAAAGAAACTAATCAAAACTGCTGTCCTTCCACTTCACAGGGTGACTTGCCCCACAGCTTGTACAAAAGAGCATGACAGAGCCATACCTCCCATGCTCCTGCAATTAATACTGGGATTTATTAGAGTAACACCATCTACAAACAGACACAAACTACACCACTACCTATGGGAAGCTGGGGCTAGATTAAGGAAGGAGAGAAAATGGTTCTGATCCACAGAACAAAAATAATGAATTATTGAGACCAGCCAACACCTTTTAAATGAATTACACCATGTGTGCCCAGCCTGACACACCCTGCACAATCCATGAAGAAGCAACTCTCTTTTCCCATAGCCTTATAAAGGCATCATATTGCCATATACAAAAGGCTTAATGAAAATTTTTGTCCAAAGGCTGCTTGAGGCTAGGGCTTGCAACATGCAATTTCGCCAAATACAAACAGAGCAGGACACACACCGCTCTTCCTGCTGCACGCACAGCTACAGCCCAAAAGGCTGCTCTGAATCATCCCTCCCGGGATCATCCCACCGACTCAAGTACTGGGTCTCTTCTGAGCCTCCTGTCCTGGGGCTATTCATCTACAGCTCCAGTCTAGCCCACCATAGATATGTTAATTTTCCTGAACCTGAGTGCTCCCAAATGAAACTTTTCCCACTCACAAGCGTATTGTGTGCTTAAATGCCATGAAAAAGTATAAATTGTTCTCCTCAAACCCCAGCAGGTTCCTTAATGACTAAGCTCGACTAATTAGTAACAGCTGTTAATGAAGTGAGCAGGTAGAAACCTAACCTCTTCAATTAATGTATGAGATCTAGACTGAACTAACATTCAAAGGGAAGCTGCTAAGTAAAAAATAAGAACATTCAGAGGTCGATAAATTTGTTACCAAAATCATATTATTTCTTCCAACCCTTCCAACCCAGTTTCTGCAAACTGAAAGTCTGCTATTACTTTCACAAAACTAATGCATCCTTTCTTAACAAATTAAGAAAGCAAGATACAGAATATATACAATAATCCAAATCTGAAACAATAAGTGTTAATGGTTGATTGTATAATTACAAATTTGGAAAAAATACAGTTTATAGCATACGTTGTTTGGAAAGCTTGGTTTGAAAGAGAAAAACTTCTACATAACAGCAGACAATAGTAAAATCAGAACATGGTCACCATTTCCATCACATTCTATTCGGCTGTTTTGCTGTTAAACTGTACATTGATTTACTTCAACACTATTGCAATCTCAGTTTGTGGCTACAGAAGTTTTCTCCCTACATCTTTCATACATTGGCTGACAACTTAAGTCCACAGCCAAAAAAAAGGAAATTCATAATAATTTCTTACAGGAGCTCTCTTTTCACTTAAAGCTGATCTGACAATATTCCAAATACTGTGGACATAAACACAACTGTTTTCATTTTCTGTAGTGCTGGTGAACCTAAAGTTTCACAAGTTTTTACTCTACAGAGAAACACTGTACAAGCAGATCTACAGCTATCTTGAAATGCCCTTCCCAAGGCTGAAATTACATGATACTTCTCTCTCTTCTACTAGTTAGGCACTGTTACAAGTCTCCTGGTTCCTAGGGTCCCAGTGGTAAAACAAAATTAAATCAGAGACTACCACTAATATCATCAGAAGTAGTAGATTTTTCCATCCAAAGTGCTAAATTGCCAATTAAAAGAAAGATATTCGAGTGACTACTCAGTACAAAGAGCTTGCTTTCTAACTATGTTCTAAAACTGATTCACAGAAATACAGAGCAAAATATTCTTAAATATGAAATGTTATGGAAGTCATCCAGCTATTAAAGAAGTCAAAAAAAAAAGGGTGAAAGAGAATGAGAGAAAGGGAAAGCATTCACTGTTACTTCCAAAATGTTTGCCTAACCCTAATTACCATCCTTCATACTGTAGGTAGAGCTGTGCAGATACCCAGTTAGATTTCTTAGAGATCTTTTCAGGACTCCTCGGCAATAAAATGGCAGGTAGGGAGAGGTAGCTAGGGACTAAGAGTTTAATATTTACACATTGGCCTCAAGGATCCCCATTTTCAAATTCTCTATCCCATATAGTATTAGTTTTAAGTTAATAATCAATTATTATTTTAGGTAATTAAAACTATAAAATCATTACTGGGTTTTGGTAAATGTATTAGAACAGAAATCTAGGATTTCCCAGTAGAGGGTTTTTTCTCTCTTATATAGTATGCCCTAGAAATCTTGAAATATAGAACTAAAACAAAAGAATAGAATCATCTCTATGTAATGATTTACAATGTTGAAGTAACTTTGGGGAAAACGTGCAACTCCAAAGAACATCACACTCGTAAAAAATAATAATAAAAACAATAAAAAACCCAAGCAAATGGCCTTTTCCTTCTTTTTCTTTGGAAATAAGAGTTTTATGTTTCGTCTTTGCATTTCTGTGTATGTGTACGTATGACCAGAGATTTACACAAATTCTCAAGCCAAAACCTATACATGCCAATTGAAAAACCCCACACATATGAGCGACTTTTAGGTCATTCCACTGAGATCCAAATTCATAACTGCAGTCTAGATGTTTTTCCTGTACCAATATCACTATTTTAATTATTTTGCTTCTCGGGACCTTGTTCCCAGTGTAGCTGCAGTATGTCAGCACAATCATGGTGTATACCAGGATATCTTATTCTCCCTTCCATTACAGCATACATTCCCTTCCCCATGAGTATTCTCTTTATCAAAGAATTTGTAAGCAGAAGGGGGGTTTCTTACTTTTTTAGCTGACAAAACTTTCTGTGCAACCTCAGACTAACTACTAAACACTGCAGGCAGAATAAAATCCCATATTATGGTCATGAAAGATTGTGAAGAACTCTGAAATCAGAGGACATGCTGAGTTATGCCAGGATATGAGAGTTGCTGAGATTTCTAAATACCAGCTGTGCAAACCAAGAAGTTGCTCAACACCTACTGAATAGAGTGCACAGAAAGTGGGTGGAAGCAGGTCCTGAATCTATTGTTCAAGTTAAACAGACAGGTAAAAAAAAAGCAAAGTACTCATTGTTTCAGAAAGTGATGGCTTATTTCTACATTAAAGTTCATATAAACACGAAACCCCCTTTTTTTTAAAAAAAAAAAGATAGCAACAAGGTTTTCTTTAAAATAGAAGTTTTCATAATTTTCCCTTTAATTTTTAACATCTCCCTAACTCCATGCAAATTTTCTTTCAGTTATCTCTTCCATGTTCAAAGACAGTCCTGATGGCAGGAATTCCAAATATAAAAAGATCATTGAAATACAATCAGAAATAGCATTTACAGAAAAGAAAATTATTTCCCTTCAATATGTGGTTGGTCAGCAAGAAGTTCTGACTAGAAAAGGATTTTATTTTTTTCCAAAACCAGCAAATAATTCCCTGAAAACAGCAAAAAACCACTTATTGCATTTTGCCAAGATCCGAGTTGCCGCTCAACAGAAGTACTTCTGAACATTTCACCGATGTGGTGTCCTTTCTTAGGTTGTAGTAAGAAATCCTATGTTTCTTCTGGCCTTTAGAATAAATCATAAGAGTTTAAGGCTCTGCCAGACATCTTCCAGCAAACCTGCTTGAAGTGGTTTAATACTGTCACCCTCAGCTGTTTCCCTTGTCCCTCTGCAAGAGGTTATTGACCTCAGAGAGATTTCCCATACAATACAACCAACTATAAGCCAAGCAGCCACCTTCATTTCAGAGATGGTACAATGTGGTCGTTCTTTAACTTAAACTGATAGAACAGACTATTTTAAGTTGAGGATGGGAAATTTAGTATGAAGATAGTAAGTGTTCTTAGCTTTCACATAGTGGTTTTAGCTATGCAAAAAATCATGCAGCTTCCCTATTTCTAAGTTACTCCACTTGGAGAACAACAAAAGCCACAGGCAGTACCTGTAGACATCAGGTAGATCACCAGGATGACTACCTGAACTTTTGTTTGCTTATCCAACCCTAACGTGATATGCAACTGATCTGAAGCACCACCATTGCTAATTAACATAGCTGGGGGATAGGAATGCTGGAGAGATCCTGATATCTTTAGAGAAAGAAGGAAAAAAACCACACAGTGCAGCTGCAAGCCATGCCTGAAACAACTGAGTGGAATTTAGAAAAAAACCTGTAAGGGCTCAGGAATACCAAAGAAATTTCATGTTCTTTTTCACCGTGTTGCATCAAACCAGCTAAGTCCAACTTTCACTGTTAAGAAGTAGACAAGTATGTATTTCACTTGAGTGGAATTTGGGCATAAGCACAGAAAGAAACTGTAGGAATTTACTGCTTCACTGCAGGGAACTGATGCTTCTTAATTTGCTCAGCACCTGAACTTTAAAATCAGCCCACACACATTCCTAATTAACATTGGTGCACAGTAGCACTTTGTAACAAATCTGACAACTAGGCAGTGAGCATTTCCAATACAGACACCACACTGACAGTGCAAGTCTACTTAAGGGGACTTGCTTGTTTCAAATTTTTACCTTCAAGTTACAAGTATGAAAAAGTTTAAGTGCAGATGATTACACTGAAACCCAAAAAGAATCAATGCAACAAAAACTCTGGGGACGTTGTTGAAATGGTCTTTCCACACATGCACAATTTTGCTTTTGGTGTACATGGTAGATCTCAAGACAGCATGGCTCTTCCAGAACATTGACTAAGTAAATAACATTCCTACCAGAAATAAGGTTGAGGTATAGCACAGAAGAGCAAATTTACATCCAATTCCAGCCTAATTTTGCCAGTATATTACACAGCAACAGAAGGACCAAAAAAGCTGTTTATTCCATTATACTGATTAGGTTTAGCTATAACACAACACATATTGCTAAGTAAAAAGTTTAAAGCAGAGTTATAATCAGAAAATTGTAATCCTTTCTAATATGATTTGTCCTCTGTGTCTAAGCATGTTCTTTGAAGAGTGGCCCAAGCTCTTGAATTGTTAGATCAAGAAAGTTGAATACGAAGTCAGTGATAAAAAGTATTACACATTACTCAGTCACGCAAAGAACTGTAACAAACTAGATCACATCAAGGGATACGTAACTTTTATAGTAAGGTTCTGAAACATATCAAGTACCTACAAGTCTTTATCTATAGGGACAGTATAGCACCTTGGCCCTCCAAAATGCACACCTGCCTCAGGGGCTCACCTCTAGAAACACTGCAAGCAGTTTTCTCCATGGGTAAAACTTGGGTAATGTAAGGTAATTTTCTGCGTGATCTGCTCTGCAATAAGGGTATAGAAGATCACTGTGCCAAGTTTGGTTCCCTCTGAACATGACAGTCAAACTGAGATGGGTACTTTGTGACACAAAATAAACAAATAAAATCAGTCAAAAGATCAAATGTCAAAAGTGTCAAATACGGATTAAATGAAAGGTGCACCTCTGTATAGAACAATGAGTTCAATGAGCCCATGCACCATAAAACAAAGAGGAGAATGGGTACAGAATTATGAGGGGGAAGCCTGTAGTGTACAAAGGTGTGGAGGCATTAATGAGCAATGAGAAAAGGAAAAGCAGACAGTCAAACTATATGAAAGGTAATAAATTCTATAACTAAGTCTTAAAACTATGAAAAGAAGTGCCTTCTTATGCAAAAACAAGAATAGAAAACCCAACCTTGAATCCTTTTTCATGATATGTTGATATACATTGTGTGTTCAATTTTAATTTCATTTCAACTCATGTAATTAAACTAGGCAACTTATTCAAGTGCTAACAAAAGGTGATGGTGAGAATGAGTACACTTTCCTTTATCTATCGGCTTACAAGTGCCAGTTGTACTTTCACAGTGTGAGACATAAGTGAATGAACTTGGAGGCTTCTGGAAAGTACAACATTCACTGACCTGGTGATTTATTCTTCAAGTAGAAGAAAAACATCTGAAGTAATTTTAAGTTTCTGCAGCTTTAAGACACTGAAGCAGTAAGTCATAAAAGCTGGACTGTATCTGGTGGGCTTATGAAGACAAGGAGTTTCAAGAAGCAAGTTATTTGCACTACCCCAATTGAGCAAGCTGTTTGCATGAAAACATACATTAATAAAATTTGCATTTACAGAGAATTTCTTCATAGAGAAGGTACCAATGAATTTAAATAGAAATATGATCTAATGAGAACACTTAATTGTTTCCATTTTATTTGGGTTCGGTACAAAATTTTTGGTTATAAAGGATGACACATGCCGAGTGAGGTCTCAAAATAAGCACAGGTGAGCTTTGAAATATTCCAAGTTTTATGCTTCAACTACTATGGACAAACTTAATTGTTTCTCACTCATGCCTTATTCAAAAAATCTAATCTAATAGGTGTTAAATAGTGCCTTTTCTTCTCTAATGATCACCAGATAAGCTCAAATTTATTTTAAGCTCCAAGGTAAAAATAGAAGATACAAATAATGAAAAAAAAAGTTTCTGGAAGCTTTAAAACTTTACGGTCATCAAAACTACCCAGTGTGATAAAACACAGGGTGAATTTTACCCAAGATACATTTAAAACATCTGCATAAATATATTAGCACAATTTTTTTATGTATTTAAACTTTATACACATGCCACTAGAAAAACAGATCACAGTGGCTTGGACATTGTCTTCATCCTTGTGTGCAGCACTTTAGCCAAGAACACATGTTCATGTGTTTGCTAGTTTTAGATATGCCATGGCTTTTCACAAGACTAACTTGAAGATTAGAAAAACAAACTCTAAAAGCTGCATACTTCTGTTTCTGCTACATCAGTAGGAAGTGGAGTTGCTCAACTTCACTAAAAATGGTACCGTTAGTGTTTCTAATGAGGCATGCAGCATACCTGTCTATGCCACAATTGTCAGTCTGTTCCTCCTCCCCCATTCTTTTTTTTTTTAACCTCTATGTTAGCTCTGCTGCCAAGCACACTGGAGATGATCAGCGAATATTGAAATTGGCAGAAACACTCATTCTTTGCTGGTCTCCACACAAGTTACACAGGAACAAATCTTACAGTTTCTCTAAAGTCACTACAGTACTAAATACTCCTTGTGTCTGTTTCTGTTGGATAAAAATAGCTCAAGTGACCGACTTTCAAGGGTCCAGGTGGTTGGACAGTTAATAGAATTTAGTGTGAAAATATATCAATCATATGGAAAATAAAGATGGCAATCCCTCTTTAGGTTTCTTTTTGTCAATCCATGCTGCATACATATGTAAACACAATCCATTTATGTATGTCTGTGTGCATGCATAATCCATAAACCATTGCACGTATACATTTGAAATAAAATATTGACACTGACTTGTTTACTTTTTAAATTTACTTCTGCACTGAGTTTGAAGAGATAACAAGACTTAGTCACATTCAGAACTTTGGTATAGAAGAAACCCCAAATGAATAATTTAAGCCTCTCTTGAGTGAGATCATTTAATGAATCTTCAAGATGTTAAGAGGTTTTATATGCTTAAAAAAAAATCATTTCCCAAATGTTATGCCATGATATTGCCTCTGAGAGCTAGGAGATAAAGTGAAACACATATGCTGAACACATGGATATGAAGGAAGTCGTTACCTTGGCAACAACAACTGTGTAAAAGCCTCCTTCTATTAAATTAGAATAGGGACTATTGGAAAAAGTGTTTTTTCCCAGTCAGATCCTGGAAATAAATTATATTTCACTTGTATATTTTCAGAACCTTAGACTTTCTGCAGTTAAACTTGCCTTATCCCATCTATGTCCAAGTTCTAATACACAACACTTTTTCAGTATTTGATTTCTATTGATTTCCAAATTCAAATACGATTTTTTCTTGCCCAAATAAAACTGCAGACATATTTGAATAGCCTGAGTTTGCCACCATGGTCTGCAACTGCAGATATTCTATATACTGCAAACGTAAGTAAAACAACCATCTTAAAATATTTTAACACGCAGCTCTAAAACATAAAGGTACATGTAAGAACCTGTGATTAAGAAAAATGTATTTGTATCCATTATGAATAACATTTTCAAAGAGCACCTAATGAATCAAGGAACACAATTTCAACTGAAGGATTTCCACAATCCAAATCACTTTACTGTTTTGAAAATCCTGTGTCACAGGCAACTTCAAAGAATGTACACCTGGGAGTGTTCCCCCAGGACACAGTTCATCACAAGCAAACATGGCCTCTTTTGTGTAGAAGAGTCTGAAGACTTTTCTTTTCACACATGCCATGCACCATGAGCCACACAAAATTTTTCAAAAAGCTAACAAATTTATGACCTGTAACAAAAGACCAAAAGTCACAGCTCACCTTGTGGCAGGAGGAGAGCAGGAACCCTCAAAGACAAGACGCTATTTGACAAGTCATCACTGAAAAGTACAGCACTCCCAGCTTTTGCACCATGCATGGAGTCAAACACAATACGTTCCTATTCACCCAGTCACATCTTCTTGGAACTGCGCAGGTTTCCTACTGCCTAGAGCAGATTCAGAGGTTACAATGAATCTTTGAGATGTAAAGTAAACCTATCAATTTGTATTAAAGCTTCTGTCTTATAATCATGTGAATTACTTATGATAATCTTGCTTCTATTCAGTGTGATCAGCCACTATGATAATCTCTCTTTATTTAGTTATCACTCAGTCAGAGATAAATTAAGACAGTATATTACCGTGTATGTTATGGCCAGCCTGACTACTTGGTGAATAAAGGGATATAAGGGTTATACAGTTTACTTTGTCGAATTTGCATTTTTACCTTGTTCATTTTATTATAATTTGTGTTCATTATGTTCTGCAGCTTTCCAAGTGCCTGAGGAAAGAAATAATTTCTGAATACTATTCTAATATGCTAATTATTTCCCATTATTAATCATTGTAGTTAAAATCACTTATGAAATCATGAGCCAGACAAACCTCAGGTATGTGGATTTTCAAATATCCTACCATAACGAGGCAAAGAGAAGGTTGTCACATCCAGCATGTCCAGTTACAGCTTTATATTTCCCCAGAATCACATCAGATAAAGGAATTTGACAATCTAATGAAGACCACTATCAACCACAAGTAAAACCTCAGCCTATTCCACCTTCAGTTCTATACACAGTTGCAACCCAGGAGCAGCAATAGACAGGACTAGAATTTTTTTCTTTAGAGGTATGTGGCAATTATTTGGACTAGAGAGTACAGCATCCATAACTCCACAAGCAATATGTTTGAGTCATGCTCCATTCCCTTCTGTGGGAGAGAAACCTGTTGCAGATTGTACCAATGGATACAAGGCCCACATATATCAGATTCTGATACACATAGAGTCAACACTGCCCAGAATATGCCTTATCATTCCAGTAATAAGAGGCATTGCATACCTGGGCGAGGAATGTTCCCTCTGGAGAAAGACATAGTAGCAACAATACTAACAGTATGACTCCTGATCAGGACCGATTAGGCTGATTTATCATCAGTAAGATTAGAAACACTTTAATAAGAACTAAATGCCTAAATTTTGCACAGACTCTGGGCCTTAGTGTGTCAAACTCCCCTGCCTGTGTAAAGACAGCTTCATTTTAAGGACACAGCATACAAAGAAGTCCTACATTCCGCAAATGTTTCCAGCATACATATTTAGAGAAATCCCCTAACTCAGCTTATGCCTGTTGTGTCTCTTCTCAATAAGCTTGAAGCTTGCTTCCCCTATGTCAAGTCATCTCTGTTGCTCACTGATGAAGCCCTACTAGCAGTGCATGACATAGTCAGATAGTTGCCAAGAGAACAAACATGCTAATTTATAGCATGCTTACATCCATTTCTCAGTCATTTGGAAACTACCTCTAAATGTTGGTATTCTAGTATCATTTCTATGAGCAGAAATGCCATTACAACAGCATTTAGCCCTAACACCTCTCCCACCGAATTAACTGTTTGTGACCACACTAGTCAGTTACTGCAATTCCTTTCCAGCAGCCATCTGCTGCTGGTCATGTACTGCACAAAATACAGAAACATTTCTCCTGACACACACACGGCCAAGGAAAGGTACACTGAACAAGATACAAAGACCATATGTTAATGAATGAAAGATGTACTAGGCATCCAAACCAGGAAGAGACAGTTCAAATTAAGATTTCAATTGCCTCAATAGGTTAAAACAAAATTCCACATGGTGTTACAGATGTTTAAAATAATCGATGCAACCAGACTAGAACAGAGTTTCACACCACAGTACCATAATTAGATTCAGCCTCCTGGTTCAATTATAAAAGCAACAGCTGCTAAACTAACCTCTGAGCCCTTCAAAGAACTTCTATAGTTCTAACTGAATGCGTGTTAAGGCTTTTCAGCCTCCAATACACTGCAAAACATAAGTTTTGCCAACTATATTCAAGTCTCATCACACAGCTCTCATACAGCTCATGGTTTCTATCTATTATTCTGATAAGAAAACAGTCACAAAATATTGGAGCTAGGTAAAGAAATGTTATGCACCTATATTCTGATGCAGAGTCAACTGAGAAAATACTGGACTACCTAACTCCAGACTCTAAATGCTCTTATAATTGTAAATTACTGGATTAAGATCTATTCACTTTCACGTAACTTTAAAGTAAATGCCAGGGAATTGCACATCCATAAGCATTATTCAACTTAGTGATTAAGAAAAAAGTGTAAGCTTTACCTCCAAGCTACGCAGTCTAGAAATTAGCATTTATTCCATGTATTCATGTGATTATTTCGCTCTCCAGATGATGGCCAACTTCAATACAACTTAATAGGGAGATAGTTTTTGTCCAGCATTTCTCCAAATCTGAAAGAGATTAACTCAACTTTCTGGTGTTAATCAGTCCCAATAAGGCTTGGTGGAAGAGCTTTCAATTAATCAAAGTTACAGTTTCACCATAATATATCAAATTTGATAACACTAATTCCTAACACTTCTAACTGTATGAACTAGTGTTATGTATTGGTTCATATGTTGGTTCAACAGTACATAGATGATGTGCTGCTTTTCACATGTAATCAGCATAGAAACTTATACTAAATGATTTTACATTAGTAAAATGAAATGCTGTGATCTATTAAAATACAGCTTTTCCATTGTTGCTATAGATCTAAGACTGCTGGAAGAGCAGAGCATGCAGTACTCCATTACACTACTATAGCTGTCCATTTAAGAAGTCTTGATGGTATGTATTTCTGGGGCATGATTTTTGAGCAGAAAGGTCATGTTCACAAGGCAGCAGGTAACAGGATCTGCATCTGTTAATATGATTATGACAGTTGCTATATTATATTGAAATAAAGATCTATCTTATCCAGCACATCCACAGTAGCATATGTTGTAGAAGAACACAAGAAACAGGGCAAATACAGGGTAATTTTTTGAATGCTGCCACCAACCTTCCAGCAAGCAGCAGTTAAAGAGACTGATAAGGGTGAACTCTGAAAATTAGTAGCTTGCCAACAGCAGCCTTATTGTGCCAGTGATGTAGTTCAGGATGTTACTGAAATACACAAGTCCAGGATTTCATCCTGGAAGACAGGAATTCTTGTTTAGAGTAAGAAAAAAAAATCAAATAATTGGAATATAACTTATTGATTCATTAAAATACTTCTAGTAGGGCACTTAGTTTTCAACTACTACAGAGGCAATTTATGCCCAACAAGAGCCATAGATCCATCAGGTGAATATTTATGTGAAGCTATTCTTCTCTTGACCAACCAGACAGTGAGAAGGGAAACAAAGGTACAGAGAAGTTAAATCGTTTGCTCCCTGTCAGTCCCAGGTAGATGTCAGAAGACGTGGACAGAACTAAGATCCCAGAAAATCCAAATCAGATCCTTAGACTGGTATTTATACCATGTGTCTTGCCTCCAAACGTGTTTCAGTGAAACTATGTAGAGCATTTGAAAATTGCTAGGTTTACAAACAATTTTTACATAAAGGACCTACAGAATAACACAACATATGAAGCAGCTTAGTTTAGGAAACAACTTTGATGCTGCATTTTATACCACACAAAATATATGTTGAAATTAATATGCTGCAAGAAACAGAAAGAGAAAAGAGGTACAAGATAGTAATTTATACCACATTTTAGCAGTTGCATGTAGCTCCTTGATACCAGAGATCTTTCCAACAGCAAATAATAAAATTACACTTTTTGTGCTGTTAATTATATGCAAATTAAAATTGGGTGCACATTAATGCAAAGAGTTGAATATCCATTTAATCAGATACTCCCTGCAGGGTCCAATGAGAAAAATGACAGAAGACTTGCATTACTAATTCTGAACTTCTCACATCTTGTATGTACTTACCTTGTAAACGAACTGCTACTGTGGCACCTGCCTGCTGGACTGAAGGTTCATGTTGATTAGGTCTATAGGACCTAGTGGTAATCCTCCTGAAGGGTAAGTTCGGTTCCCCAAGATAGAAAACCTAAAATCCTGTAGTAACTGGAGTCATTTAGCTGCTGAAATCAACAAGCAGCAGCCCCTAACATACAAGATCATTCGATAAGGATTTAGGCCGTAGCATATGCTAACATGCTCCATGGTGAGGCCACAGATCTATTGTTTAGATCTAGTTTCACTCTCTTATATCAGCAGGGAAAAGAAGTCTTCCTAAACTATCTGATTATATGTATTATCTCCCTTGAGTTTTCTTTCCTGAAACAGAGCTGCTGAATATCTACTCTTTTCTCAGTCTCCATTTAGGTTTTTGGTTTGGTTTTCTTTTTTTTTCAGCTTTCATCTTCACTTTGAATTCTAGCATTGAGAGAAACTTCCCCAGGAATAGAAAGGCAAAAGCCTCCTTGATGTAGATTCTCTGCATTAATAACAGTGACAAGAGGGCCCTTAACCCTGTTTAATAGCTAAAAAGACAAGTGGCAGGAGAAGAAAACAGAAATTTATATGAATGAGACCATATTCTATTATGCTGCCTCACATGGTGACAGCATAGACTCATGAATTTTCATCTGACGTGACCGTCAAGATCATTTTCAGGGTCTTAACTGCAGAGAACGCAGATTTATCTTTCTCCTGGCACCACAGGGTTGTTCAAATCAGCACCAGTTGGACTGGCTTCTCATGAAGTTATCCTCATGAAGAAGGATGAAAATGTATTTTTTTCCCCACTACATTGCTACAGGAAACCTGTAGGAAGGAAACACTTCCTATTGGGATGGTAAATCCCACCTACCTAAAGAGAGGTTCCTTGCTGTCAAGTTTTGCTCAAAACCCCCAGGCGGTCCTATTTAACAGTTAACATAGGGATAAGACCAATTTTCGGAGGGGTCATTGGAATTGTGTAGCAGGAGTGGTACTTTAAAGGTTAGATATGCGTCATGGATCCAATTCCTTTCAGCCAAAGACTGCAATGAAATAAGCTAATCGTAAGATAGAAGACACAGATTTTATTGATGATAGCAGTAAGCCCTGCTGCAGACCCTCCCTCCTGGGTACTGGTAGGGGAAACTTCTCCCAGAGTGAATTGCTGCAGAGAAAGTGCACAACTCCTGTAAACTTGGTGTCATCTCAGTGGAAGCCTCCCCAGGACCTAGCACATCTCAGTGTCTAGAAGGCATTTAATTGTTGTTCTGTTATCAAGCCAAACCCAATAATAAGTTATTTATTCTGATCCCATCTAGAATGCTTAAAAGGAAGCATTTCAGCACAGACATCACAGCTTAGCCTACAACTGAATGCAACATACCTGCCTGTGACACAGATTCTCCCATTTCTTTTCTTCAAAGGTGTGAGCTACAACAAAACATGGGTTTAAAATCTAACTCCTTTCCTGACTTTAGTGGTTGCTAATCTAACACTAACAATGAACACAGGGTATTTTATAACTTTCTACAGTATGTTATACATATGTGGGAATCTCTAATTACAGATGAGATAAATACATAATTACAGACTTCATAGGGAGTGTACTCTTTACTCATTAAACCATGATCACAATATTTTCTGCAGAACTTATATTTATTTTAACCAGATTGTCCACAATGACTTTTTAGATGCAACTGTGTCACTTGCAAATAGGAGTCTTCACTTCACAGGTCATTGATCTAATATGGCGTAATGGCTCCTTAGAAGCTTTTTTTAGTATGTCCATTTAGTTGCTGCCATGAGAAACAGAGCTGTAGAAGAGCTATTCTCTTGAAGGAACCCTTCTTTTTCTTGGCTTTTATTTTTCATTACATCATTTTAACCTTCCTTATCAGTCATATTTACGTCACATTTTTACTTCAATTAAAATTTATTCTTAACATTTTAGTCTACTAAAAATAGCTTTAATATTTTCTTCACTGGAATAATTTCATTATTGAGAAGCCCAATTTCAAGTTGAAAATCAAGAGATTGTGTTCTCTTCTATCTGTGAATAGAAAAGATGCAGAGGACTACAAAATCTGCTAACTGAAAAATTCTGACAGACAAGGAAAGACATTTACAGTAATTTGGACATCTAAAGATGGATTTGAGTGCTTAGTTTCATTATTCAACTGGGTATTACCAGTTTGCTTACCTAAATGAAATTGTGTGTCATTTAAGCATCTAAACACTTTTGAAAATTCACTGTGTACTGAGCTTAGGTAATTTACTATAACCAATAACCTCTTCCTATTCAGTGATTCTATTGGAAATACAAATACAATTTTTTAAGAATGTACTCTTTAAAATAATATATCCATGTCATTACAGGTTTTTCTCCTTAGAAAAGTTAACAAATCATTTAATTTTCATTTCAGTGCTTCTTGAAAATAATCCTAGGTAACAAAGCATCCTCAAAGCAAATACATGATTCATCATACTCTAATATCATCAAATGAAAAAATTAATAATATGAATAAATGTATGTGAAGTTATATAATTACTCTTTTTTAATATACTCTCCTTGTTAGTGAAAAATAGTACTAATTATTACCATAAGATTATATCTGGTTGCAAATCAGTGTGTTTTAATTGTTTATACCCACCAACAGGACTGAAACTTTCTTTAGGAAAATAATTAAGTACAGATTAAAATTAATTATTTAAATACAGGTTTCCTGCCTGCTGACTTAAATCATGATTAAAATTGGTGATTTAAATCAAGCCACCCTGCTGAGACCTACCTAAAAAAGTTTTCTGAATTGTAATCAAATAATATGCAATATTCAGTATTAATTGGAGTGTTTTATGGTTAGGCCTGGTTTCTGGAATGAGACATGCAACTGCTTCCACAGGATTTAATTATTAATTTCTCATTTTTCCTTTCATTACTTATGTCAGTTACAGAGTTTCATTGCATAACATGTAGAGTCTTATTTGTACAGAAGACTATGTGAGATTATAGTGCATTTAACTGCATTGTAAGAGACAGCATTTCTAAAAGAATTGAGATATATCAAATAAGTAACAGGCTGACAAAGATGCAGTCACAGTGTATTGGTATCATCAAAATATCTAAAATAGTGCCTTTGAAAAACCCATTGGTCTAATTTGCTCATATCATTAGAAAATCTGTGACTTATTCTGACTAACTCAGATCCCATTCGTTTTTAATTGCTAAAAAAAAATCTTCCGACAATATCTATTCACATCTCGTTCAGCATATGTAGTTCCTCTAAATGTTTCTGTATTTACCATCAACACGAACATACTGTCTCCTGTACACTGTACATACGCAGTTTCTTGGAGCTCTAAATATGTTTTTCCATATTGTCTTTATGTGAATCACAGCAAAGAGGATATGTAAATCCCAGTGCTGCCCACCACCAACTCTGCTTTGGATTTCAGAAAAACAAACCTTTCTCATAGTCTATGCATATTTAACTTTCAATCTCATTATGTTTAAGTGAGCTTGCATTTGGGTATCTATAAATTGCACATAGAAATTAAAGACTGAAAAGAGAGTTTAGAAAAATAAGGTAAAACCATATAATCCCAAAGAGCATATTGAAAATGTCTCCTCCTTCCATAAAGTCCTCAGCTATCTTTATCAAAGTGTCGAGACAGTTATGGTAATCTACTACCAGGGCCGGATTATACCTTTAGATCTTTGATTACAAAAAAAAGGTAGGAAAACCTGTACAGCAAGAAACACAATTGTATTACATTACTGACATTGAAAGGATGCAGTTTATATAAACGATCATACATCACAGATGGTTTACCATTTTATCAACATTTAAAAAAAGAAATGTTGCATTGACCTTCGGATCTTTAATAGACATGGAAAAGAGGGACATAAAGAGTTGTTTGCTAAACATCAGTTAAGTTTTAGTTTAACAAAAAAAAAGAGAAAGAAAATAAATAAAAACAGAGCATCATACCACATACCACATTTCAAACTCTCAAAGTCCTAGGAAAGGGATTTGGTTACAATTTTGCCATATCTCTACATTCTTCTGGATTATTCTTGGGGCAGCACAACAGTGAAAAACAGACATGAAAATTGTTTTAGCATGGCATACCTCTCACCATTTAAATCTATAGCTGATACTGTAAGTTAACAAGTGAACATGTACTTGAAATGACATTGTTTAACCTTCATCTTTAATAATTTTGCCATTGCTCTGGGGAGGGAAAAAAAAAGGTACCTACAGTAAAGCTGCTCAATTCCATTCACAATCACAGTGTCTGCTGGAGGCCAACTGACAAGCTAATGTAATAGTCAGTGGTGTGTCTCTTTGAAGTTAATCAACCCAATACCTACACCCCAGAAATCATGGGCTGGACTTCAAAAGATTGCAGGAAAAAGAGTCAACAGGTCCTGAGGGGAAAGAATGATGGATGACAAAGAGTTGCCCATTTAGATAATTATGTAAATTGTCACAAAACTATGTCTGTGAAACTCCAAGACACTAAAGGGAAAGACATTCATAGGAATGAATTAATTTGATCCGAAATGCAAGAAATCATAAAATTTACACAGAGATCATGTCTTCCGTAATTTAATCAAAAGCTTCCTTTCTCAACATTGTAGTAGTTTTTAAAACTTAGCAGGAACATCCAAGTTAGAGTTACCATTAGTTATTATTTCACCTCTGCTTGCATACTAGATGAATGCAGTTAGTTTTAACATGACCAAAAGATATGACTGGGCATCCATCAAAAGCTGACTAGACAGAAACCATAAAAAAACCCCTCACAGCTTGCAGTGTGAAATTATGTGAGAGAATTGCTTGAGGTATTAGAATATGATGCTACACCTTGCCAGCAATCTTCCCAAAAAGCCTCACACACAAAATAAAAAGCCTTGAAACAAAGCTAAGTTGCCAGAGTAGGGTCAGTCTAAGAATAAATCACAACTCAGTGACTAATCTGTCCTCCTTCCATGAGCTGTAAATCAGGAAGAAAGATGAGGAGGTTCTCAGGTTGGTCATGGCCCAAGTGGTAAATCTCACAGTTTGTCATCAGCTAATAGGAGAGAAAATATTAAAATACAAATATGTCATATTAAAAGATTCTTTTAGGTGCTTAACATTCTTTGTAATTGATATTAATGTAATTATTTTTAAAATGGATGTTAGTCTGTAAGCTTTCTTTTTGCAAATAAACAGACTGACTGAAAACAATAGTAGTTCAGGCTTCAGACATTGTCTCTACTCACTGTTTGTACAGTGTGGAAAATTTTAGTGGTTGTTGAAGCTAAGAAAGTTAGAGCAGGTGTAGGGCAGTAGCTTGTCATTAGCACAGCCCAACACTTCTCTTACAGAATTCAGGATGAGACCCATCTAATGCTTCCATCTCTTTTTGCCCATAGGACATACAGGCACATATTTATCTCCCCAACAATTTCAGGAATGCTGTATTCATCGATACCAGAACACGTTATAGGCAAATAACACTCCTACATTCAGTAGAGTAAAAGTAGTACATTACTACCTTCCCCACATATAAGCCTAGGGCAGATTCATCAGCTCCTTGGTCCTGGGAGGGAAGTAGATTGTGTCACCACCACACAGGGTGCTTCTTACTGTCTCCAGTTCCATCAGGCCTCTTCCGATTTTCCATCCTCTGCTTTTACTGTTTTACCAACATGCTTGATGAACTTGCCTCGGCCTTATGAGTGGACCTTCCCTCCCCTCCAATACTGTTGTACTGGGCCGTGATGCTCTTTTTTGTTAGACAACACACCAATAAACCTTCTCAAAGTCTCAAAACATCAATGAGAATTCTTTGCCAGTGTCTTCAGAGTAAGCAGAATCAAGGTCTGAAAACCTACTCTGCTCCTTCACACTACATATACTGAAAACTGAGCTGTTTTACTGACAGAAGCTTAGCTGGTTATTTACTTGGGTATGTGCTTACAGGGTCAGGAATATAGAAACAGCTTCAATATTTATGCAACGTGATTTGATAGTTCACTAACTGGTAACATACCAGATACCACCAAACCAACTTTTTCTGAAGTATCTTCAATCCAAAGATCAATATTTGAAATAGTATTTCAGGGAAAATACATCTTTGTGTGCCCACCTAGTTTCACCACCACCCTGCAGCAGAAGCACTTCCAAAATCACAGTACAACTGTCACTCACGCCTACAATGTTGTCTTTACAATTTTTACCTAAAGGCAACAATGAGCTGCACAGTTTTGTGAAGGGATACAACCTCCCCAGTTTCTGTGAGACAGACAGACATAAGCTTGTGGGAAAAAGACAAAAATCTGGGAATGTTCTGTTTAGGGCTTTCCCTATTTAGATCATGTTGCCTATTAAAACTACATCTTCTGTCACAAACTCCAAATGCAAGCTTCAGCTGTACTGAACACCAATATGAAGTAACTGCCTAGCCCAAATCTGTCCCCTGGGATCCTGCACTTATGAGATTTTCTCCAGGAAACCTCTGTAGCTTCTTCTCAGTGTTGCTTTTCACTGCACTACAGGACCATGAGAAGGCTTTCTGTTCCACACTTCAGTTCCTATTATTTGATCTTTGGGTTCGGATTTCACTGGATAGAGTCTTACTAATGAATCTACAGGCATAACTAGGCTAATGCATCACAAAAAGCATGATAAAGAAAATGAAAGAAAGCAGAGCTAGTAGAAAACAGGGGAGAAATATTTCAGGAAGCAGAATGTGAGCAAGGGCACAGGGTAAGAAGTCATCACTTCCAGAGACTAAAAAAAAGCAGAAGAGGAAAGGTCAGCAACAATGAAGAGCAGAAGCAAGATACACAGATCCTAGGAGGCTGAAATACAAATTTCATAAACTAGATGAGCCCACTCTAGCAACTTCAGTACTTAAAGAAAAAGCAGCTGTTGAATCCACAGATCACAGACAACACCAAGGAAACAACTACACATGACCATATGGTCTTCTATCATTTTTCTTTTCGACTCAGACAAGACTAATATGTAGGTTTTGGTGGCTGGGTAATCTTTTGAATCTCATTCTGCAGCCTAGAAAACAAACTGAAGGCAAGCACTTTTATTTCACAAGGATATAGAGAACTTGGTAAAAAGGATTTTTTTCACCATTTTGTATTGTCTTGCCTTGCTGACAAACACAGACCAATACCCAATTTTGGGATGATGAATTTATAAGGCTTGGAAGATTTGTTGTACTACATAGTCTATCATACAACACACACCACAAAAATCAAAGATTTAGTCACGCCATAAGCAATAGCACAACCGCTTCCATTGCACTTTTGTCAGACTCAGAGGAGAATAGGTTTTTGACCTTATGCTTTTTTTTTTTTTGACATTACACTTCTACAGCACATGAAATGTGCTTGAAATTGTGCTGGTTCACAGAAGTAAAACAAACTATCACCACTGCCGGTGAAGCCACAACATACCATGAGACATCTTTAATCAGCTTCAAAGACATCAGACACCAAATGCCAGGCTGAAAACATTCCTTTAGAAAGCTATGTCAGGAAGCTAAGTGACAGCATATAGATTTACTTCCTTAGCCAGATTTTGAGATGCATTAAAGGAAAACTCCAAGAAAAAAAATACCACCAATAAGAAAGACTTCCAGAGGACTACAAAGTCCTACTGAAACCCAGTGGGAATTGAGTATCAAAATTCCTTAGGCTCCTTTAAAAAATTTCAGCCAAATTATAATCATACAAATCTGTTGTGGATTTGGGGATGTGCATGACAGCATAATGTTTCAAAGTGAAACATCCATTCTATAGACAACCTCAAAGTACCACCATTTACTCTCTATCTTACTCTACCTACTGACTACTTCGTCCCTAAATACTTCCACTTCAGTGTTATTGACACCTTTCAACTCTATTAAGGATCACTTTTTTTAATATGAGACCATATTTTAAAAATAGGAACACAAGTAACGTGACCCTGAATTCATACTCCAGAAAATTTTCAGAGGAACCCAGATTCAGACTATGGAGTGACATTCATAAGCTTTAAAACACAGATGGATGGTTAGTGAGTTTTAAAAACACCTGCAGGCATGCAATTTTGAAAGTGCCTCATGGCATCTATTTGTACTTAGGTTCCAAATACCTCTAAAAATCTGAATTTAATTGATTTAGATGAAAAATAGAACATGCTTATATCTAGCTAGAATTTTGACCTGATTTTTAAATCTTGAGAGCAATGAGCTGCTTAGTATTAACAGGGACTGTAGATTTATTCAGACAATAAAATAGTGTCTTGGTAGTCTAAAAGTAAGATTCTTACTTTTGAAGTACTTGGCTAGCTTTTGGAGGGAGGAAAGGAGAACTCAATGGCTTCACAGTCCTATATGATGCTGGACCACCTAGCCATATGTACCAGAACAGCTCCTGTTTTGAAGTATCTAGTCTGGTTAAGGTCACATTTTAAATACTAGGTAGATTAAAGATGCTGGATGAATAAAAAAAGTAATAAGAGAGGGGCCCTCACTGGCCTCTGAATTGTTAATGAAAATAAAACAGTCAGGGAAAGCCATGATGGCCTTGGGCTTAGTCATCCAAGCTACAACTTAAAACCATTGTACACCCACAAAGACACAAAACTTACTTAAGTTCAGAAGGACAAATAGAAGGCTTCAGTTCAGTGAATATTTTATATCATCTCCCTCGTTGATTTCTCAGCACATTTAATTCCTTTCTCAGATACTTTGTTCGCACTTGGCATGCAAAGCGAGACAGGGTTACTGCTAACAAAGCAGCAAGAGCTTCTCTGAAGATTTGAGTAAATGCTCTAACACACAGAACTGTGCTGATTTCCAGACAACAGTTTGACATCTGCTCCATCATGTAAAAATGAGACTTTACAAAGCTCAACTTCAATTCATTTTAAAGCCTCGTTTGAATATCCCATTTTAGATTCTCTTGCTGTATATTTCACTTCCCTGACTGCTTAACATGCATGTTGGAGCCTCCAACACTGAGCCATATAGATTTGTCTTTGTCTTTTGTGTTAATTATAAGCTGCTGCAGAGCTGTCTCCGTGGGTGAACACACACAGAAACAAAGGCAGCAAGGTTGTAAAACCTTTTATCTCTATCAGGGCACATTATTTGATAAGGTGCTAAGCTAATAGCAACGCATGTCAAATTGTGTTTAGACAGATCAGTGTGCTGGGAATTGGAGGTTATATCTGCCTCTGGAAACCAGCACCTGGAGAAGCAGAGAGAAATTCATACCAATATTCTCAACACTATGTAAACTGTAAACCACCTTAAAGCAGTTACTTTACAAATGGCTCTAAGATAAAGAAACTGTCATTTCATTTGCCTGGTACATATCCTTTTGAACTTTAATCATTCATATTTTTGTAAAAACAGGAATCAGAACATGGGACAGTGAGCTATGCAGTATTATGTCAACATTACATAGCCTACACTTTTAGAAGGATCTCTAAGCAGCCAACTGGAGACAAACTTTGCAGTAAGATCTCAACAGTCCCTGAAAAACAGGCAAGGGTATGCATCAAGGCACCCAAAGCTAATAAAATAAAACACTTAGGACAAGAGGTATGGTGTGAATTTAAAAAAAAAAATTAACTTCTGTGGTTCGAATTTTGGTTTGAGTTTTTCTTCCTTCTCCCATGAAGATCTCTCTCTTCTGGTTTTCAGCCACTTAACTGCACAACATGCAAGGCAGTGCCTGGACAAGACTACTTGATAGAAAGGCAATAAAATCATTTCTACATAAACGTGATCAGCTGATGATGGCACTCAGTCAACGTGGAATATACACTGTGGTCCTCCATCCAGAGACCCTTATACTTTTTCTGATAGCTTTGCCGTCTTGCACATTTGAAACCAGAGTCTTGCTAATCAGCACTGTATGTGCTCATTGTCATAGTCTCTTTCAACACCCTAAACATGATGATGACTGAGATATCACAAGGAATTATCCCAAATGTTAGGTGTCTAATTTGCATGAAGCTTATGACCTTGATTATCTCAAAGTTACTGGGACTAACGAAGACTTCTAGATAATCAGGATTTCAAGTCCTCAAGGATGGTTTCAGCACAGGTGGTAGATGGATGTTTTGTAAAAGAAGTTTGAAATAAGTAAGGTTCAAGTAATTCAGATTATTCTGCACAAAAAAGCAAAGTTCAGATAATTTCTTCTTCTGTGGTAATCCTTGAATAAAAACCTAATGTTTCCAGCAGTTCTGTATTAAAAATTGCACTTACAGAAATATAACAGATTGAGAATTTATGTGACTGTGTAAGTCTTTTTATGTAATAGGACATATATACATTTTAGTTCTTGTACTTGTTAGTAGGCAAACTAGCCTTCAAAATGCCACACAAACTAAAAAGCCAATAAAACAGAAATTTTTTTTTGAGTCCTAAAAAGGACTTAAAAAGGACTTGAGTCCTTAAAAAAGGACGAGAACTATTTATGAAACATCTTCAGCATGAGTAGTGATTTCCAACATTCCTAGTAAACAACTACATTTAACTCTTATTTCCAAAGATGAGACTTACAGAAAAAAAGGTGGATGGTAGTTTGAATTTTGGACCTTACTTTAGTTATCAAAGAAATATTTGTGAATCTTTGCATTCACCCATCAGTGCAGACTACTGTTCTTTCCCTCCTTCTCCCAGAAAGATTAAAAAAAGAAAAGTGTATGCAAATAAAAAAAGGAAGGGGTGGGGGGGAATCTTTCTTTTAGCATTATATTTTCTGCAACAACTGTATAGAAGACATCTGACGGTGATGTGACAGGACTAGAACACTTAATAGTTTGGTATTGTGGTCAATTATGTTAAGGTTACTGAGCTCAAACATTTTTAACTTGACAAGTCTTAGAGGAAAAAAAAATGAAACTATCATAATGACCATAAGCTTAGATACAGAAAGAAAAGACTGCCACTGTCTTACCTGAGCAAGCAATCTGTTTTCTACCTGGTAAGAACAGTCATTGAGCTGGCAGGCAGGCAAACTGACTTGGGTGTGAATCGGTAACTTCGTGAGGGAAGCAGCTGTATTTGCAAGAGGCAAATTCTCCCTTTCTGACTAAAATGCCGTAAGAGCTGCAGATTCCCATACACATCAAAGAAATTTTCCTATCAACTTTCTCACTTTTATGTGACCGCAGAAGTAAAGACTTTCCCTGTACTCAGGTTTTCAGACCACTGGTTTATATGTATTCCTCAGAGAAACTACTTTTTTCCACATTAAACCAAGTTACCCAATCACCAATTATTTGGCATCATCCAAGCTCTCAGTTTTGAACACACTGAAGAGAAAATGAAAAGAAATTCAGGGTGTAGGATGGGTCCTTCTGTTTGAATAAGCAGGCTAGCAAACAGGCAGATGGCTGAAGCAAAACATATGAGAATTAATAAACCATTACACAATGCTTTGCATCCGAACATGTATAAGTGTTTAAACAAGTTCATGACCAATATAATTTTTAAAGGTTAAAGCAAGCAATATATACAGAAACGAAGACATTTGCCCCAAGAGGCCGGTGGCAGAACCGAAAAGAGAGGCAGCAGGAAAATACAAATCTCCAGTTCCTCTTCCCTTTTCTGTCCAGAAATATACTGTTCATCCTTAGAAAAAAAACATGAAGTACTTGCTTGTTTCCTACTCCTGCAAAACATTAAGATATTTTAAGACCATGTTAAATGCATCCTTTTCACTCTAACTCTATTAGTTTGAGGTTGATAAACAGAAAGTACAAATATTGAGTCAAAACATCAAGAATTATTTCTTCCCAGAATTGATTATAACAACATAACTAGCTTGTATGTTATATCATTTAAATATATTTTCCAGTCATGTAGAGATAGGATTTGTAAGCCACAAAACACATCTGTAATTCAAAAGAGCATGGCACTCAGCAAGAGGATGCAAATGAGACCAAACAGAGCAACCCTGATAGAGAAACCTCATCCACCCACAAAGATGGGTTGTGCATGTCGCATTTTCCAGCCTATTTCTCTTAAACATGTTTTGCACTTTCTACTGCTAAAAATAACCATTACATTAGGAAAAGCGCAGTGGCAGAAACCAGTGCTCTCTGGCAAACTGCTTTCCCTCCCCTCATCACCTTTTTTTTTTTTAAAAAGAAACAATATCTGTGGCATTTCGGGTACATTTAGGTTAACTACAGCTGTTAAACAGTCATTCTAAATATGAAATAAGCTGAAAATTGTATTTATATTGTTCTTGTATGAGTCTAATCAGCTCATTTCTGGTTTTACTGACACACGTGTTAGCCAAGTGGATTAAAGAAATCTCCCGACAGCAAAACTCTAGCAAGAGTGGACTGTGACTTTAGAAATGCGTACATATGTACATGCACCTGGACACATTTATTCATCAGTGTGTTTAACAGAACATGCATTTGTTGTGTAAGTTACTATGCTGGAAAAATAATGTAACAAAAAATCTCCCATCATAAACAGAGGTATCATCTAAGCAGCACTGGGTTTTGTTTTGTCTCTCATGACACAATGAGAAAACGTAAAGAGGGTATTAAAATAAAGCTGCGTGTTAAAAAATGATTTTTTTTTTGTAGAAACCTCTAAGCCCTTTAAAATATTCAACCCTTGCTACATAGAACATACACTATAACTCTGAGAATGTTTCATAGGAGTTGATCATACCTAGCTCAAGCAGCACGCCAAAAATTAGTAAGATAGATCTCATTCGTTATCAATAACACACACAGAACAGTCTTTAAGAGACGTGTTTGATCTGTTTAGCAAAGTACACTAGAGTTGTTACTATTCATTATGAAAAATGACACATATATATATACTTCTTTAGCTTATGTATCTTATTTAGTGTTTTCCATAAAAAAACCAATAGAAAAGTGACCTTATATCAAGATATTAATGTGTATTGAAATAATAAACAGTTTTAAGCAAAAGTCACCAAATAGTGCCACCTGCTGCAAGCTGTCTAATACTGCCAGACACCAGGCCGCCTTCTCCATTACCAGAGATACACAAAATACTACAGGGGCAAATCCCTTCATTCAAACGAGAGACTAAAGAGCTATAGAGAAGAAAGGAACAAAGAAACAAGCAAACATTATTTAACTCTGCTAGAATTCAAGAGATACAAATAGTCTATTGTTCCAGTGCTTCCTGGCTCACTGAATAGGCAGCAATCTGCATAAAAAGAAAAAAATCACCATACAAACACTGATACACACACTTGCATGTAAATGTCTTTAGGAGTGTAATTTATGAACAGCTCATTAATAAGGGTGATATGTTACTACTGAGATTCTAACAAGAACCTCCTACAGGTTGCAGATTAAAGGTTTTGCAGTTGAAGAAATGGAACAAATTGCATGGCCACAATCCATGGCGTATCACAGAAATCAACAGCAACACTCCCAAGATGCTTCTACAGGACTTAACAACTAAGATAAAACTCCACCATGAACTCTAAAATATACAGGGTGGTAGGGAGCCTTAATTTGAGCATTCATATTTTGTGTTAAGACAAATAATTACCCTGAAGCATTTTAAACATCTGCAGAACATAACTACAGCGTGTCCAAAAGATAATACAACTCCTTTTTAAAGTAGCCACAGCTCAGATAACAGAGAGCAGTATAGTTTTAAAGGAACTGCTTTGAAAAAATTTTCCTAATATTTCCATAACATCCTGAGCAACAGGCATAGCAGCCCATTTGCCAAATCATGAGCCAGTGTATTTTAAGTCACTCACTGATTCAAAGACAAAGCTAGGTTTCTTCGTACCCATGCTGATACAATCCGTTCCACCATGACATAGCTGAAATGAGCTAAATATATTGAAACTACATGTTCATCCTGCATCCGGATAGAATTAGTTTTCTACTCTTTCATAAATGACTTAAAACACGAAGTTGACCAAATAGATCAGGCTGAGATCCCACCTAATGACCGAAGAATCCTCAATGCTTTCACCATTTGAATCCTTTACCTGGGGCTAAAATGTTTCATCTCCACGAAACTTTGCAATGTGCTGTATATCATTTTACCACCACCTGTACCTCAGAGGTGAGGCACAGCCTGGTAGCCAACAAAATGCCTCATGAATGAAGTGAGTGAAAAAGAATGAAAAATGCTATATAAGTGTAGATTATTGTTATTAACATAACTGGGGATATTTCTGTGCTACTTCCATTGTTAATCTTTCACTCACATTTCTACATGACTTTTAATTTTGTAAAACTAGATTAATTAACTGCTGATTGATTTCTATTTTCTAAATCATGATGAAATTATAGTTTAAAGTGTCACGTCACAGGTAAAACTGTTAAATGCCACAGAAGCAATGACAGTAATGAAAAAGTAGCCATATTAATCACTTGTACATTTATCATGTAGCTTTTTTTTTTCTTTTTAAATAAAGACAATACTTTTCTGTATTGGGAACTGACCTCACTCAAAAAGATAAGATCAGCTAAAAGTACTGGAGGGCCTGATTCTCATATACTCCTAAAGAGCCCTTCATGCTGCCTAGCTATGCAAAGAAACTTTAGATCAGGTAGATACTGAAGGCTGTTACAATATCCTCTGCACAGTTATACATATTCTGAATAACTAAGCCCTTGTATCTTTTCACTAGTCGAGATCTAAGCCTTGAGGTTTTCAATGTCTTTGCACTGTTTCAAGTCCTGTTCCTGTGACTGAATATAAAACTTCATGCTGTCATGGCACAAAAGTCTGTTTACACAGAAATTAGCCTAGCCACTAACATTCAAAAATCCCAACATGCTGTAATTCCAGGTAAACTATTTTCCTTGGAAATTCATGCGATAAAAAGGCTGCATTGCTCATACCTGGAATGCAGTACTAGACAGTTCCAGAGAACTTGTGCCCATTAACACTTCACACTCATTAGCTCCTTGCACTTAAGAAGGTATTTTGCAGACACTAATGAATTAAAACTGACAATATCCTTTTGAAATCAGAAAGTTCTAGTATCTTCTTAGAGATGGACAAACTGAGGCACTGAAACATTATGTGGCAGCATTTTAACCATGTTTGAGTGACATGTGTACAGATCCAAATTCATTTATTTGAGGAAACAGCTGCCTTTAAAGAGGGACTGAACACATGGCTTTGCTGTTCAGTAACTGATGAACATTCCTAAATCCAGTGCTGTTAGGAATCCCCAATTAAAAACTAACATTTGAACATTCTGTCTAAAGTATCAATGAAACGAGAAATAATAGCAACCCGCCCCCCCCCAAAAAAAACAACACAAAAAAAACATGAGCATGTAATATATGATTATGTACACCTATATACATGCATGTGTACACAAACCCAGCAGAGAAACCCACTGTGTACTCCTCCCACTTTGTGTGCATGCCAACAGGGCTGAAATGGATATGGGTGCCTAAATCCTGCCTTACCTCTACTTTATAGAACAAATACAGAATTGTGCCTCTTAAAACTTTTGCGCAGTTTCTTGATACTTTAATTTTCACATGGAAGTCACCTCCACCCACCCACCTAGAAAACAACAGTAGCAAGAAAATTTAAAAGTATTTATAAACAGAGCTGCTTTCTATAGTGTGTACAAAGGGATCAGATTGTACAGGTGTGTTGAAAACAGTGTTACTTAGATGGAAAAGCTAAGTAGACAAAATCTGCAACTTGTACTGAAGGTAAATGAATTCTTACTGTGCTGGCCAACTGGATTTCAGAGAAGCAGTTTCAAATGACAACAAATTTTACGATCTCCATTCAAACAAAAATGCTGTTGGCAAAAGTATATCAGCAGGGGTCTCTCCTGGCTATTACATGCCCCCAGAGTTGAAAAAAAAAATAATTACAAACTGACCCCTTTTCATGAAAGTATGCAGACACATCCAAAACTAAGAAAAAGAAAACTCTCTGCTAAAATTTCTGAATATTTTCACTAAGCACTTGCCTACCACAGCATAAACCACACTCTAAAGTCCTATATTAGCATGGAGAACAGAAGTCTAAAAAATATGCAGCTGCATGTAATCCATATTGCCACCATCTCTGCAGTGCTTCCAAGACTGTCCATTCATATTCAACAAATACAATAGACTATCAGATGCTACCTAAGAAAGACTTCAGGGTTGATCCTATCTTATGTCTATCTGCAACCTAGGGGTAAAGTTGGCTCTGAGATATGCAAGTTGATACTCTGACTTTAGGATCTATCAAATGACTGTTACTTTACAAATCTTCAACAAGATGTCACTTAAAATAATATATATAGTTCTTGTCATGTGTTTGCAAGAGCAACAAATTTAAACCGGAACAAATTCAAAAAGGCCTTATTAGAGTGATTAGAAAAGTGAAGTGTGTGCAAAGAGGTATTATAAGATGACAGCTTTATTTTGCTAGCAAAATAAATGCTGAGAAAAAAATCTGACTTCAGAAGTATGTTTAGAAATAAATATAAGGGATAAAACTGCTTAAGACAGATTAAGGATCAAACAGATATACTTTAGTCATGAATATTATATTCCACTAGTCCTGCTAGAAAGCACTTTCAGAGTAGTTAGTACAAGAAATCTGACATTGCTTTTAAGTTGGAACTCAATAAATTTATGAAAGAGATCGAACTATAGTGGAGGGAAGCTTCATAGACAAACTTAATCTTGATATTTGAATTCACATGTATCTGATGTGGCCTCTTACATAGAGAACCTAAAATGCAACTAAAACAGCTTCACCATGAATCTTGTACCGTAGGACATTCCTGACTATCTACAGAAGCCTGGAGAGGATACACCTTTCCTGTTCAGTGCATAGCTTCAATTCTGTGAAAAAGAAAAATGGGAAGAAAACATCTTCCTCTAAAGAAATAAAAATTTTATGCAGCTCAAGAAAAAAAAAATGGGTATCAGTACTTTTAATGACAGTAACATGCTGCAGATACATATTCCTCTACGGTTACAACTTAATTTATCACCAGATTTCTGTGTGATTTGCACAGACTGCTGCAGAGCTGGTTTCTGAGTTGGGGTTTTGCTGCTGGCGGTTTGTTTGGGTTTGTGTTTCCTTTTGTTCATTTGTTTGTTTTGCTTGTTTTTGTAGTGTTACAATCCATCAGATCATCTAGTAAATTCACCAAGACATCCATCGTCATTACAGGGTCACTGACCTATGCTATAGCAGTTCAGAGAAATCAGTTTAACAACGACAGATTTTTTCCAGCTACAAATATAGTTGATTTTAATCTCAAACAGGTATTCAGTTGCTACAGATACATGTCTCATAGTATGGTCTTAAAACTTAAAATTAACTGTTTATTTTTACTTTTTGGTTACAACACTGAAACTTACTGAACACTGATGAATGCTTTTGTGTGTCAAAGAAACTTGTTTTAAATAACAAAAGTAACTAGTTTGATTCCTGACTCTTTAAAAAGCAGCTTAAGAAGACATACTCAGCTGCTTTTCTGAAAGGCAAGAGTGAAAAAGAATAAGGATTAAGCAGGAAGTCAGTTTTCTAGAAGAAAAAAAAAGTCTTCTATAAATATGCTCCCCCAAACTATAGTTGGTATGCAAATTTTTTGATATTGCATTTGTGACAATCTGCTCCTGTACTAGAGAAGTAGAGGCTCAACTGTTTAAATACTGCAACCAAATTCACATCAGCATGCTGCTGCCCTGCTCTCTGTCCGGGGCTGTGAATAGTAGTGCTAGGCACAAACATGATATTTTGGTCTTTTAGGTGTTCACTCCCTACCATATCCTTTTTTTCCCCTCTATCTTCCTCATCCCTTTGGTACTCTTATCTCAGTACTACTCTTTTCTTCTTCCCATTTCAATTTATTTTCTTACCCTTCACCTTTCCCTGTACCAAGCTCTCTCACAAAACATGTCTATCTCAACTTTTACTCCAGTTCTCCTCTCAACTATTCCAACTCCTTTATCATGTTTTCTTCATGTTTTCCATGAAACAAGGTTTGTGTATCCTCTGAAAGTAGCAATCCACATAATCACCACACTCCTCTGTTTAACAGAATGCCCCAGAAAATACATAGGTATGTCATAAGGCTCAAATCCATCAGCAAATGGGTAGAGCTGCTCTCTCTCACATTATCTATGGACATGTACAAATAACACTCCTGGAAAAAATGTCAGCACATCTTCAAGCTAAAAGTGTACAGATACATATATTAGACATTATGACTGAAATACATCTACATTACCATGTTGTTTGGTATTGTCCCTCTCTGCCTGATAGTTAGCAATAAGCAAAATTATGTTAACCTTGTGTTCAATATAGAATAGTATGTGAAAATGAGCATATGATTATGTTTTCTATGTTTGAATAGAGGTTTACTCAGACATACAATGAAATTTAGACCCTCACTGTTTTAATAAAAAGAAAAAATTACTTGAACTACCAGAAGTGGAAATTCAGCTACCAGCAGCTAACACTACAGACAGCCAGAGAGATAATAAACTGAAATTTGCCTGCTATTGGCAATTTTTACAGTTTTTCCTCCATACTCTAGAAAATACTGACAACTGGCAATCATAGCTCCTATTGGGGAAAACACCCCATATGAATATTCCTAAATTAGCAAAAAAGGCAGGAAATTGAGGGGGGTTTGAGCTAGTTGGTTTGGAGAAGAAGGTGTGTGGTTTTGTTTTAATACACAAGAATATCCTTACATACTGCCCAAGGACCTCTTGCCAAGAGGCTCCAGAGGCTGTGTTTAAAGGCAAAAAAACCCGACCAAAAAAGAGCATAATTTTTCAGAAAGAATGCATATACCTTTTGAAGCCATCAAAGTTCAAGACAGTCCTATAAGATGCAGGCAGCTGACTACAAATTTGGCTACCATTTCCTGACTTCACTTGTCTTCCTGCCTATTTTGTGACTGAGTCAGCAAACTGGATAATGCTAATGGAAAATAAAATACACAGATAAATAAATGGCTCCAGACATTAGTTGCACTTTAGAAGGGAATTCTGTACCTGTTAAAAAGAAAATTATACATTGTATAAATTAATTTCTAAAACATGATTGTCATGGGACTCACACTAAAAATTGCAAGACTTCACAACACGGACATACCCATCCTTTTTCAGCCAGACAGAGAAGGCATTCTGAGACCTTTGGCAAGAGCATTCCACCTGCCACCTCTCCTCTAGTGTGCTAAGGAGGATCTGGCACCAGTGGCAACATGCCATCTTAGGAAGAACAGTCATCCATCAGCTAGGTTGCTTCAGACCCACCTACAGCCCACGTTACTGTGTACATGAAATGAAGTCCCATTAGACTAGAGTGCTCAAATTCACAGTCAACATTATAAAGTTTAACCCCTTCCTTGCAAGGGAAAAACACCTGCAACATTGAGTTGGGCAATATATTTTGTGACAAAGCTACATCTTGATTGTGAAATCTTTACTTCCCATTTCATGAGTCAAGAGTAGTTTCAGAAGAACATTCTCACCAGAATCTTAAAGTAAAACTTTTCATATTCCACCCCAAATAAAAAAAAAGAACAAACAAAAAAACAACAAAGAGCAAAACCATTTTTTGACAGAGTAGTACAGTTTTATCTCCCAGAGCAGCAGTTCAGATTCCATATTTGCCCATGGTATTTTTTTTGCCTTACAGAAATCAAAATCAAAACCAAAACAACCAGGTATATTATCAGCCCAGATGGCATTTTTTTAAAGCTGACATTTTATATATTATAGGACTCTTCTCATTCCAAAAAGATATTCAAAGTGCTAGGTCTGATCTAAAAGCTTAGGTATACCTTAGCACAAGATTCATTCCAATATTCTTCAGGGTCCCCTTTATTACAGCAATACTAATCACTGTCAGTTTGAGGCATGGCAGGTTGACTAAAGCAGCAGCACCTTTCACCTAGTGTTATACTGTAAACATAAAATTAGATCTTCATTTATCTCATGTTTTCTTTGGTTTATATCATCTAAAAAAATATGAATGTTTTATCATCTAGCAAAAAGTTACATCCCCTCAAACTACTAGCATTTCAGCTTGGTTTTGTCTCAAAAATATTCATACAGGTAACCAGGAATTCGGGAAAAAATAAATCTGTATCATCAGAGCTGCATGTTCATATAAACCAATATATAGACAAATTCTGGGATGACTATATATTACAGGAAGAATGTTCAAGAATGTAGGACATTAGATGTTGGCTCCTTTTTTCCATAGATGTTTAGCACATCATCTACAGTTTTATGATATTTATATGATCCCTATAAACATATCCGAAACACATGATCCGTTTAATTTGCTTAACTTCACTCTAACCATACAAGTAAGGCATTGCTAATATTGTAAGCTGAGGAACAGAGACATTAACAGCCTGAAATTCAGTGGCTCAAAATATATCTTTGCTCTAAGAAAGATGTGACAGCACAAGGATTCGCATCTACACGTCATGTGCTAGACTAGTGTCCCAAAACCTGAGTTACTTTGTCCTTCCCTGTTGCCTTCCTTGCATACCTGAATGCCAGCGTTAAAGACTTCCCATCTAAGGCCAAGCAACTGGAAGCAGACATAGCTGGTTGAACCTTGGTCACAGAACAGCAGAGGTACCATAGTAGCGAACTGCTACAAGCAAACACGACCTGCAATGACATCCTTCTCATTTGAGCATTCTCAGGTAAGCTCTGACTTAGGCAGCCTGTAAGAATCTTGTACTTTTACCCAGCTAGCATCCTTCAGGCCACAGTGCAAGTACATGAAGTATTGGTGCCATACAGCAAAGAGAAAGAGGACAATTGAACATTACACTTCAAATATATTGACAGGTCTGATTCCGGATTTCTTCAGCTATGACACCAATTCTCTTCTGATATAGGCTTATCCAGAGTTTAGCAAAGTGAGGTTCCAGCTGCACACCTACTACTATACAGATAATAAAATAACTGTTCCTGAGATACAGCTCAGCTAAACATAAATGGATATATAAGACTTAAAAACTCCACCAACAAAAAAAGTGGTTTTAAACCCCCACTAACCTCAGTTAGGAAGTAATCCCTCTGAACATGCACATCACCACTAACATGGCTAATGAAACAAGCCTCATACATATTACAATTTTTTTATTATTATTAATATCCTTGTATCCATTAGGAACTCTAGCCCTGAATTAGAAGCCCATAGGAACTCTAGCCCTGAATTAGAAGCCTATAATGTTAAGTACTTATAGATTTTATTCTATTATGTCTTACTACAGAAAAAGAAAAAGTTATCTGAGGACAAATTCTAACTCTGTAATCATGTTATAAAGGTGATTGAGTAATCTGCTTTGTCTCTACCATTTTTAGCCTAGGGTAGGGTTTATGTAAGCCCATGTTCTATAGAAAGCAGTACTGAGAAAAATGGGATTTTCAGAATATACTGTACTACAATTGCTATTATAATATTTGACATTTTTAATCATGCAAAACATAAAACACAGGTGAAAAAAGTGGTCTTACAGACATATTCCAACCCACTATTGGACTGGTTTTAGTTTGTATTTACATAAACACAAATTAATAAGCACTGACAGAAAGGACTTTGCTTACCATACAGCCCTGGTACACCAGCTTGCAAGTTGTATATACTTAGCTACCCCAAAGCTATTCTGAAGTTCAAATCTAAAAGCCCAGGCTTTTTTGGTGAAAGCTTGTAACATCCAGCAGCAATAATGGGATGACTAGACCAGAATATTTGCATGTTAAAATTGCACTACATGCCTAACCTAAAATCCCTTTAAGCTGGAGAAAAATACTATGGTTTTAACTTTGTAGGTTGTTTTTTTTTTCCAAGAAAGCTTCCTGATACTATCTCAGTCTGCTTATAATGCTTATTATTCAGTCACGCAGTATCAAAAGATTAGAAAAAGGTGACTGGTTCTTGCTGTAGACAGAATTTTTCCTTCCCTATGAAAGAACTGATCCATTTTTCTCTAGTTCTCTGGTTTGGAGCAGGAGAGTCAAAGTATTTATCCAAGTAATAGGAAAGGATTACACATGTAGATGGATTTATGAAACACCAATCCTGGCAGGCTGCTGAAATTAAAAGAGACTAATACATGGGGAGTGATATACTTTACAATAAGGGAAATGTCAAGCTGTGGAAAAACTATCCAGAAGGTAGCTGTGAGTTAAGTAGAGTTCACTTCCCTTGTCACTTGATCCTCTCCTTAGAATTAAGAGCTGAACTTACCATTTTGAAACATGTAGAGTAGCAGCTATAAAAATTCACCACAAGAACTTTCGTATTAGGAGATTTTTCTGCCTTTACACAAGTTTAAGGGATTGTCAGAGGTCAGAGTGAATTGAACATCCCTGCTGAGTCGCTTCTATGAAAGACAGGCTGTGGAATGGTGTAGGTGTACTTACTCTTCATGGCTATTGAGACAGGACCAAAAAAACAGAAAGGAGTTGGGCAGCAAAAAGAGACTTGCTCAATATTGACTCTTTAGGTCTCAATAACAGGGACCGATACCAATTTTTAACATATAAACAAGATCTTTCCAGTAATACTCACACAATTAATTATGGCATTGAGGACAAAGCAGGTGTGGTAGATTGCTTATCATTAAGTTAACCTTGTCTTACAGAAGAGGACAAGATTTTTTTTTTCCCGTTTTGTCAAACCAAGAATAGAGACACTTGCAGATCTCCAAATACTTTTGTTTTTCAAAGGGTATTTTTTGGCAGTCACAAAATGACACATACACCAATCACCCCTTCCCCAGCTATCTATTATTGCTTTTCTGTCTCCACAGGTGAGACCTGCCCTCCCCAGGAAGCAGCCAATACACTGTTATTTCCTGGCAGGGGGCACACTTAATCAGAGTAGGAGCATTGCTCCCATTTGAATGCAAGTTTGGACTAGCTCCCAAGCTATTGGAAATGCAGTAGTTTTTGCTTAGAAGACTAACAATTTATTCTATACCAGCTTTTTAATTTTATGACTGTTAACGTATGCAAAATTATCTTATATTTGGAATACATTAAGACCTATCAGTGTAAAGCAATATTTTAATGAATCTGTTTTTAAAAAAGTACCCTCTCACCTCCCTGCAGTGCATTTATGTCAGAAGTTGATGCTAGAAGTAAAAGAACTATTGAATTACATTCAGATGCATTTCCTTACTGCAGAGTCTCTTACAATTACAAGGTAGCTTTCTCCAGTCCTTCCTTAACAGAAAGGTGTATATGCTTCCATTAAAAGTACATTCGTTGTGACATACCACTCCCTTTAGATATTTAGAAAGCAGAAGTGTATGAATAAGTTCATCTCTGTTCAGGAAATAGGTTAAGCACATAAGTACTGATTCTCTCAGTTATCTAATCCTCACCGGTCCTCAACACAGTAGGTGCACTTACCTATCATTTGCCCATGAATTTACTGCTATGACTTTTAATTCCCGTATTTATCAGTCATAAAACTTCGGACTATATAGCTCACTCAGAGTTCACAATGAACTGTAATCACAGCTGTACATACAATTTGATGCAAATAGTCTGCTTGTGTGGGGCTGCAAAAAAATTCATGCAACATTTTTCTGCAAATATTCTTAGAACAAAAATAGCTACTGCAAGTGCTAATTAAAAGCCTAATCAAAAGTAAATCAGGTAAATAATAAATACTTGCCCATGACATTCCATTATTACTTGCAACAAATTAGTACAAGGTTGTTTCACAACATCATCATGAAAAGAACAAAAATCATGGAAGTTCAGCAGATAGTGGCATCTTTGATTTCATCAAAGTCCAAACAAAGGCAGCTTACTGAAGATCAGATCAGTAGGATGGCTCAGGAGGAGCCATCCAAAATCCCTATGCCTTTAAACTGGAGAGTCCCACCACCTTTATTGAGCAAACATCCAATTAAATTGCAGAGAAGAACTGATAAAAGCAGATTTGTAGCCTCACTAACATTATTGCTGGCACAGAGAAAGAAGCAAGAAACCTGCCCTGGTGGAAGGAGGGCAGCTCTCCCTTTCAGCCCAGGCTACGCAATTTTTTTTGTATAGTTGGGAGGACACTGCCTGTGTCATGCAACTCACAAGTTTTTTTGCACATCTGATTGTGTTAGAAAATCCAAAGTAGGATTGCTGTACTGTTACATCTTAACCCTTTCACTCCTGAACAGACTAGCTTGGGAACACTGCAAAAAATTACCACATATAGGGGAAAAAAGGATTTCATCACTAGTCAAAGTTAATGACTGCTTGATTCTGGTAGTCAAAGATGCACAAGGGTCTTTCCCAAAGCCAAAGCAAAGTTATTAACAAAGATAAATTAATCAAAACTGTGTAGAGTGACTTGCGTAAGACAGGAGTAAAGCAGAAATGGGATGAGTGAGAGTCCTGTTAGTGGAAATTTACTATTATTAACAACAGCTAAGGAGCTAGTAGGCTTCAAGAAAGACTGTTTTTAGACACCAGAGGTCATAATAGCCTTTAATTGCAAATAATACACTTGTGGTTTTTTTAAAAATAGCATAATAATGCCCCGTAAAGCCTAAAGGAATCCTTTCAGACAGTTAATCTGTATAAAACTGCATCTCCAATATAAACTAAGAACTAATGTCTGTGCCTTCAGGAGGAAGTCAGTCTATGAGAGTATATTCTGGTGTTGTGTTGATTCTAAAAGACTGCTGGAGCATGACATTTCTCTACTCTTAGTGTAGAGGTCTGGGGCTAGAGTTCACTCTGAGGTTACAGGTTTTTTTCAGCCTGGCTAGAGATGTGTAATTACATGGGCTGCAAGCACATGCCTGCTGTGACAATGGGCCACATTTAATTTCTCTACTACTGCCCTACACATCCGTTGTACAGGCAGAATTTAAACTACACACCATAGAATTGCCAGTACACAGGACAGTACATTTTTTTAAAAATTAATATTTCTTTTTTAAGCCAAGCTTATTACAATGGAAGAACGACAAGCCACCAAAGTGATTCACATGCTTTCTGCTCCAAGTGATCCCACAATAGCAACACAATCTGTATCCAGGTTATTGGATGTTTAAAGCCAGAGCTGTAATTAAGTACCGGCTGCTTGGCAAGGTTGGAGATTAAAAAAAAATTCCAAACCCAAGACCCACACTAAAACTGAAGTGCTTCTAGTAATTCTACTTTTGAACAAGCTTTTAAAATTAAAATAACATGAATTTACAACATGCCATTATTCCTAGACCTTACAGAGTGTACCCTTTCCTGTCTACTGAGACAGCTTCAATCATGCTCAGCATTAAGTTGAATTCGTGTCCCAAAATGCCTACTCCTCTCCTCCTTTTAGCAGGTGTCTGTTTAAGCACAAGGTCAAAAATGGAGATGAGTTGCATGCTGCTTGCAAGTCCTTCATCTACCTATTAAGGGGGGGATCTTGAGTTTTATGGCCGCAAGGCTTATGTCAGCCAACCATAACCATTTTAATTTATTAGGGGGAACAGCGAACAATGATTGAAAAAATGTATATAGCCAAGCTGCACTGCTCTATCTGCTTTATTGTAGGCAAACCTGTTCTACTCAGTACCTTTATACTAGAAGCCAGTCTTCCCCTCTGGGATCACTTAAGATGTGTGTGGGGGGTTTGTATTTTTATCTTCCTTGGGATCAAAACTTGTCATTCTTTTCTCCTGGCAAATCTCCCTCTGTATTCTGTTAGAAAGTGTCTCCCCTCAACCCTTCATTTTCTTTTCTGCATTTTATACTTTTTCAGACTTCAGAAGTTTAATTCATTTGCTTGCATGTGCTCCATAAGAAAGTTCAGAACTTTAAAAAGAGAAAGAATATGATCCTAATGCAACTCTTCGAAGTAGAGTTTGTGTCCTTCACACCACTGAAGACCATAGTACTGTAACAACTCCTTTTCTATCTAGAGAATGCATCTGATTTTAAAACTTGCTACCAGTCAAGTAAACTGCAAAAATACTATTTCTGAAGCTCTTCATAACAGTTCATCAAGCTGGACAAGATACTTTTCATATTATCTTTAACTTACTCTTTAAACACTAAGTCAATATTATCAGGGAATCAACACTCAAGTATGCATGACAATTAGTTAGTAAGCCTTAAAAATAACTACTGGGCTAATTATATGTTTCCATTTTAAGAGAACCAGAAGAACAGATCCTTCCAAATGATGCACAGTAAAACGTACAATAATTATTTTAACTTTTACTACCTTTCCAGCTATCCTTATCAATAGTGTCTTTTGACTTTTGCCTTGAGTGTCCTTTTTTTTGGCTCTGAATTTATCCAACATTTACAAGTAGGAATAAAAGTGCTAAACAGATTTGGGAATACATATGAACCATTCTCACTGTCAGTTCCGTATGCTGTATTTCATCACTTAGCTACAACACACCAACTTCAAGCTGTTTTTCAATCATCATACGCTGCTGATTCAAACAGTTTGGAATTTTTGACATGTTCCTTACAGGGCTCCAGAATAAGGTTGTTCAGCAATTACTTTCTGATCTAGATTCTGCTCTGAAATCTAAAATCATGTATCACCACACTGCAATTAGCTCCAAGAATAGAGTTCTTGTACAGAATTATAATCCTAGTTCAGGGATACCATGTATGTACTCATTATTATGACTGTTCTCCAGAGCACAGGTGTCAACACCTCGAAAGGACTATTGCTGAATTATATCTGTCAGTCATTTCAGATATAACCTCAACATTATTTTATTGGTATGATGGACATTTAAAGTAGTTTATATGTATATACTGTGCTAGGATTGACTTATTTAACTTTCCGTATACAAACTGTTTAATAATTTGGGGTAAACTTCCGTCACTGATAATAAACAGCTGGCTAAAAGTAGTACATTTTCTGAAACTCAGAGTGTTATATCTAGGTATCTAGAGCAAATGACTAATGAAACAGAATTATTTCACTGAGAGTTTGCACAAGCTTCTGAAAATCCTCAAATAAACTGTTTAAAAGATCATGAACCTCAAAGTAGATGTTTTTGTCTTCTCTAGATGTTTTTTTGAGTTTCTTCTATGTTAATTAGATTATTATTAACTGAATCAACAGTAGCAAAATCCCCTCTGGACAGAACTTACAAAAAGCATCCCTTACTATAGTCCACATGAAACCACACACACTCAATCTCTGACATTTTATAGAAAAACCTCCTGAGGATGTAATAACTTTATTTCTACAACTGTAGAATGCATAAAGACACGTACATTAGTTAATTCCAATGCCACACTGAAACTTGGAGATAGACTTAAGAAACATGATAGTTCAAGTGCCAACAGCTTATACGTTCATTTCTCATGCCAATCCCAACATCAGAAGAGCTATGGTAGAGCTAGTGCAACAGTGACAGATAACCTTAAAATTTTTGACGTGATCTAAACTGAAAGGTATAAATGTTACCAATATATACAGGGGTGTAAAAGGAACCACATACTCAAAGTATATTCAGTCAGACATTACCAAAGGAAATTATATCCTTCCAGCTGTCCACTCATATTTTGGTAGAATACTCAAAATATCCATTCTCTTGTGTTAATCAAATCATAAAATATTCAACCAAATACACACAGCAATCTGGTATTGTTATGGTTTGTTAATGGTTTCTCAGTCACTAAGGTTATTTATTTATTTATTCCCCTGCTGAGAATCATTTGACACCTTCTTTTCTAAGATCTGGTTGTACATGTCTGAATTGTTAAAACACCAATGCTCAGGTAACATTAATATTTAATTTATATTATTATATATATTATATGTATTATAGAGAATCATATATAATGTTATATGTAAAAAGTAATATAAATATAATATAATAAAATTATATATTAATATATGATTATTATATAGATGATCATTCCTAAAAAGAACCTAGAAGCACTGAAGACTTACAGTTCAACCTTGAATAGATTTTTTTTTAATGATGAAGATCTTGATGTCATTTCTATCAGTTTGTCATTAAAGATTATTCTCACTTCCATCGTAAGCTTTTATTCTTGAAAATAAATTGCAGCAAGAGAAAAACAACTTAATAATAATTCAATTTTTACAGTACACTCTGCTTTTCAAATCTAGAGTCTATTTTAAAATAACATGAGAGGTAAAGGAAAAAACTTTTTTTCCTCCTGTTACTAGTTTGCTAAGACTGCCATTGAAAGATTTGATTTAATCACCCACACATAACACATACTACGTTCACCCTCTTGTCAGTATCTCCCAAGAGCTGGGGAACTAAGATGTCAGTCAGTGACTACAGATGTGGTCAGATCAGGCAGATTTAACCCTGACTTAATCTCTCCTAGGTATCCTTTGCCAGCTGGGCTCCTGGGATTCATTTCAAAGCACTAACAGTACTATTATCTGAATTTAAGTGAATGGGATATTCATTTTTGAATGTGCTTCACTCTTTCTACTACTAAATCATACGAGAATGCCTCATAGTGTTCAATTGCACAGTGTGCCATCATTCTCATAAAATACATATATTGAAGAAGTGAGCAACTGGGATGGTAAGGTACAGAGTAGAAAAGCTTCTCCTAAGAGATTTTTTTCAATTCAGCATCTATTCCAAAGTCTTGTATTAACAGAAAGATTGCTCCTCATGCAAGCAAGTTTCCAAAGAGCTAGTACATCGTAAGTAAAGCACCTTTACTCATCTCTGCTGCCATCTAAAGTTAATAAAACTCACAATCAACAAAAAACTCAGACAAATAAGTGAGAAATCATGATCAATCTCATTTTGAATCCACAAATACAAGACACAGGTGTTTGGAACTGGCTTTGGTTGCAGGACAGTAGATGCACAATGTCAGGACCTGGCTGCTAAAATTCTTATAGAAAGTATTCTGTAGATTAACAGAGAATTTTATTTCTCCGTTTCATTCCTCAGTTTCCTGTGACTCCTGACTTGAGCCATAAATTCAGTGTCAAGGAAAAACATTAGTATTCTAATGTTAAGGTCTTACCTACAATGCAGGTTTAGGTTGCCTCAGTACTTAGAAAAGACAGGCATTGGGGCAGAGCACAAACTTCAAGCGGGGAAAACCACTGGTACAAAGCATGAAAGGCAGCAACTTTGCCTGTATGCACTTAGAAACATTACAGTAGAGCAGATTTGCTGGCAGAGTAAAACCCACAGTGTAGACAGCGCTTCAGGAATTTCTGGGGATTTTTTCCCCCAATTTGGATTTTTCTCCAAGTTACTCTTTTATGTCTAGCAAATCCTTGAGTCCTTATCTGGTACTTGGAAATACTTATTAGCAAATGATCAAAAGGCGTAAAAGAAAATCTTTAAATGAGGCCATAGCAAATCACAAATTAAGTTAACTAAACGAAGGAGGGGAGAGTCAGCTTTGTTGGCAAACTGCCTTGGACATTTATTTTGAGAATTAATACAAATCATTCAAACTAAATATTGTAACATCATCACAGACACATTAAAATATATGCATTATGTACCAATCAGCTTTACCTCCTAGTACTATTAGCCTAAAAAGCAAACATGGTTTTTAAAACCACTTTTTTATGGTGTGCCATGACAGCTGATTAATAACTGCAGTTGCAGGAGCTGAAAGCTTAGTAAGTAAAGCTAGAAAATTCAATCTCGTTCCTATACAGAGGGGGAAAAAAATCGAGCAACAGAACTATTAATAAAACCCACTGAAATAGTTTCTGTAGCATAACAAGATTCCTTGCATATTCTAATTCTTTCATAGTCAATCTTTTCAAAAATTATTTTCAACTGTGAAGGCATTTTATAAGGTAGCTGTGATTCTCCAGCTGGTAGTGACAAAAGGTTTTAATGTACTCCTTGTAAGTGCACAATGAAAACAAATATAACTCAAAAGTAAACACAGATATGGTGTTTTTCAAAGGTACAAAGTGCACTGGAAATCAATAAGATGAGAGCAACTTACACTTTTATTACATTGCTGAAAATCTTAATACTTGAATGAAAGGACACAATATTTTGAAGAGAACAATACATCTCTAGAAATAAAGAAAAGCTGTAAAGATGACATTCAAAAGACCCAAAACCTGTGTCCCTGATTTCATGAGAAAATAATGGATATTACTAAGGACATAGGAGAAGTGTCAGAGATGCAAATTAAGTTTTTATTTCCAGAGTAAATGTTTCTCAATTTTATCCATTATTTTACCTTATATTCATCTACACCCTTTAACACTTCCCTGTAGCTTTTGGTAGTGTATACTACTTGTTCTATTCCTCTGATGTAGCCTTTTCATACAAATAATTTTCTAGTAAATCAGTCCTTGTTAAAACATGATTATCACTTGTAAGTAACTAACAAATACGGTCATAAAAAACAATCTTACAATCGAAATTCTTGTGATTGGTCTACACTGCATGTATGCCTCAAGAAATACATAATCAGTTCATATTCCTGGTCATGTAAAGTACACAGTAACATGATAAACAAAAAAACATATTTACTGAAAATCTTTGAGAGTGTACTCTCAAAGACGCACAGCAATTGCAATGAATAAGGCAGCAGAATAAATAAGGCACTTAAAAGATTTTCCTAGGTTCGGTTTGGGGATTTTTTTTTTCCCCACTAGGAATCGCAGTGTAATAGGCTCATTTTGCGGATTCTACATCTTAAAACAAATTTGTTATTTCTTAATTAATACAGAAGAATAAGAGTCAGGTGTGCATATATATCTATATCTACCAAAAAATCTAAGAAATGAAATTAAGGCAAAAGGAAAAACTCACCATAAACAGTTATGCACATGAATAAAAGCCACTAACTGTCAAGTTTTACTTCACTTAAACCAGCACAAGTCAGGAATAATTAAACTATACTCAGTACAAATATAACCAAATGAAATCTAGGTCTAAGTGCAAGTGTTTAAGCAGCTGTCACAAAGTCAACTTGTGCACTGCAAAGTAGGTGCTAGAAAACTGGAGAAAACTTCAATTCAGCGATAATTTTACACATGCCCTTCTCTGCCCACCTTTCTTTAAACAGAAACTTTCCCAAACTTCCTGCTATCTAGAAGAAGCTTTTCAAAAAAAGTCTCTGCCATACTGATTTACCATTGATCTTTCGAATGTCATCTGGAAACGGTCTGTCCCCTCTTTCCTTACAAGCCTTAATTTCTCTCTCCCTGTTACCATTTAACTTATCTGTATTATCTGTCTATCTGTATTATCTAAGCACGTAAATCCTTTGAGATATTATTTTTATAGCAGCTTTCAGGAAAATGAAGTAGTAACACGTTGTATCATACTATATCATTGTCAGGGCTCTTATCTGAAGTTCACTCTATTCTGCAGTGAACTACTTGCTCCCCATAATAAACAGTAAAACAATTTTGTTTCCAGCTCAGCCTGGTGTGTGCATGTCCAAGAACACACAGCTTATTGCTCCACTGTTTTATCTATACCATGCAAGATGAATTTTTGTGGTTTTGTGATTAAAGCATTGAACTGGCACTCAAAAACAGCAGCATTTGTTCTCATCCTCTATATTCTATTGAGGGTTATTTGCTTCTGTTTCAAGGTGTGTCTATCACCTACCGTAAGGTGCCCATGTCTCAGAAAAAAAGTTTCTGTTCGTCAGTAAAACATAAAAGATAACCCATTCTCTTAAAAATAATAACACTAAAAATCATCTCAGACTGTGTAAGGAAAACCCAATTAAGATATTCGCTCAAAAGATTCGGCGACAGTGTCTTTGAACATATCACACAGTTCAGGCAGTAATTCTTAAGAAATTAAGATATTCTTGTTTCAAGATATTATCCCATATAACTTTCTTAGTGCTCTGTAAGATCTTCTCCCACTATGTTGGCTATTCAGTTTCACACATTCCTAATTCGGCACCTACCACATAGGTTTAGCTCATACCTCCTGTAGACATTACCTCTACTCGCCATGAAAAGCTGCTGTCTGAGCTAATGATCCATAGGTTGTAAAAACGAATCTCTGTATAGTAATATAGAATTGGACACAGTTGATGACATCAAGTCTTTAATCTGAAGGAAAATCAGAAAGCTTCAGAGTTTTTTCCATTGTGTATACACTTCATTTTGCACTATCCAGCGGCTGCAAGCATTATCTAGAGACCTTCTCACACCCTTTGAAAGCAAGACTCCAATTACAATCTTAGCTCACAGCCCAAAACTAACTCCAGTGATCTAAGGCTTTTCAAAGAGAGTACTACAAGCATTTTTTGTTAATTAGCCACCTACAAGAGGGAATTAGATCTAGATATTCATCTTGTAAGGTGACACAGAAAGTGTAATTTATGGAGCACCTACTGGCACCTCAAAAAACCTGAGTTATAAGCAACAAGATTTAAGAGCCTGGTTCACAAGCACCAGCAGACCTCAAGAGTCCATGTAACATGCTGTGAATAGCCATGGGCACAGTAAGGGATGGGGATGTATAAAATTATTTTTGTCTTGAGTAGCAATCCTTAGCATGAAATATCCTAGTTTAATATACTGGGGTACTGAAGGTAATATTTTTAATCCATTATTTGATTGTTCTTATTGATCACAAGTATTCATTACTGGCCAGTCTTTCCCTCTGGGGTTCCTGTTACATGCTCATCTGCAAATTTAGGTCCCAGTCCAAAGACAGCTGCACAAAGCTTTCATATTTCAATTGTATTCAATGAATTTGAGTTCAGCAGACAGACTCCAATGTTCTGAGACACACCAACCTGCTGCTGTTTTCTGAACAAAGCCATTTTTAAAAATTAATCACTTTATATCTATAGCAAGTATAAGAGACTCTCCAGCTTTAGTCCTCATTCAGGACTGCAGACATTGCCCAACAGAATAGGTTTTAGAACGCGGTAAGTCGTCAAAATCACCCTGAACACCAGAAAAATCCAGCACCACTGAAACACAAGTGCAAAATGAGAAACAGACGAGAGAGAAAAGGCAAAGAAAGACATACTTAGTTTCTGTTCAGCGTCTGAGCAAAATTGTTAAAAAAACCTGCTCATTCTTACAACTTGGCTGACGAACCTAGTGCTGGCAGCATTATATAGTCCATTGTGCAACACAAAGAAGAATTAAAATGCATGATTCAAGGAAAGGCTAGCAGCTGCAGCCAAAGCATCCAACACAACAATACACAAAAAAGCAAAATAGCATTCAGAAGACATTTTTCTGTGCTGGCTCTATCTATTTATTCTATACAAATAGCCATATTATTGCTACTTAGAGCTAAGAAAAGAAATTTCAAGAAAATACACACAGTTGTGCCAAAATAAGAACACACTGAGCTTTATCAGTTTTGCTAGAATTATTACACAAGAAAACTGCAACTCAGAAGAACCTGAAAATATCAAAACAGATTACGTAGATACTGCTTCACTGAATGATTATGGCTGTTTCAAAAACTTGACCTTAAATCAATAAAAGAATAAGCATTTACAAAAAAAATCTAAACCATAGGCAAGTATTCCAATTGACCCAATAACATTTTTTCTGCCACAAAAAATTAAAGCATTTTTAAGTCTGGTACAGCCAAATTTAACAGGCTTATTTCTCTATAAAAGAGAATATGTATGCTGTCACACAAATTTGCTATCAAGCCCAAAGCAAGCGTGAATGTTACACATGTATAGAAAGACAAAATGCTTTCCCCAAAATTGACTGATTACTGCAGAAATAAGGCCTGCACAATTCAAGGGAAAATATAAGACTACACTCAGCAGTAGTTTATCTGTAGTACAGTGTTTAAAAACAAGTGATGAACCAAATACTTAGATAGCATTTTTTGCATAAACTTGAACCTGTTTTTTCAAACAAAGCACATGCATGCTTTCCTCCAACTCTCAGCCAAAGAAACTAATGTGCCAAACCACTGAACAATTCTTGTTTACTGCCGAGTTAAGAACACCATGAAGGCACTGGAGAAATGTCTACAGCTTAGCAAAGCTGCGCTGTTTAAAAAGTATTTGCAATGTGATTGCAGACAGAAATCTGCCAGAATCCCTATGAGGAGCCAGCTTCACTGTCTTCAATTATTTGCTTTACTGGGATTTTGCTTGCCCGGTGTCAAAGGGCATCCCAACTAACACAGAGATTTTAGGAATAGTATTGAGAAGGAGGCTTTTCTACCCTTTGCTTTCCCAATACGAAACAGACCACATAATTTTGGTCTTAATTCTTTAAGCATACAACATAATTACTCCTGTTTTCAATTCTGAAGTAAAGGGAGTTGTTTTTAGCAGACGCAAACCAAACTACACAATTAACTTAATTCACTTTCCATTTCATCCTTAGCTGTATTCTTTGTACATACACTTCATTTTCATTAGACAAGATTTGGTTTTGTTTTGTAAACTTCCCATGTCAAAAAGATCATAGAACAGCTTGGGTTGGAAGGGACATTAAAGGCCACCTACTTCCAACCCCCCTGCCATGGGCAGGGACACCTCCCACTAGACCAGGTTGCTCAAAGCCCCATTCAACCGGACCTTCAACACTTTCAGGGAGGGGGCAGCCACAACTTCTCTGGGTAACCTGTGCCAGAGCCTCAACACCCTCACAGGAAAGAATTTCCTCCTAATATCTAAACTGAATCTACTCTCTTTCAGAAGATCTTTTTGTATACTGCACTTGCTATTTTTCCTTCCTCCTGTTCCCAGCAAACAGAGTATGTCATTGAAAGCAACTTTGCAACTGAAAGTGTTTTAGTTACTTTGTGAATTCTTGCTCTTTGACTGTCAACCAAGATAGTGAAATATAGGAAGGTATTTTTACAACAGTAGCTAGATGAATTGGAATTTATCTATTCATATTAATTTCAGTACAGTAGCTTATTTTTCATAAAATATAGTAAGGTAATGTACAAATACATGCAGTTAAAAAATTGTTTAAGTAAAAGTACCACATTAGGTAGTGTGAACATCAGAACTAACATGGATTCCTGAAAGATTAGAGCTTTACTGTTATGAAGATATTTAGGTAGTCCAAACACAAGATTTTTGTAACTCCAGATAGAAATTAGTTTTCCATGCAATGTACGTACAGCAAGTGGTAAATCTAGATATGCTGGCACTTCAAAACCATCAGTTACTCTTGATTTCTCATCAGCTGTTAGCAATATGTATCTATTGATAACAATTCATCTACAGGATGCCATGGTGTTCCAGAAAACTTCTCCTTCCCAAAACCAAGGAAAAGTAATATGGCCTTATACTTTGTAGTGAATACATTTTGAAGCCTATCAGAAATACATGATGAGAACTGAGACGGGAATATCCTCTTGCACAAATTAGTTGTGTCAAAAAACACTTATGAATAAAGTGGTTGGAATATTAAAGGTGATAATAACAATTACAGTCTCTTACACTAACCTCCACTTCCTACCTTGTCCTGAAGTCATTCCCACCTAGTGTATGTCAAAAGGAATTCTCTTTTACAAGGCATACTACTTTGATTTATATACTTAACTTCAAGCAATATAAAGTTTACCATGCCCACAAAAGTCTGCTCTAATTATTTATACTCTGTTTAAAAATTTATGTCTAGTTCATGGTTTGAATTTCATGGGCTTCCAGTGTCAGTACTACAAACTATTTTTGTCTTTTTCTGTAAGTTCAGCAACCCATCATTTCTTGCTGCATAGACAGTTACAGAATGTCAGCTTGTTACTAAGCCTTCCTTCTACCAAGCTGTTTACAAGTCCTGTCATTGCTCATTGGTAGAGAAGATTCTCATACCTCAAGCTACTTCTACATCTCAGGTTTTTCAGCATTCCATTTCTAGGTAAATAAATATTAATAGATTTGTATTGTCACTAAACTTAACTAGCAATTAATTTTCAACTTTGTGAGGTTGGTTTGTTAGTGTCATAGGTGAGTAAAATTAGACACACTGATACTTTATTGTAATTTAATATTCTTTATTGTTCAATTATAATGACCTGTTTTGTCTTTCTTAGCCCCTGTTTACCGGTTTAATTTAGATCCAAGGTTAAGTCCATGCCTAAGCTTGGGACTACCTATTATGGGTACTTCACTGGGCCTAGTTTCATCCAATGTAAAGACAGATTTTGGATTTTTAAATACAGCCTTATGAGCCTAGAGGGAAACATTGAGAGTCATCACATATAATTTATCAGGTAAAAACTGAGAAAGTAAAGAGCAAGTACTACTAAGTTCTGAGTGTCTGACAGCCCAAGCCTACTTTTGAATAAGACAATCCACTGAAACACCTTCCCCATCTTCAGAAACTAGAGGATTTTTACATATACAATAAGGTCCTGTTCAACACACAAATTGAAACCTTCCATCTGAATGTGATATTCTCCTTCATATCTCTAGTGGATATGCCTTGTTCTTTCCCCTGGTGAACTATAATTTAGGATTTTACTATGAAAGCTTCATTTTGTTTTCTGCTGCACTTTATTACCATTAACGTGAAAGCAGAAGTCCTGGAATTTCCAGTGCCTCATCTAAGGGGGATACCAAAATAATTCATTCAGCAAAGGATCTGAAAGCAGTTAACAAAGGATAGTTCACAGAAGGGATGGTATTGGGAGCTTGCTGCAATACAGTATATTTATATCAGTAGAATAAGTGCAACAGTTCTGTTTCTGTTCAAAAGAACATTACTCTTTATTTTCTCCAAACTATTCTAAATGCAGAATGAATAATAATTGGAAGAGTTCAAAAACACAGCCATTGTGATCTTACAGAACTTGCACTCAAAGACTGATCTGAAAACTAGTGCCTCCAAAATTAAGTGGGGCTTTGTTCAAGCTCAAGACTACAGCCTATGCAATTTTGCAAAAACTTGTTGCAAGTCTTAGAGAAAAGCCTCTTCTCCAAAGCCTTTGGACATGCTCACTTCTGCTCCAGCTCTCAGAGTAAAAAAGCCAATTGCATCAGAAGGAAAAGGAAAAAAATAGCAAAATATTCAACACACACCTTCAAAGGGGTTTACAAACTTTATATTGTAGACAAAACCACAGTCATTTAGATATCATGACAGAGGGCTCTGACCTCACTAACAGTGCCAGAAACAACATCACTTCACTGCTTTCTCCTTTTTCTGCTGTAATGCAGACCAAACGCTGTCATGTTTGTCAATCAGCAACTACTAAGCCTTCATGAAAATGACAGAACTAAAAATACTTGAGGGCAAAGAAGTATTAATAAACAAAAAAACACCAACTTGCTTACAACAGTAAGAAATTTGCTATTGGCCGAACAAGGAACACTACCTATGTTACTGTATTAACATCCTGGTGCCGGTCCAGTCTTTTTACCTTGATATAGCATAAGGGCTACAACTGAATCTTGTTCATTAAGTGTTGCAAATAACATGCAGTATTGTCTGTTGGACAACTGCCTACCACCTTTCAAAACTAATGATCCATGCCATAGGTTGCATATCCTATTAGCAGTTCTGTTTCTCCTTGTCGTCTTCAGGCTAGCAGGTAAGACACTGCTTTTGGGCACACTGGCCCAGACAGGACTTAAACACATAATTACAAAAAAACCAAAACAAAATAAAACAACAAAACAAACCACAAGTTACAAAAAGGATAAAAGCTTGCCACCGATCTTTTGTTGTATTCAAAGAGCAATATAAACTTTTTTTGATCATATCAAGAAGTATTTCAAGAACTTGCAGAAGACAGTAAGCAAAATGCAAAAAAAAAGCTTATTTCCTTCTACCAGATTACAGTTCATATACTGAACAGCTAATATAATTTCTTACATGTGCTCATACAAAAAAGTACAAGCAGTCTTTGCAATGCAAACTGAGTAGCTCACAAAGTTTAAGTGGTTAGTAAATATAGGGTTTTTTGTCTTGCCCTCCCTTTGCTCAGCAAGGTATTTCCTGTTTAAATAGGTGATTGTGTAAGAAATTTATGTCAGAAATATCCTTTACTGACTGGCTCTCCAGGGCCGATAGAACAAGTGCAGCATTCCACTGCAGTGAGGATCTCTGTACCTCATGAATTTGAGTCATTCCTCTGTCACTGTATGTATCTGAAAAGTTCTTTATTATCTTCATATTCAGAGCAAAATATTTTTCTCTCTTTTGCATATTGTTAGTTTCTTTTAGTTATTAAGTTGTCTTCATTTCCAAAAGGAACAGCAAGAGGAAGAATTTGTCAGGCTTTTTCTTCTACTAACCCCTCATATAAAACTAAAAAAAAAATAGGTTTTGTTTTCGTGATCAGATTTGGTTTTAAAAGGCATTTTTTGAATATCACATCGTAAAATCTGCATCCAGTACAGGTCAGAAATTGTGCCAGTAGCATCATGAAGTTTTGGGATAAATAAACAAAGTAAAGACCCTGTGTTTGAACAATTTGTCACAGCATAGAAATAGTTATAAACACTGTCTCAAAATTTTACTAGAAGTGGCACATTTACATTAAAAGGAAATTTAAAAAGTTTTTAAAAGAGAAGTCATGGTATACCAATGTTGGAATCCAACTCTTGGATTAGTTTAGTCTGGAAACCATAAAGATTTGTCTCAACCTCCAAATTCATTCTCTGTCAAAAGAACACATTTGCAATTTCAGAAATTAAATTCTGCATCTTCTTGGTTCTACACAGCCTAAACACATTTGTCAAAACATCTTCTGGCCAAGCTGGCAGTATGTTGAAAATAGTACAAAATCATAGCAAATAGAATTTCACAAAACACAGTTTTATTGTGTCCTTAAAGAACTTCTCTGCAGGGCTATGGGGACGTCTGTCCTCATCACAGATGATTATAACACAGCAGCAGCACCACACATATTGGTATGCTAGTCACATCCAATCCTCCATCCATCCAGAGACTGCAATCAGGTACCTGATAATAATGCAAGTCACATCAGCTGGACTGCTGCCGCAGTGAACTGATTCATGCCGGTGCTTTGATGCAAATAGCAAGGACACCAGGGCCAGAAGATGTAGGATCTTGTCTTTATAACACAAATTATGTTTTCTGGATGAAACATTCCAGTTTCTTACTTCTCTTGCAGGTATGTGGTGCACCTACATTCCCTCTTAGCCTGTGGCTGGAGCAATGCCATTGTGTAATGTAGTAAACAACACAACAACAACAACAAAAAAGAGCACACTGTGAAGTGGGGGGTGGGGAAACGAGCACAATTTGACCAGTAAGCTGCTACTGTCTTTTCAGTGCTATGGCACTATTTCTTACTGTAAGTGATGCTTTCACCATCATTTCTGCCACCAGGTGAAAGCTTGTCTAAGAGCCTCGAAGCACTGAACATAAAGAAAAGGTTAGTCAGACATGCTTAAACTGATTAATGATCAAATAAATAACTCTCTATTACATTATTTTTCCTGTTTATTCGTATCACTACAAAATTTTACAGAGTTTTTATGTATAAGCACGTGTGTAACTTAAAATAACACAATAAAGCCATGACAATAGTCATTCCCAAATTTACATATGAGTTTTATGTATTTATTTATTGTCCTGGCACCCCAACACACTCAGCAGAACAAGTAATAAATTGAAACAGCAGTGACCTATGGTACTGTCTAGCTGCACTTACCTACAAATACTGAGCAGGAAAACGCAGTTATTTCATTTCCTCTATCTACCCTATTTTGTCCAGATTTCTCACACAATTTGGGATGCAATGTATGCACTTCAAAATAAGACTAAGTTTTTTATTTTTTTTTCTAAGAGATAACTCCTTTCTGGTTTTTCATTCCTTTCTTCTCATCCAGAAAAAAAAATAAATTTAAGTGAACATGAAAAAAATGAGAGAGAAATAAGAGGAAAATATTACAATATTTTGAAATCATTAACATTTTAATCATCATCTTTACCAAGGGGTACTACGTTCTTTTCCTTCTCAGCTAGTGAGATGCAGCAGTTTCTTCCCTTGCCCCTACAAATAAATACATAACCATGTCATTTTGAAAGTATGAAGAGAACACACATTTCCAAATCAGCCACAGTAACACTGGCATCATTGCTGCTGTCTAACACATTTGATTCACAAGTCTTCTAACAGGAACCACCCAGCATGGGAACTGTGTGGGACCAAAATATTTACATCTCGTAAGATCAGGATGGATGACAAACCTCTGTAGGAATAAACAATATTTTTTTTCCTCACATTTCTATGTGGCAAGATGCTAATTCACAAATATTTTAACTGAAATTACAAAACCTTCAAGGAGCAAGCATACCCAGTTCATGGCAGAGAACCCAGCACAGACACTGAAGGACAGGCACTAACATCCATGAAGTTACCACATCAATCCTTCTGGCCAAACAATTAGTCCTGGGACCACCATGCAGTTAATAGGATAGACGAGTACAAGGGATGATGTTCTTCTCACTCCAAAGGCACTCTCAGTCCAGTATGTTAACCCAGTTGCTATCAGATAACTTCCCATGAGCACCCTTTTATGTGACATACATTTGAAATATATTTATTTTCACAACTCTGTACAAGCCTACTGGACAAAATGCTGCTCCTCAGTGGGAAAAGCTCTCTCTTCAGGAGAGTCAAGGTTTTTTTACATTTATGTCAGAAAACAGTTTACTGTAGATCTTCCACCACTCTGGTAAACCAGAAAAGATGCTAGACCAGTTTCCATTTCTGAGATGAGAGACCACACAGACTGCAGAGCTACCAGATCAACAGGAACACACAACAGGCTCTGACACTGGGCTTGTCCAAAAGTCAAAGTTTTATCCACACAAAACCAGCAAAACAAAGAGAAATCAAACTCTTATTTTCATATTTAAGCCTGCCTTTACACAGACTTCTTTTCCAAACATACATGTCTAAGGACTCTCTTTGACATAATAACAAACTTCATACACTGAAAATCACTATCCCATTTCCTAGTTTGGCATCTGGGAGTCCCTGCTGTGAATGTGTTTGCAAAGGACCACACAGGACTGGTTCTGCTTACCCTGAGCATTTAGTCAAGAAACAGCTGTAAAGCAGAAAGGTAGTGCAAGGGCTATTCTATATGTGTTTCTGCAAGAAGGATCATTTATTTTAAAGTGCTGAATATAATAAATCTTCCATATAGCCTAATCACAATGCTAAGGACAGCAGAAAGAAGCTTGAGACACAAAATGACTAAGCCCCATGCATTTCACATACAGTAGTAGACAAAACAGTTGGAAAATACCTTTCATTTACATCTTCCCAGTTACATCACATTACTGGCACTTAAGAAGCAGTTTAGTTAATGAAGCCTCTGCTGTCAGAAGCCAATTCACAGCCTGCATTCAAACATCACAGTTTTACTTGATGCTTTCAAGGATCAACAGAAAATAAGAGCAATGGTGATAAAGTGAAAAGAAGAAAAGAAAAAGTCAGAAAAACTGCATTTAAATGCTGTAGTAACAAATGCCTTTTCAATACAGTAATTCTTTCTTATCCCTCAGCAAGACACACCAGTGTACATGGAAAGATTCTTATTGCTATATGAAGCATGAAAAGAGTCTAGATGAAGGACACAGCAACAAGCTTATAAACACAATATTATCCAAGTTCTGATAATACCGAACAACAAAGTTAGAGCATGGGAGTATGAGTGAGAAGTCGGGGATTGTTTCCTGAAGGATTCAGTGAGGCAAGGTAACTACAAATGTGATTTTGAAACTTCAGATTATTCTGGGAAGCATGAACTGCTGAATTACTCTCAAACAGTGAACAAACAGGTAACACTTTTCTTTCAATTTTCATTCAAGTTGAAGTTAATCTGATTACAAGTCAACAGAAGTTAAAATCCTAAATTTTTGTTTAAAAATGAGATAAGTCTCTAGGTCAATCCAGACTTTGGAAACAGATCTGTCTGGCTCAGCTTGTCCAACTGTAAAGTAAGCATGATTTTAGACTCCTATGCCATATTAAGTTTTAAAATATTTAATGAAGTAATCAGAGATGATGCAGCAATATTTTAAAGCACAGCTGGTAACGTGTTGGGGGGAGTTGGTTTGCTTGTTTTAATTCATTCACACAGACTGACCTGCACAGTATACGTAGACCACTGAAGAATGCTTCCAAGTCAGGAAAAAAAAGAATAAAGCTTTTCTATGTAGCAAGTTGCTCAGAAATCACCCTGATTCAGATGTGCAGAAACATGCCTTTATCTCAGAACCTGTGATGCAGAGAATGACCCCCAGCTTCCTAGCTCCACCTCCTGGAATCAGCTCCCATCTCTGCTGTACTCAACAGAATCACTTCTCCAAACAGAGGCCAATTAAAGGCAGTGCTTCACACTCCCTTAAATCAAACGAGCTATCAAAATAGCTCCACAATACCATAGCCCACTCTGTTCCACCTCATCACCTCTGTTATGCCAAAGCATTCTGGGTTTATACTTTAAGATTCCTAGAGCTTGTATTTACATTAAATGACCAGCTGGAGTTGTCTTAAAACAGGAAAATCATTGATCCAAATTCTTTCCATCTGAACTGACATTGACTGCAACAGTAACTTCTGCCTCTCAGCCCTCCATCTGGGTCTCCAGTCATGAGTACAGCCCTCTCACTGCAGCACTGGCTTTTGCAGCCAGCAGGAGCATATGGAGGAGGTCCTGCTCTAGGGAACCCTGGGGATTGCCATTGAGTGCAGAAGCAGCAATTCTAAGCAATAAAGTCTGTGCTCTGATTTACAAAGCCGTTTCATATATCAGGCTCAAATGTTACTCTCTGCCATGCAACAGGACAATCAGATAACCTCAAAGTTGGTGGCTTGACTGTGCTGTAGCCAGGAGTGTAGATAAGGATACAGGATCTATAGGCAAGATGAAATGCTGTGTATTCAAATACACAGGGTATTCCCTCTCTGACTAAAGGAAGCCTTGGAACATTTACTAGTCATCACATAGCATTTTGTTCCAAATGCAGAAGACTTACCCCCCTCTCGTGTCTCCAGCAGCATTTACACAGAGTTACGTATCACCAGGTATTTGGATTAAAGTATTTCTTCAGGAAAAAAGAAATTGAAGTTAAGTACACATACTTGAATGGTCTAGTACATGAAGAGGCAAAGATGAAATAGATGCAAATGGCAGTTCACATACAGCAGAAACAATGTTACAGGAAGGTACTATTGAGGTCCTTTAGGGATTGGGGGGTGGGTGTGTGAATACACCACTCAACAATAGTGAACACGGGGAGGATGGCAGACAGATCCATTTTTTCTGTTAGTACCTTTGGATTCAGACTGTCACTACACTTGTTTTGAAACTGCAAGACTAAGTACTGGTAGCTTTACCTGCTGTGGATTCTCTCACAACCATTTCTTAGGTATGCCAGGCTAATCATGTCATTAGATAGAGACACCACTGCCCAAGTAGCCATAGTAGTTGTACCTGACTTGCAAAAAAAGAGACACACTTTTTTGATAAGGACTGAAGTTGAAGAGCAGCCTTTCCTAGTACTACTGTGTTTTAGATGGATAAGTGAGCTATATTTTTTTTCTTTTTAAAGACAGGTTTCTTTTTTATTTCTGATGAACAAATGCCATTGTTGATCCTTAGAATAGGGACTATTCTTGGAGCAACAATGGAAAAGCTCCCAAAAAAAGCACTGGCAGAGAATGCATCATACGTAAGCAGTTTACTCATTGAATGTTTGCATAAAGTCAGAGTCAATAAAACCCTCTAAGACCAGCATGGTGAAACATTTTACAAAACTGTGCACAAAGCTGAAGACTTAAGGAAGGAGTGTCTACTAATGAGCAAATATTATCTAGGACTTGCATGATGAAAGCATGTAAGAGGCTCCCAGTACTTCAGTGAGACAGCATGAACAGAGTTCCCCAGCATGTGAAGATTTTTGCCAGGGCCAATTCTCTTCATAAAAGGATAGTTGAGCTGCCAGGTTCCCAGCTGCCACATAATTGTCTGCATTGCTGTGGATTTCAGATTATTTTTATCTTACAAGAGGGATAGAAAAACACAGAGGAAATGTAACTTATTCACCAGAACACAGAGAAAAGGCTGAGTGGCTGACAGGCTCCTGGCTTATTTTATAAATATCCTTTGAGAATATTCTGCTCACAGATGTGTTTCAAAAGAACAGCAGTAGGTGGTAAACAAACACTATACACCTTTCTCTAAGGAGCTTCAGTCCTCTCTCCCCGATCTTGAGCTATCAGATATGCAACAATCCATTGCTACAACATAGCTTCTTGAAATGCATTTTCAAAGTAAAATAAACAGTATGCATGCACACACGAGACACTTTCTCTTGACATTACCTCTTCATGAAATACCTTTTTGCTATTTAAGAAAAACTGTATTTTTTATGCAGCAATGTTCCTAAGTGTTTTTATTCTCTAGATCAAACTCTAATGAAATGTAATCTTTCAGTGACAGAGAAAAATGTTCTGTTCTTTTTCCCCCAACTGATCAGACATATTAAAACCAAAGAATGTCATTACAGAGTAATATAATTTCCTGCTTGAGATATCACTTAAAATTTTAACCAATTACCTATAAGTTTAGGCCAGAAACTTGTTTGATCAAATTATACTTTCTAGTCTTAACCTGAGGGAATTAAGGGAAACAGACCACAATTCTTCTGACACTTTGATCCAACAGTTAATCAACTTCACCTAAGCAAAAATTTGTGTCTCACATTTAATTTGAATTTTCCTGGTTTCAGCTTTCAGAAATCTGTGCTTATTATGTTTTTCCTGTTAAATGAAAAAGATGTTTATTATTCTAGAACTGCCTCCAAGTAAATGTACCACAACATAGCCACCAAGGTACTGCTTAATCCTCCTGACCACTGAAACATCTTGCTCCTTAAATCCATCACCGAAGAACAGACTTCAAATATATCACTGTTCATTTCTAACCCTTTTCCTCCTCCTCATGTCCTCTTGAAAGTGTAGATCAAGCACAAGGCATTCCAGAACTGACCTGGAATTTTGTACCAAAATGTTCAAAGACATAATGTCATCCCTTATCACTGTTCTCCTCTATTTGCCTGTTCAAGCTTCACATTGGCCATTTTGCCATTGCAGCACACTTGGAGCTCAAACCAAGTCCCTAATCCATTACAGACACTGCAGAACCACTGCTGTACAAGATACAGCTCCCAATTCAGTAACCATGGATTAGTTAACCCTAGATGTCTGACCTTGCTGGCAGCATAAAAGCCACAGTTATTTGAACAGACATGGGTCACCACGTGATGTCAACTGCTATGGAGTGCCATTCTTTCTACTTCACTGTTTATCATGCTGCTTGTCCCTCATGTAGATAAGTACTTAAGCACATGTTTGAGGATTAGTCAAAACTACCAACTGTCCTAGAGTGAGGAAACACATGAACTTGCATTTAAGCAGCTATGTACCAGTTTAGTACCAGAAACAAGGTTGCTCTCAGCAGGTCAGATGATGCTCTGTGTTTCTGTACCTCAATTGCTTCTAATACCTGAGCTCTTTCATTCAAAGCTAGCAGGTTACCTCTGCTCTCCTCTGCAGCCAGCAGCAATTGAATATAATGAGACTTAAATTGAAGTGCTTTCCTGCATAAGGGACACTACTCTGATCTTGGCTCTAAGGAAGCCAACTAAGGAATATAGCTGAGAAATATAGCCCCCCTCCCCAGCCATTTGCCATGTACCTGTGGGTAAGTCTTGTTCACTTCTCCCCAGACTTCTGCATCTCAAGTTCTTACAGCCATTTCATGTGCTGTCTCAACTCCCTTTTATTTGTTACCACACACTTCTCACTGAATTCTGTAACAATATGGAAAGACATGAGAATGCCTGATGTAGAAAGATCCCTGTTATGAGAAAAAAAGTTTATCTGAAAGTAAAAAAACAACCCAAACAAACAAACCCCAAAATAAAACAAAAAGACCAACACAACCAACCTGCATAATCAAAAAACAACTCGGTGAGCCAGGGATCTGCTTGAACAGATGGCTGAATGCAACCCCTGGGTAACTCAATCTCCTCACTTGTTTACTGAACAAAGCCAGAGAGGGATACCCTCAAAGTTCCATGTATGGAGTCAGTATTTTCAAATGCAACTTAAAGAGAAAAAAACAAACAAAAACCCCAACTTCCTTTAAGGCTTATCAGCTTTATCACTTTAATATCAACAGTATCATCACTTTAAATTCTGGTTCACCCCCACTCACACTATCCTCTCTTCTAGGGAAAAAGCAACTATATACACAGCCTAGGCTCTCCTCCCTCTTCTACTGAAGAAAATTAAAACATTAGCAGAAAACAAAAGTATTTCACACACAAAAAAATAAAATACTTCCAGAAGAGAGGTGATGGGTATTATTTTTAATGAGATAAACCAGCAAGTAAACATGGTATCTACTCATCATTCTGTGGCTCTCAAAGTATTTTGAAAAACATTATTCAGAACTTAACAATGGGAGGCAAAGACCACTGCTCCCATGTTACCAAGTGTTGAAAAAAACAAGACATGCTCATAATTTGAATAACTTTTGACAGATCTACAGAAATACTGCAAAACTATATTATCTTAGTACAATCGAGGAAGCAGCTCAAGGTGCTTGTGGCCAGCCTCTTTCCACTATGGTTTGAGACTACTTTGCAAAACAGCAATACGCCAACACCATGCTAAGAAATACTGTACTGTAATACAGTTAAGTGAACATGCTCCTCGCAAAAACCCTCTGAAGTCCAAGATGGCACAAAAAGGGTCCTATGATTGCTGCACATTAAAGAGAGTCTGATGGCAGAAAAAAAGGAAGAACTCAAGCCACAAACTTCAACACAAATGTTGCTTTCTTCCTTGATACCAAAGGATCTCAACAAGCTGCCTTGAAGAGAAAAAAAAACAAAACAAAACACCACCACACACATAAAACAGACACAGTGTACTTCCAACAGAAGCTCAGCATCTGGAAGAAGGACTTGATAGATGTTAAGAGTTCCTGCATGAGGAAGCTTTCCATTGCAGGAGCTATTGTGCTTTTTCCAAAGGTAGAGTCCAGTAAAATCGAACTGTCAACTGTGCTTCAAAAGAATTAATATCAACATTTTTTTCCACATTCAGGCACCTGGGTTTGTCATGTTAATTGACCCAAATTTACTGCAAAATCTGAAGATTACAGGAAGAGTTACCTGGGTGGAATTTTAAGCCCATGGCAATACGTAATGTCAAGAAAAAAACTCCAGGGATAAAGGATTATCTACGGCCTAAAAAAAACCTTCTCCTTACAAGAATGTATGCTCTGAGTAACATGCATTAAGAAGTAATTCTGTGTGAAGTGTAAAGTTGAAAAAGCATTCCTGCTTTTTCCTTTCTCAGCTGTAAACTAGAGTAGCTCCCAAGATCTATCATAGAATCTACAATAGATGGACAACAGGATAGCTTTTGTCTCCTATAAATTTTTTTTTGCTCCCAAGCAAACCCTATTGCATTCCTAAGGCCAGACTTTGAGGACAGTAGTAGAATTATTGTGCCATCTAATAAATCTCTTTCCAAGAGAAATTGAAGTGAAATGTACAGTAGAAGGGACTGAATTATTCAGAAATGCACTTGGCACTGGAGATGTGGAACTGTCGCTTTTCATTAACATCATCAAGCTTGTCTGTCCACATAGTTTCTATATTCATGCATTTCTTGCAATGCCACACAGAGGCACAAGTCACATGAACCAGCTGTGTCACATGTTATCTTTATTCCCCTCATGTTGCTAAGTCCCACCTTTTTGGGTCATCCCAGGAGTCTGAACAATCCGAGATAAACTCTAGCCCAGAAGCAGCTACTCATATCAAATCAAATCCTAGCCTAGATAACTCTGCCCATCCCAACTCTATCATTGGACCAGAATGCCCTAAAAATCAAATGATACTTCAGACTAAAATGAGGACCTCATGGATCTCAGAAGTATCCAGAAAGCTCTATAAAACTTCTCATCCCTATACATGGACCTGAGAAGCCATTTAAAAGACAAATTTTATCTAGATATTATTTTCACTAGAAGGCTTGTTAAATGTCTATCTGAACAAAAAAAGTCATTTGACACAGCCGAGACTGGAAAACTGTAGACTAGTTAATTGGCCCACTGCCACTCAAAATTTGCTCAATTTGCACAATGCCTTGAACAGAGAAATGCAGAGCCATGAGACAGGTTTCTAACCATAGAGGGAATATACGCACACACAACATAAGGGAGTACACATGCACACGGCAGCTGGTTACACTGCTTGTGTCTTGCAGACAAACTATGGCAACTCTTCAGTTTACTTGCTATCCTTTTTCTTTCTCTATTAGCAATAACAATTCAAGTCTCTTATTTTCTAAACGCCAAAAATTCAATAAAGTGCCATCCATTCGTAACCAAATATGACCATTTGGATATAGTAATTTCGATATTATTGATTAGAAGTAGTAGAAAGCTGTAATTGATTTAGTCCCAAAATGGCAGACTGAGGCCAATTAAAAGAGCTATGTATGGCTGAGTGCAAAGAGAAACTGTGCATCTCTATTACCATTGTCTATTTGAAAACATATTCTTCTTACACATCAAAGGATTTGAAGAATTTTCAGGACAGTTTTTCTTGTAATCTAAACAAGCATAACTATACCAGGCTTATTCCAGAAACCAGGCAGACAGTGGGTCTCTCTTTATGTCAGGTATTTCTGTTCTGACAGAACAGTACATCTTATGATCCTACCATTACTCTTAAATTCTCTGACTGCCCACGAGTAAAGCATTTACACAATGCTTAGCAAGACCTTTTGCTTTCACATGAGTGGGGAAGAGAGTGAAAAATTCATTTTATTCCAGAAAAAAAACTTTGAGAAGTGAAAGGTGTTTTAAAACTCTTGTTTCCTGAGGGAGAGGATGGGCAGATCCTGAACAGATAAGGATTTACCAGAGCTATTCTGTGCATATCTTTCACTGACTTTGATAACATCACAATTAACTCAGCTGCATTGACCAAATTAATCTGGTTAACTCACCCTGACAGCCCAGCTGGAGCAGAGGAACTTTGGAAGGGAAACTTGCACCATCTGTGGTCCACCCCATTAAGGCGAGTCATTTGCAGTTTAGGGCACAACCTCTCAGGACAAAGCTACTAACCAAGTATGCACAGAACCAGCACAGGCAATACAATTCCACAAAACTGCAATGAAACAGTAAGAATTAGAGGCCAGGGATGATAAAGCAATTAATCCACAGACACCAGTGTTTGCAAGCAAGGAAAGAGCTCCACAGTTATCATCACCAATTGTGTACAAATTAAATCTATATTTTAAAAGTGTTTCTGTTAGTCATAGAACAAAAAAGAAAAGGCAGCTGCAGCATAGATTGGGCAGTTTTATTCAGCCAGAAACCCCACCATTGCTCTGCTCCAGAGCCCAATTTCTCCTACTCCTCCCCTGCTGTTTCATATCCCCAATTGCCAATGAACCTCATTAGCCTTCCTGCATGAAGCACCTGCTAATCCACCCATCCTTGTTAGCACATTGAAAAGCATCTGGTGGTCTAGAGAGAGAAAGTTAAAGCCTTTAACTCTATCCCTGCCAGATCCATTCACCACCATGCATTCAGGCTTCAAACATTATAAACTGAAGTGAACTTCTCAGAATGTTATCTTAAGTACCATCTCAATATTACACATATGAACAAAAACAGTGTTCAGTGGTACCTGAACCTGGAGCACTGTCTATAGCCAACACCTGAACACCTCTCATAAGAACCTCAAGAGACAGAAACAACTGCATTATAGAGCTGAAAAATGCAAATGCAGGGAGACTAAAGGCTTTTCCTACACCGAAATATTTGTTTTTTCTCAAAAGGAGATCTGTGAACAGATATCTTGTTCACACTCTCTACAACCTATACAATATACTTCTATGGTCTGCTAGCTGCAGCACTTCGAGAAAGCTGAGAGAATTGCATAGTTCTTCAGTTTATCTAGAGAGCTCAACTAAACACAATCAACTCCTTGCAGCAAGAAACCATTGTGACAAATAACTTTGTATTTCTTTTAATTTTTCTTAAAACTGTGATGTACAAAGCCAGGGCAGTGGGGGAATAGAAAACCAACATATTTTTAAAGAGTCCTTATAAAAACAAATGTGTGAATAACATGTTTTCACAACATTATTTTTTAAGTTAGTTTACATAATTTCATACAACCTGCAGGTGGAATGAGAACCCCATTGGAAGATGATGGAAATAGTGACCATTCAAGAAGCTGCAATCTCAGACAAAATGGGGAACAGAAGGAAAAATAGAGTCATTTTTGCAATGGGAGTACTGAGAGGGTTATATTTAGTAACTCCCACAAGGATGTGCAGGATGTCTATGGTGCAGTCAAAAAGTGAAAAAGATGACAAGCCCTAGTCTGGAGTTTTTATTACAAGGCTAAACTGTGAACATAAAACTATTTGATAAAACCATTTTGTCAGGGCAGTTTGACAAGAATTTGATGCTTGTTGCTTCAGTCTCAATTTACTGCACAAAACTTGTGGGAGTGATCTTCAACATTTAGTAGAGATTTTAGAATTTACCTATTGTCATAGATTTTTTTTTAATTCAGGTTTTCTAACAGCTTCTGCATAACCTTGTGACAGCACACCAGGCAACATACATCTAGTTCAAAGCAATTTCAACCACTCATCATAAAAAGGAGGTACTTTATTCCTGTGGTAAATAGGTTTGTTCCTATAGTGTTCCATAGTTGACTGCAGCTACTATTTGTTTTTGTCTTTTATTACTGTATGACCAGCCTTCTTCACTAGCAAGACCTTGCATCCTAGTGACTGTAACATCCACCCACTCGTTTGTGACTTCAGCTTCCGAGACAACAGCTTCTACCACCTGAGAATCTGATGTAGTCTGGGGTGAGGGAGAAGCAGCAGGGTTTGCTTTCCCATGAGCTGGTGTTGCTTTGTCAATAACAAACCTGGCAGAGTGACCTTGGCATAGTGCAGTCTCATTCGCCCAACTTCCAGTGGCAATTCAAACAGACTGACTAGGTAAATGTATGGTCAGCTAAGGGCAAATGTGAGCACAAGTAAATCTGTCACTCTCAGATCGTCCCCACACCTCTGCCCAGCACATACCTACCTTGGCTCACCCTCTGTGTATAAATTTCTTTTCCTATTTCAGTTATATTAAGGCTCTGATGTTCGCTTCTGGACTGTTATAAGTAAATATATATAGACTGCTAGCTTAATTAGTTGTATTATATTATTTGCATGTGCTTACAATGTAACCTTCAACCTGGTCTTATCTTCCACACCCTCTAAGAGAACAATCTAGATGCAAAAGCTACCAACTTTTTAAGGGGGGAAATCCCTTCTTCTCATCGCTGTTATCCGAAACTTTACAGCACAGCTTTAACACACTAAGATGAAAATTCATCTTAAGATAACTGTATCTACAGATAATTTTTTCTCCAGGAGTTATTTCAGAGCATTTATCGTCTCTGAAAATGTCTCCAGTTTGAACTGGGCGTGGTTTTGTCAAACCTAGACTAGCTGGAGACAAACTTTGCTGCCATACATACAAAAACTTTCCTTCATATCACAACCATAGGAGTTCATTCTACTGCCTGAGAAGTTACTCCCCTCTCTGCCTTTTGCAGGGCTTCTTATTCCTATGAAGCATCTGCCATTAACTAAAAATTTCCAAGTTACTAATTCCAGCTGGATCAAACACACAGCACTTAGAGATGATACAAAAAGATGAGACACCACCCAGAGAAAACCAGACTAAACTTGAAGGGAAGCTAACCTGCACAGTATATACTATGTTGAAACAGCCCTTTTTTGCGCAGTCATTGGAAAGATTCTAATTTCTCCAAGCTTACTAGTTACCAATTACAGCCAGCTGGTTAAATTCACCAAAACTAATTCACAGTTCCAGCTTAGACTGTAAATTCATTTGTGAAGAGACACTCTACTCAAGCAGTGCCTTCCAGGGTGTCCCAGGACAAGGCTTGGACTCCAAGTTAGTATGTGAATACAGGTGGTGTAGGTTACATAGAAAGCCTGTCTCAAAACAGTCATATCACACTCTTAAAATTGGTCTGTCAACTAAGAAAAGCTCTATTTTCTTAAAATAGCAAAGTTTTAGTCAAACATGGGTCCCTGCAGAGACTCTAAAAGTGGTACTGCCACACCATTGCTGAAATGACAAACACTGGTCATGGGCTTCATTCTCTGGAGACTTAAAGGGCACACACAATTCTCAGAACAGTGTTATCTGCATGGCTGATAACTTCACAGGTGGTTTGTTTTGGTTTCTGTTCACTTGTTTACCTTTTTTCCTCCTACTTTATGTATAAGTCATTATCTTCAAAAACAAAAGAATGGCTGTGGATTCTCAGAGGACTTCGCAAAGCATTAGTCTCTTGACCACACTATAAATGACCAAGTTACCCCAAACCACACTTATCTTCTTTGCTTAAAGTCACAAAATACTCCACAATCAAACAGAAAGACAGCCATCACTACTTTGGTGAGGAAGATGAGATGCACAAAGAAAAATAATCTCTGGGCAGATGGCTTTAATATTTATTTCTCTTAGAGTGGGAGGGGGGAGAAAAGAAGAAATCTTTATTTTAGAGGCAAAACTACCTCCAAAACCCAAGCATTTCCTTGGCAAGTTTCCACATAAGGGAGCAAAAAAATTGCCTTATTTGAAGAGAGGCATGAAATTCAAGTGTCTGCATTATAAACCAAGTCCATGTGCTTGGCTGCTGTGGAGCGAAGGGAACTCAAGTTGTTAAAAAGGAAAAAAAAAAGGTTTGGAAACTCTGCTTTCCAATTGTTTGTGGGTTTTTTGTTTGTTTGTTTGTTTTCAAAAACATCTTCAGATTTGAATCAAATTAGTATTGACTCTAAAGATTACTTGAATATTCCTGGGATTCAGAATATCAGTAAATCTTTTTTTTTCAATATCAGAGTTTGGAAAGTTCGTAAACAGTCATATAAAAACAAAACCAGTATTTTTCCAGAAAATTCTTGCTGGAATATCAAGCTTTTGAACAGCTCTCAAAAACTCTTTTCTTCTAATGTATTTAGGTAAGCACCACAGATTCTAGTGGTGTAGAATCTAAAGTGTTTGAGTTTTGAATATATACTTGACTTGTCACAATACCATGCAATAAAGTGTAACAGAATTGAAACATCTGCTCAAATATATATAATACTTAATAGCCCCTCACTGATGCTACAAAACACGAGCCTGACTATTAGTCACATTTATAACAGTTTTAAAATTTGCTCATAGCTACATGTGAGCCAGAAGCAGGGCTTAGAGAAACATTACTGAGAAAATCCTATGTATATCAGCACTGTTAGGAAGACCTATAATTTCATCACTGAACAAGCAAGCCTTCAACTAGGTTATTTCATGTTTTCAACTAATTTATCTGTTTACAGAGTTCAAAAAACTTGACTAACACAGCAAAATGTATTTTACTAGTTGGCCATGCTTCTGCATATCTAAAAATGAAGCCCAAAGGCTTTTGCTGACAGATTATCTTGGTCTTTGTCATAATGACCACCACAGACAGTCAACTTTTCTCCTTCTAGCATTAAAAGGTCTACTGAGCTCAAAATCACAGTAATAATTTTCATTTACCAAACTTCTATACATGGAGTACACATCCTGTAGTTTTATTATGCAATGACTTGATTACATAGTTCATCTAGCAAAATTCAGTTGAGAATCAGCCAGCCATACTAAAGAATCTAACCTAATTTACATGCATTTTCAGTCATGCTTGAAAAGACACTGCAATAGCATGAAATTCACTTCTAAATTCAAGCAAGCTTACCTTCTCCTCTTCTGCCATATAGGAAGCAAGTGGTGGCCAGTTAAGGATATATTGGCCATTCGAGAAGAGAAGAAAACCATGTCCCCATGGTCTCAATGTCAAAGCAACTGAGAAAAATCACTGCCTTGGTACACACAAACTTGATATTAAATGTGTACCATACAAGATGACCAAACACGCATTGCCATCATGGCATGCACGAGTCGACCAGATGCATATATACGACTGTTTTGTCTCAGACAAAACTCCTCTGGGGCCAAAAAATTGCCTGGGTGTAGATCTGTGCTCTACTCATCATTGCTCCTGCAACAAGGTACACTTCAGTTTGTGAATACAAACACACTCCACATTAACTGTACACTCACATATACACTGTAAGATAATTTTTTTATTAATCTATTTAAAAAGACTGCTGCCAGAGGCAGAGTAACACACTATGGTACAGGTTCCCTAGACAGAAAGTTTTCACTGAAGTTCAGGCGGACAAACTGATATTTATAAGGAACTTCCTTTAAAACTAACAGAGAAAGTAAAAGAAAGTTTCTCCTCATCTTGTAACAAAACTGTTTAATGACATCTCCAGAAAATAAGCCAACTAAGATTGTGACAGATTGAAAAAAAAACTGTTGTAAAGTGTAGTTACAATTTAGTATTAAATGAAGATAAACATTTTTAGCAGAATGTATATTTAGTGCAACTGAACCCTATGGATGCCTCGTGCTTCAATGGCCAAAAGAAAATATCAAGTTGAAATTGAGACCAACAATAAAAAAGCGTCTCCTAATAAGTCCAGGAAACAGCTGCTCTGTGGCTAGAAGACCATGTTTTATTACCTTTCTCTTGTCTTAGAAGTATGAAGCATTCTCAGCTATAATTCACCTATCAGAAGATTAGTTAAAAGAAATCTCACAACTACAGCCTGTCTGTATCAGGGAAATAAAGCATGCTTCACATATTTCAGCAGTCCTATCACATGGCACATCATGATAAGGGTAAAAATATCTCCATGAAAATATTCAGGGTAAAAATATCTCCATGAAAATATTCTTACCAGAAGAAAAAAGTTCAGTGAGCTAGGAATCAAAGAATTATGAACACGAGGTCTTCCACTCAAGAGACTCCTGAGTCTCATTTTCTTTTTATCTTTTTTCAGGAAAAAATAAATTGATTTTATATAAAGTATCCTTAATAGGGTATGTTTGTGCACTATTCAAATCTGTCATTGACATCAGTAAAGAAATTAAACCCAAGCCTTATAATTTTCACATGCCATATTTTCTTACAGGTTTCATGGTTTCTTTGTCCGTTGGAGTCACACAGGCAGAACTAAGAGTGAAGCCAAGCCCACTGTGTCACCGAGTACTGATGTTAAGAATTATGAACTTCATCACTAGTGTGGAACAATCCACAAGTACCCCATGTCCCACTGGACACAATCACGGACATTTTTATAGCAAAAGTCAAGTCTGTAGTACCACAACAGGAAGAAAACAAAAGCAGAGAGCACTGCAAAATGCTTTGTACCCATGAAAGAGAAGGAAACTGTTTCAAGAGACTTGAAGATTCAAACTCACCCAAACAATGATAAACAAACCTGTAGTGGTAGTTTGTCTTCTGAAATAAATCCTTCCTGACCCAATCTGGACATACAGTTCATCTGAATACAGGAGCAGACAGAGCAGACAGGTAACTCAATTAAATACTGGTGGATTTACTAGCTTACATCATGCCAATTGTGGCCAATTACAAGCTTCAGGAACAGGAGCAAAACCGTTGGAACCAAATTGCACATACAGAAACAATACTTTTCTGAATCAGAAAGTCAATATTCATAGACTGCAAATATAATACGGGCAATGGTCAACCCAAATCATCTTCAAATCTGCTTACAAAACAAGAGCCCAAAGGAGCACTATGTCTTTACAGAGCTATTGCCCCTCTCCTGGGATCAATCTAAGGAAAAGATTTCATTGCCAGCATGTAAAAGATTTGACCACATGCTCTAACAAGAGCCTACAGACCATCCTGGTAAGTGGAATTTTTCTTTATGCAAGAAATACAAGTTGTTAGCTAAAAAGGTAACTCTCCTATGACATGAAAAGAAATTGAAAGTACCTAAGAGAAAACTGTTAATATGGTGAGAAAAGTAGGGGAGTGAACATTAATAGCCTAGCTGCTTTGCATGCCAGCTCTTCAGCAATACATTCAATGATAGCTGACAATGACTAAGTTACTTAAAAAGTCTGAATATCAAGTGAGACACTGGTAACAGAAAACCACAATATTAATAAAGACAAAAAGATTAAAGGTCATATTTCTTGGCCGTACACAGTATTTAAGAGGTACCCAATTTTGAAGAGTTTGGTGCTAAGTTTCAAGTAACAGAATTTCTCTGCAAGGATAAAGCAAACTAGTCCTAAGACAAAAATGTTGTAAGTTTAATGCTAAAGACATAAAAATAAAAGATCTCAAAACTTAATCATTTTATTCTGCTCTACTTCTCCTCAACTGAAACAGACATTTGTTTTGCCTACACAATATTTAGTTCGCTGAAGACAAAAAATGTGATCGGTATTTTTTCCAAAATGAACCATGTTTATTTGGGTTGGCAGCAGGAAGAGTTTTATTCTGAGTCACATCCATGCCCTGCCACCTGTGGTAAGAAGCTTGTTTTGCAACAGAACAGTGCTAAATTGTGGATGAGTGCTGAAAAATTTAATTAAAACTCACTTCAAAACCAACACATCCTGTAAGCATCTCAGAAAATCTATAGGTTCATCATTAAATTCATTAGCAAGTTTATAAAAACCAAAAACAAAAAATCTGTTCAAATATGCATGAACACACACACAAAAAGCAACCACCCCCAGTAATGCAAATTCTCTTGGACCTCATGCATTGTGGCAAGGCCCCCAGAGTAAGGCAAAAATGAACGACCATCTGTTATTTTTGTCTGCAAAGCAGCGACTTCCCCCCTGATGAATCTTTGATAGCAGCCAAGCAATGGCAATGACTGCTGTGGCAGGAACTGACAGCCAGCCGCCCCAGCCTCCATTTCTCTTTTCACTCATCCTGCATGTTAAATGGCTGCTTCAAACCCAGAAGTAGCTCTTTACATATTAAACCCAAATATGCCTTTTCTGCACTTTCATTTAAATTACAGCAAATGAAGGGAAGTGTCAGGGAGCAAGTGAAGGGAAAAAAGAGAAAAAGAGTCAGAGAATGAAGAACCCCTCAGGGAGCATTCATGGTGCCAGAGAGACACTCATTTTCGAGCACCATCTGTCAAGAGCTACTTGGAGCTTTTTCTTTCTTTCTCTATCTTAATACCCTCCCCCAGGTTTTACCATCTCACTTGCTATACACCAAGTGGCAAAAAACCTCTAGAGCTCACAGAAAAAACACTTGGATTTCAATTGCTTGAGTGGCAAAAATGTTACTTTGGTAGAGACCGAACTATGGTGAAAGTGAACATTAGGCTCCAGTTATGTCTGGCTTGGGTGCAGGGGACATTTCATCTGCAATTATTGATTATAGCTTCTTTTAGCACTGCTAGAGTATGAGTTCCAGAACAGCAAACAAATCTGAGCTTGTCCCAAAAACATGGATTAGGCTGGCAGCTCAGCTATGACCCCTGTCCCATCCAACTGCTGGGCAGTAGAACTGAACCAGCCTCTACTGTAGTACAGTTGCAAAATGTAGGAAATAAAGTTAGCTTGTTCTGCACCAATGTAAGATTTCAACACATTTCCAATTTTATTTAACTCTATACAAAGTCCTGCACATGAATTTGGGGCAATCCCATACACAAATACAGGCTGGACTGAGCATGGATTGAGAGCAGACACAAGGAGAAGGCGGCTGGCTTTCTGGACTGCAAGTGCACGTTGCTGTGTCCAGTTCTGGAGTCCTCAACATAAGAAGGACATGGAGCGGTATGAGTAAGTTCAGAGGAGGGTCACAAAGATGTTCAGGGGGCTAGAGCACCTCTCCTATGAAGACAGGCTGAGAGAGTTGGGGTGGTTCAGCCTAGAGAAGAGAAGAAAAGGCTCCAGGGAGACCTTATAGCAGCCTTCCAGTACCTGAAGGGGGCCTACAGGAAAGCTGAAGAGGGACTTTTTACAAGGGCATGGAGTGATAGGACAAGGGGGAATAGTAGTTTCAAACTAAAAGGGGATAGATTTAGATTGGATATTAGTAGGAAATTCCTGTGAAGGTGGTGAGACACTAGCACAGGTTGCCCAGAGAAGTTGTGGCTGCCCCTCCCTGGCAGTGTTCAAGGCCAGGTTGGATGGGGCTTGGAGCAATCTGTTCTAGGGGAAGGTGTCCCTGCCCATGGAAGGGGGGTTGGAACTACATGGTCTTTAAGGTCCCTTCCAAACCAAACCACTCTATGATTTGATACCTTATCTGACTTTTCACTCGCAGCAATTTAGCAACAGAGACTTCAACAGGAGGATGTTTCATAACTTACAAGTAAGTAATATGACTTTCACAGCTTCTTAGTACAAGTTTGTGTAGAAAATTTACAGTAGAAATACTTAGATTAATGACTTACTAGTATTTATATACCATATCTAAATTAACTCTGAATATGGAGAACATAATTATCATGAGACATCATAAGTTCTTGGCCCTAAGGAACAATGTATTTATCAGCAGCAACAGGGACAGCGAGTTCAGCGTGGTTCTAAACCAGGAAATTCAGTATTGCCTGAAGGGCTGGCTGGGAAAACAAAGTGTGTTTTGCCAAAAATTCTAGGCCTTTTTCAATTTATTTTTTTCAGTCATTGGTCAACTGAAGGACCTTTTGAAATTTTTATGTAAGCAGAGTTGAAATAGGGATAGGCAAATCCATCTGTGGATAACCAGTAGAAAAGCAACTGAAGAGTTTTCTATCAAGGTATAGTCACACCAGCTCTGGAGTCAAATTCACATACCTCTTCCTATAATGTCAGGCAAGACCCTCAGTTAGATCCCACAGTTTAAAACCATAAACCCACATCAATATAAAAAATTTCCAAGACAGATTTTAAAACCAATATTGTGATTTGATTTGTCAGCTTTTAAGATGCATATTTTTTTCACATTTATTCTGAAATATTAGAATTGGAAAGCCTATGTTTACCTTAAAAGTTCATTCAACCTCTTCAATCAAGTCTGAAGAGAAATATCTAAGCATAGATTTTATCACAAACAAACAAGAGAAGTTGATAATAGTAAGCATCAAACCTGACCTTTTGGAGGCAAGATTGAACTTCAACTACCAACTATTTTGCCATTTCTTATTTAATCAAGTCATTTTCTCAGGTACTATGGATTTCTGGCCCTTCCGCAATGTTACTATCCTTTTCATAAAAAATTTATTCTTCTCATAGTATTGTTGTATACGACAACTCCAAGATAAGAGACAACTCTCTACTTGCCCTACGATTCACCTTATAATTTTCTTTCTTCAGTGAACCAGAACAACCTGTAGGAATATATCAGGATGCCATGTCAGCAAGATGCTGAACAAGGTACTACAACACTAAGAGTTTTAAGCATCAGAATAGTCTTGCCAATATCAGTGAGATCTTTCAAGTCCATGGAGATTTGCATGTGTTATGCTGGGTCCTACACCCAATTCTCCAAGCACTGCTAGATCTGTAAACAATTTTCCTCTAGAGCTAATCATGAGAAGTTGAGTAAGCTATTTCCAAAGCAAATGTTTCCAAGCAATTCTGAAGGTAAAAACATAGTAAACTTTTATACCTAGTGGGAAATAGAAAAAAATCTTCAAATATTTTCAGCAGCAGTCTACTGCCTAGTCAGGCATTTGATACATTGTGGGAAATAGTCAAAATATGTAACACCAATGTCCAAGTTAATCAAACAGAATGATGTGAAAAGCTGTTTTGGAAGTCAGAGACAGAATTCACCATTTCTATCCCTTTTTCCCCACACAGTCACTGAATACATTTGTATTTGGATTTTAAAACCAGAAAATTAATCCATTCATTATCAAGCTTTTTTTTTTAGCTGTCACCACCACCCTTGTTAAATGGGTTTCCTTATTTATAATTAACTTCGCTCAGTTTTTCTGCCTCATCAGTTTTCCTCTCCTTTCCTTGATACAGTTTTACTGCACTTCCTATATTCTCTCTGATGGACTGTCTTGTTGTTGATTCTTCTCCCCCCCATCCCATTTCCTTGTTTTAACATGCCAGCTTTACCTCACTTTGTATAAAACCTGACCCAGCTTTCATCTCAGTTTGCTTTATCTTGACAGTGGATTCTTTCTCTACAAGGCTTGTAACTGAAGCTTAAGCATTGCCAGCTCTCTTCCACGGTCTCTAGACTGTTTCTTAAACAAAAAACCCACTTAGTGCTACCTGTCAAAGAAAGAAAAGAAGCAACCCAGATCTGAGGGATTATTGTTCAAGTAGAAACAGCTGAGCAACAAACACTAGGGATCAGGTTCTTCCACACAATCAGTTTTCACTATAGGGTATTTCATTTGAAAGCCTTCTGAATTACTCATCATTTACTCTATTTTAAAATGGTTAAATCTACTCTACCATATTCCTTCCCCCAAAGGCACAGTCAAGGAATCTAAATTGAAGTTATGTTCAGGAAGAGATAAACAGTCTGGAGAAGCTATATAATAGGGGAAGTCATATTGCTTTGTCCATCCTGGGCAAAACCCTAGCAAAACCTATTATACAGCCTTTTTTTAATTTTTAAAAGTATTCACCATCTCTAGCATGAATTTATATAAATGTATATTCAAACATGTGTGCCTGTGTATATTTGAATATATAATACACATCATACACAGAGACATCTTTCATAAAACAGCAAGCTAGACAATAAAAATACCATCCAACCACTACTTTTACAGTGACTCTAAGTGTTTCAGAGATAGTACCTCATAGTATGTTAGTGATTACTTCTTTAAATTACATCTTTACTAGGTACACAACTAAGTTTCTCTTTCCTCTGAGGGAGAAATAAGAATTAGAACATGTATAAGGCAAAAACTTGATCACCCCCACCATGAGATACTGAAGCCTCATCTTTCAGGGTTTATTATGACTACACAAACTGTGCCCACTTTTGGATCTGTAGAAATAAAAAGCTTGAAAAAAGAAGCTTGGAAAAGGATTTTAAAACACTTATGTTAAGATCTGAGTTGCATATCAGAACCAGACTGATACTATCACTGTAACAGGTTCTTTTCCCAACATATGTGTTTTGTCCCTAAGATCAGAGAGTCCCAATTTTTAGACAAAAATAATTTTGTTTTCATTGTGTCATACTAAAATACATCTTACACAAATGTTATTTACAAAAAGTGTTCAAGTTAAGGCTTAGCTCCCTGGAGACGTCACACCTCAGTGCTGGGCATCTTGAATTAGAGGCAAGACACACTGCCTGCCTGCGCCCACCTTCTTAGTTCTATCTGCTTCTATCCATTTTGCCTTATCATAGTGAGTTTACTACTGTATTTGTATAGCCAGTAGCCAAAGAGCATCCTACAGTTGGTTGGAGATTACACAAAATTCAGTTGCTAGCAAATTTTTCAAGTATTTAAAATAATAATCAAGAACATCATGAAAAGATCATAAATAATCATAATACAATTACCTAACCTGGCAACTGGCCAAACCTTTGCAAGGAGTTCTACAGTCATTTGTAACATCCCCATACTGGTAGGATTGCTTTATTTACAACAGCAAATAATTCAGAGGAATTATGGACACTTTTTTACACATGTATTTTATCAGGTTTTACAACCATTCTTAGATCAAAAAGTTCTCAAGCAGTATATATTGCTTACCTTCACAATATATCACATGAACCAGGAAACCTTGCCACTTGTGTGGTTTTGCAAATGTAAATTTGTTTGTACTGCATCAAACTCTGTAAATGACAGCATTTGTTAAAAATGAGAGTACAGTTTGGTGTGCTTTACCTCTTCACAACTTCTATTCAATTATTTATTTTTTTCTCCAAAAGGTACACATGTTGTGGCATAACGAGCAAAACCATTGACAGATGGCACTAAAACACCACAGTCCCATAATTGAGACTTGTATTCAAACATCTCTGCAAGTTTGGAATCTAATTGCCAATAAAGAAATACCATCATATTGCCACATCCAATACTATCATCTTTTGCTGAAGTAACACTTGAGTCCACTAGTAAATTCTGTTCTCCCAGAGCAAAACATTGTCTCCATTCCATTCTGACACAGTTCAGGTTTAAATGAGAACTTACCTCTCATCCCCCAAGTGGTCTCAGTGTTACTGCCAGTGCCAGTATGAAATGCTACAGATTTTTTGTGTATTTGGTTGCAACACCTACATGCTTTAGCCATCTCTTAGTAAAACACAAAATGGTACCACTGACAGAGTAAACAATGTTTTTATAAAATATCCAAGTGATCAAGGGGTAAAATATGTAAATTTTGCTTCATTTTTTCGGTCCACAGTCCACAAAATCAGATTACTCCAACAGTCAAGGCATCTACTTCGATTTTCAAAAAATTATAACAAGGTGAAGTGAAGGAAGTGGGATGTTATTTCTTATTCTATCTGTGGCTGCTTTTAACTAGAGATACACATATGAGAGGTAAAGATAATATTATTTCAAAGATAATGAAGACTATGGCCAACTGTTGCACCTACTACTTCCCCTATTACTTATTACTTGACTTCCCCTTGTTCAGCACCATCACCCCTAAAAATCCTCAAGGATTTTCTGAAAACCCATGGACTGCAGCCTTCAAAAAAACCAATTTTTTTTACTACCATGAGATTTTCCTCACATTAATTTCACTGATAAACTGAAGCCTTAGTAAGTGCTTGTACTACTAGGCTCTATGTGACTGTGTCCAAGTGTGTATATTTTAATATCTATTTGTTACATAAAACAGCTGGACTGCCGTGGTTGTTTTAAAGCAGACAGACAACACCATGACTTAAGCCATTTGGGCCAGCAATCAGAGCATGCAATCATGCTGATTACAACAAACAATTGCTGGAGAAACATTACAGACTGCCGTAGAAGTGGCTGAGTAATTGTGGATAGTTTTTCAACAAATTCACATACATTTTGGTATGCCATTCTGTTCAAAGGTCTGTTAATAAGAGGGATTTGCTGAATAGTTTAGGCCTGCATCAATAAGACTCATTGCTGCAGCTTTCCTGGAACGGATGAATCTTTATTGCCTAAATATTACTTTTATTTTGGGCTCTCAAGTAAATTGTGTGAAAACAACACTTCTTTCCCTGGCTAGGTCATGGTGAAAGCAAGAGGTTTCAGTTGGTCACTGAAAGACAGGTATAAAACAGGTCTGATAAAGGTGCAAAGCATGAAACCGGTTTCAAATTTCTATATTATTTTAGGTGATTGAAACAAGTACAAACACATATGGACAAACATATAGAACTAGATAAGTAACAAGCATATCTACATCACTAGATGGTTCCTATCACATCCCCAAGTCGTGGTACTACTTTGCATCCCTTATACCCAGAGCTTGCAATCTGACCTCAGCAATAACAGCAGTTTGGCCTCAAAAGCCCACGGGACAAGACCTCACTTGATGTATTGGTGAGCTCTCAGATCCAAAGGCGAGCAGACCATGCCTGTGAGGAGTTACACATGCTGGTAACTGATGGGAAGAGCACACCAAGATACCAGCCCTTCTGAGACTAAGGCAACCAAGGACATGCAAAACCTGGTTACTAGTTATTCACCCGAGTCCAATCCTGAGAATGGTAATTTAAAAAGTCACAGAAGAGAGGAAAAAAAAAATACAAGATGACCAAAGCCTTGTACTTGAATGATACTGAGGTAGTGACAGATACGCCTTGAAAACTGACATATTCACTCAGAAGACATATTGCTGGATTCAGTTATTTCCCAAAGGGAAAGTGAGAGAAATTACAGAAAAGACTAATGACAGCTTGAAGGAGGGAGAAAGCTTCAGGGTGTCAAATAGAAAGTAACAAAGCAGGAAGGCCAATTTACAGTGGCATCAAAGACAGAGACAAAAGGAATTAGTCAAGTCCAGAAAAACTGAAGAATAGAATATCTGAATATCTTAGAGAATCAATTTCTTCTGCTTCCTTTTCAGTGCATGGCAAAACACATATATAGGAAGCATAGCTGCCATTCCTAACACAGAGGGAAAAAGAATCAGGAAATAAAAGTTTAATTTTTAGAACTAGAAGATGACACTGTTCCGCACAGTACAGTATTGCCACATCCCTCCCATACCAAAACAAACATTTTAAGGTATGTTCAACATGCACTGCAACAGGACATCATGTTCTCAGGTTTCAGGTCATAGTGAATCATGACCTTGCAAAGTAAGTTCTGCTTATTCACCCTTGTGCCAGAGCTGCCAAGTGTTATTAACTTCATGGACATAATAAAGGCAATAAAGAGTCTCTGACAAGTAATGTCAGAGAAGGAAGTCTGAATATCTAGTCTAAGGCTCACATCATCTAACAAGTCTAGACAAGATAAAGGTTAATCACAGGACAAGATAAGTCTAAATAGCAACTAATAAGTGGGGCTTCAGGTTTGAGCACTTTACATGGATTGGCTTATCTAAACAGCCCTTCTCAGATCTTATTTAGGATTAAAATTGTAGTTTGTCCTGCTCATGTGAAAAAGCAAGAAACCTCATCTATTTTCTCTGTCAAGTTCATATTTTTTAAAAACATATTTAGTGTACCTGAGAGAGCATAGTTAATTTAGATGGCTTAACATAGTTAATTTAGATGGGTTGCAAAAAGTTCATTGACTGGATTAACCATTCTTTACTGATTTACATTATTAGAAGACTTCACTGGATTATATTTATCCAATTCAGTCATCTTTTCTCACACATTTTATGCTTGTTATTCACTACTTAATTAAGTGAATTCATTCTCAAGTGGGATACAGTTCTTCTACAGGACATGAAAGAGTAAGAAATACCACCTGGAGTACTGGGTTACATTGTCCTTGTTAGAACACACCCCATATGGGACAATCAGGAACAAAGCTATATTTGTACTGTGGGATATGGAGGTTTTGGATTCATACTAACTGCCAGAATGAGAAAGAGGAATGATTTAACAGTCTTGTATTTCTACAGCAAACTCAAACTAAGTGTATATCAAATCTGTATGCATACTATTGCCTATATCAGGAGGCAGATGTGGGGATTTGTGTTTCGTGTGACATGACATTTTTACCATCTCTTATTCATCTGTCTGCCTGTATATCAGTTTCAATAAATGTTCAGTTTTTCTTTGCCCAGCTGCTCAGGACTCCCTATGAGCAGAGCTGTCAGTAAATATACCAAACCAAACCACATTTTCCTTCTAAACACTATGTCAAGAGCTGAAAGAAACAAGTGCCAGTGTCAGATAATGTCAAACCTCACCAAAGAGCAAGCTTTCATCTGCTCATTTAGCAGGCTAGTTGCACCATTAATGTGTAGTGCAACACCACTGCCTTTACCTCCCCCCACCCTTTCATAGCTAGAGGTATTCCAATCTTTGTTTGTATTGCACTGTGTTGAACAAAATATTCTGAAGGTAGCATAAGAAACCAGACATTACACAGTGTTATAAAACCCCATTTGTATGAAAGTACATACTTGAAGGATGAAATTTTGCTCATGTACATCTACTAAAACTCTATTGATCTCAGAAAATTATTCTACTAACAGCCATACACTAAAAGGTTTGTTTGTATTATTTAAATGAAGGAAAAGCACAGTAACCAGAGACACTCTTAAAGGCCAGCTACCCAACTGAATGAAAGACCTGTAATGACCAATGTTACAAAAACACAGGAAGAGTCTCACTATTTGTGTGCAGAAACCTTTTCAAATGCATAATACTGTTTTCCTGTAGTCATTACATATCCGATATTCTTTGAATAAATGGAAGCATTAGTGCAGGAGGGGAAGCAGAAGCAGGTCATTAATGATGTATCCTTTATACTTCATAATAATAGGAAAAATATATAATCTGACTTGAGAAAGAAACACAGATTTACTATGTAAGATCAGATGTAAGGTCTTTTAGAGTATTCTAGTGACTGGAATATGAGGCGAGACATCTCAGTCCTTTGGCCAGTACCACTTTCTTCATAAACCTCCAGATAACAAGGTGAATCAACCTTACCAAGCTTGCAAAGGGAATACGGGGAGATCACGGTTTCTAAGTAAACAGCAAGCATCTTCAGGATTTTAATATATGAATCAATGCTAGTGGCTGCCCCTCAATTAAGCTCATCAAGCAAGATACAGGCTAAGAAAAGATCCAGGTGATTCAAAGTAAGCTTTAATGAAGTACTCAGTAAAAGGAGTCATAAGGTGCCTATTTTGCCTTTTTTCTATAGATTTATTGTTCCAATCATATATTTTGCAATTTCCTAAGCAGGGGAACTGCTCAGATTTTAACAGCACACCACAAAACATAGGAGCACCTTATTTTACATTATTTCAGTAGGCAGTACTTCAGCTCATCCAGAAAGAAAAAGAAAAGGGAAGAAATATATTTCAAGTCATATAAATTACTTGGAAAAATGTTCTTTTCTGTATAGGTACTGACCTATAATTAAACCCCAATCTCCATGGAAAGGGCTTTGACCAATTGTTCAGTAAAGCATTTGCATAAAGGGGTTGTTAGAGATTCTCCCTCTTGTAGAGTCTTTGATGCTGTAGTTCATGCATCAATTGCAAGCAAATTCCATGCAACTTATTACTGTGAGCATACCTGCAACAATTCAAAGGTGTTTACAGCTCTCAGCTTTTGCCAGGAAATTTAGTTAACTCCTTTCACATGGACCATCCATAGCCTGGAATTAACACAATCAAGCACTAATTTGCTGCTTGATTTAGGTACAGATTTATTTAAAATAAAATTTCATAATACAAACTAGGATTTTTGTCCTCTTCAAATTTGTTTTCCCAGCTTAGGTTACATATATTACATTCTTGATTCTAATTCTTGATTTTAAATCTAAACACTTGATTCAGTGTTTTCACTCCTTTCCCCATACTAAAAGGATCCAAAATAATCCATTAAAGCCTAGCAAATTTTTCTGATGATAGTTCATTACTAGACTAGTCCTAAACTCTTGCAGTTCTGTCCCATCCCTCCCAACTCCCACTTACCAACTTGAAGGTTTTATTAGAAAGATCGTTAATGGACTACACTAAATACAGTCTCTGCTAATGTGAGTCTGACTCACTTGAACAAAGACATCACTTCAACTAGATACAACTATAGTAGACCTAAATCACGTCTCCTCCTGATACCAGTTGGTTTGCCTCTGTCATCTTCCCTCAGATAGAGGGGTTAAGGCATTTTTATCCTTGGTAATAAAAAAGTTATTTCTGCCACACAATTTCATTTATTTCCACCCTGAAGTAGTACCTTTTTAAAAAAAGTAATAAAGTGTCATTATTTTTTTTAGTGTTCTTATTATAACAACAGGAAAACAGATACTCTGCTTGAGTAGTTAATTTTCATTTTAAGTTTCCATGGCTGAGCTAAGCTGATGCAAAGGTAAAAACATTCAACTTGGAAAACAAGGAAATAGAACTGGAAAAAAAAGATCTGAAAGAAAAGTAAGAGTTTGTGAAACAGATATTATTTCAATCAATATTTACGTAGATGGGTACACATAGAAATGTAATATAGACAGGTGTACCATTCAACATAAACTATCCTGCTTCAGCATAGCTAAACATTAGAGAAAAGGGTATTTCCCTTTCCATTCTAATTTCCTTTGCAATCCTACCATCACGAAAAATATTCTTCCAAAAGGTTATATCTCTCTTCTTCTAAATACAAGTTAGTCTGTAGATTTTGTGATGATCTTAAGGAAAAAGTGTTTCAAGACCCCAAAAACCAGTAGAACACATCTTGCTAACACCAGGATTAAAGCACTTGCCCTTAATTTTAGAAAACATTATATATCCATCATTTACAGCTGCAAAAGTAATTTCTATTGTGACTTGCCTAAAGATTAGACAGAGCCCATGGGCAAAGCTATAAGCTTATTGCATATCAGCTGATTTCTCCCCTCCCTTATGCAGAATCTTTTTAAAATTCATCTGGCTGCATTTCTGCCATCTTGACAAGAGCCAGCCTGAAGGAATAATTTTTTATGAAACTTGTGATTTCTCTGTGAAAGGATGATGCTTTTCTTGTCAACATTCTCACTTGAATATTCAAAACTAGTGAATGAAATGAAACATTCTCTTGAGCAGGGATATCATTGCACAATTCTAATATCACATGATTTCATCCAAATACATGCATAAAGCAGAAAATCCCTGTTAGCAATGCATGCATACAACTGTGAAAGTGCATACTACGGTTAAGTCCTGGATGTTTGCCTATGTGTGACCAATCACCCCAAATAAATACATACCAATTATGTCTGTGCTATTTTCTGATTTACTAAAGTCCCTTTTCATATTTTCTCTTATATAACACTTTCTTGGTGGATAACTAGTAACCAACAGTCTGAAAACAGATTTCAGGTCAATGAAATTCCAATCCTGTTTCTCCTTGTGATTTCAGTGGCAAAATTTCTACCTATATCAGTGAAGCAAAAGTAGGTCCCACCTGTTCTGAACTTACTTGCAATGAAGCTCACCATGATCCTGCATTTTACTGCAAGAAGCATCAATAAATCTCTAGATTATTTTGTGTGTGGTTTATGCTGCACTTGATTTTGTCATTTGGCTTCTGTTGTCACAATGCAGTTTGGATATTACAAGAAAAAAAATGTCTAGACATTGGTATAACCATTTCACAGTATATGGGAAGAATTAGAATGATTTCATTGTCAAGCAGGCTCATACTTTGTTAACAAGTGCCTTCTTGTTAAGGGAATGGCTGCAGCAACACACACAGCCAGGTCACCGTCAATGGGTGTCACCGAAGACTCTGTGGCAGCAAGAATTGAATGCAAATGAAGAGTGATGAGCAAAAATTAAGAAAATCAGGTAGTTCTGCAGCCACCACATGAGCTCCTAACAGCTCTATCTTTGTATTAATTGTCATCAAATTCCCCCTAGCATTCTAAAACCTAGATGGTCAGATAATAATAGGTTGAGTGGTATGCATAACACCAAGCTGATTAAATTTGTTTACTGATAATTCTTTCAGGTTCCCATGAATATCATGTAATTTGCAAGGTTTATTTCAAACCGATTTTATGTAATGTATTATTGACAACATCCTCATGGACCATTTCTACAATGTCATTCAGGATAATTATTTCACAACAGATTTTCAGAGTCCCTGATTCCTGTTGGGATTTGCTTTTGCATAAATTACAGAGCAGAATATTTAATCAGTGTCCCCATTAGAACCCTATGGCTTATTTTTAGGAATAAGGAATGAGAGAACGGAGAGATTTCAGGAGTGGCAAGGAGAATGAAAGGAATATTTGTACACTTGCAGCATGAATATTTTCCTCAGTAATACTCTCTAAAGCACAGCAAAGCTAGATGCTGTCCTGCAGCATCTTTGCCTTTTGTAGAAATCAACACTGGCATTAATCTTTTGACTCGATTAAATATTAACGTTAACGAATCATATAATGTGGAGGCAAAAAACTATTAACATTTAAAAGACATTCTCCTTAAGGTTGTTCAAAAAAATGAGTTAATCCCCTTTTTAGTAATGTCAAAACAGTAAGAAACTCAAGGATTACAACTTTTATATATATACACACTCACACAAAGACTGGACAATTGCTTGTCTCCTGAAGATGACAAACACTTTGCTTCAAAAAAATTCATATGCATTTCCTTATGTAACACACTCTACAGCCTGATCATCAGAACAGGGTACTGAACTCACTGCTCACAAAAGTGAAATAAACAGGCAGACAAATGGTCCTGGGATTTGACAATATATCAAAAGTAAGAAACTCATACAGATTTGTTTTTCCAATATATTGCAAGTTGCCCACAGATGTCTGCTCACAACAGAGGGCTTAAAACATTTTAAGCAAAAAATAAACCTTCTGACTGAAAGGTTCTCCAGAATAAATGAAACATTTACTGTAAGCTACCTGTGAGCATATAGTTATTTTGTCAGAACAAAGAAGTGTTTCATGCCACCAGAACATTCTGAGTAACAAGGGAAAGGGAAGATGTAGCCATTGCCTGGTCTCAACCAGTATCTCCATTTTTACATGCTAAGCCTCTGTCAGAGAGACAAACTGTGTTGCTGCTGCAGAGGAAGAGGCCCAAGTACATCATGAACCTAAAAATAAAAAAACAGCTTGAAGAGCAGATTGGGGTGTGATTCTACCCATAAAGGATCCAGCAAAGAAATCATGACCAAGACTGGGAGATACAGCAGGCAGCACAGGAAAGGCCATATCTCACTTTTCAAGCTCAAACTGCACCCCAGCTCCATCAACAACTACAACGCATAGGAAACAGCAATTTTGATGGGTAGGGCTTAATCTTTCCGTGTTTAAGGAATCAATGAGAGCTGAATGCCAGATCATCTTCATGACATTTTCTCAAATGAGAGTGGAGATGCAAGAACTCTGAGTAGTACAGTACTGCTGTGTTGCACGTGTAACTCCTTGAGGAACTCATGTAGTAACCAATAAACAAGATGCAGCTTTTATGTTACCCATATGTATTGCTATTTGCAGAGAATATGTCAAGAGCATAAGACTCATAGTTCCATGAAATTCTGCATCCTTCATAACTCTCCCCACCAGCATAGCTCATGAATATTCATAATACCAGTACTGAGCAGTGAAGACTAACACCTGATCAAGTGAAATTACATTAGTTCATATACATAAATAGCCAAGCCAATATAGAAGCTACTGGCTGATGATGTTGAATGCTGCTGAAAACCACCAGCTTAAACTGTCCCAGACTTCACTCTGTGTGTCTGTGGTCTCTCCACAGCGCATACACATCCTTCATACCTAACGTACAATTTCTCCTGAGTCAACTGGACATTTTTATCAAGATGATATGGCTACTGCCTGGAAAACTCCAACAAAATACATTTTCCTATGTGCCAACACTTAAATTATTTTTGTAGATGTGAAACACTAGAAGCCATTTGTTATCACAGCGCAAAGTACTGTATGATCCTCTTCATTTGCATCCTACGCAGGATGGCAGAAGAGCCAAGTTGCAGGAACATAGAGCCACGCAGGAGCCCGGCAGTGTTGCAGGGTGTTTCTCTCCCACATCACACAACAATCCTGAGGCAGCTGAGCAAGACAGTGTCAAGGGACAGCAGAGAAGCCCAAACAGCTGGTTAATGCAGCACCTTCTCCCTCCCAGGACAACAGAGGACATGGCAGCAAAAACATCACGATAATAATTTACTGCCACAGCTTCAGGCATTGATATGTTCCCTCCCTACTACACAAATGCCAGCCTGCAGCTGGGAGGTTGGCAGGCACCAGCCAGCTGGGATTAGGCCTGGGGCAAGGTGAAGGGGCCCTACATTATCTATAGTATGTCCCGTAAAAAAAAAAGTCTAGGATAACAGCTTCTACAGTATAACAGCTATAGGGAAGCCCCTGTGTCTCAGGAGTGCAGTGCTGTCATCTCCATGGGGTTTTCCACATGTAAAGTGAGCACACTGCTCATATTATTGGCACTAGCTGTGTCATTTAGCTCAACATGTGGTCACATAAGCACTCAGACTGACACCTGTGCCAAATACCTTCTTACACAAATTTCGGCACAAACTTAATGCCAGTGCACAAACAGGAACTACGAACTAAAAAAAAAAAATACTGCCTGGCAAGCCAGTTCTTTGACATGTAGTATATCACACAAAGTTCTGCTCACCTGTGATAAAACCCGTGAGAAACAGAAGGTCAAGAACAGAATAAATGAGAAGCAAACATCAGTAGACAAAAAGCAATGATCAATCTTCTTCACTTCCTTCCAAAGAGGTGAGGCTTGGTAAATCAGGGTCTTCTGACAACTGGGACTGGCTGGTCTGCATGTTTCACATGTATCATTAACAAGGATTAAAGCTCATTATTCCATGTGTTTCCCACCCTGGCAACTAGGGCAATGTTTGCCAAGAGCAATGCCAGCCAGCTCATCCTGCATTTTAATCAGCAGAGAATAGCTTTTTCAGCTATAACTTATAACAGACAGAGAGAAAGATCAAACCATAAACCTGCAGAAGACAGAGAGACACCACAGAAGTTCAGTAAGATACAGATGTAGCCCAGTGAACTCAATACTTTCTCCATAAAGGAGCAGGGCACGTTGTGGGATGTGAAATGGTACAGTAGCAGAGAGACAGTCCGATGTTGGTGGCTTTGGGGTGCAAGAGCAAGTGTTGCTTCACAGTGGTCTCCAAGCTGATTTGTAAGAATGAATAGTTCAAATATATTACATAAAGCAGTTTTATATAGATGTATTCAGGCCACTTAAGGACCAAAAAAGACCAAATAAGTCAACATGCAATTCTGACATTGTAACTCAAAAAGGACCACAGCATGATGTTAAGAATACAAATCCCAGTAATCCTGCAATTCTAAATGATCTGCTTAAAATACCCCATCTGCCTGCAATCTTATCAATCTTCTTGATACAGATCCAAATTTGAAATAAATCAGAAACTGGTTTATTCTCCCAATGCTTTGAACAAATTTTAAATCTGCACTCCCAGCTAAGTACTTGCATCTTCCTAGTTGTTGTTTACATCAGACTGGAGCATAGCATATGTGGCATGCATTTTACAGTCAATACTATTAGCTTCTTACACTATAGCAGTTTGCACCACTAAGTATTTAGCCGAAGAGGGCCAAGGCTTCAGTTTTGTGTGTTACAAAATAGGATCAAATCTCTGAAGTGCTGATCCAAAGCACAATTAAACCAGTGGAGTTCTTTCCACTCAGTTAAAAACTTCCTATTGTTTTATTCACCCTTATTGCAACTACCAAACTGAAGTCATACTGGGCCCAGGCTGACAACCTCAGGCACAGCCCAGGTGTTGTACAGGCATAGCCTGTCCCGCCATGGGGAAACAGGGCAGGCTCACACATCTCCCTGGGAATGTTTAACTGTTTAACATCTTTGTCAGCAACATGGATGGTGGTATTGAGAGCACCCTTAGCAAGTTTGCTAACCACACCAAGCTGTGTGGTGCAGTCGACACACTGGAGGGAAGGGATGCCATCCAGAGGGATCGTGACAGGCTGGAGAGGTGGGCCCCTGAAAGCCGCATGAAGTTCAACAAGGCCAAGCGCAAGGCCCTGCACATGGGTCAGGGGAGTCCCATGCTCAAATACAGGCTGAGCCAAGAATGAATTGGGAGCAGTCCTGAGGAGGAGGACTTGGGGGTGTTGGTTGATGAAAACATCAACATGAGTAGGCAGTGTGCAGTTGCGGCCCAGAAAGGCAACCATATCCCAGGCTGCATCCAAAGAATTGTGACCAGCAGGTTGAGGGAGGTGCTTGTCCCCCTCTACTCCACTCTCATGAGACCCTACCTGGAGCACTGTGGCCAGTTCTGGAGTTCTCAACATAAGAAGGACATGGAGCTGTTGGAGCGAGTCCAGAGGAGGGCCACAAAGATGATCCAGGGGGCTGGAGCCCACTCCTATAGAGACAGACTGAGACAGTTGGGGTGGTTCAGCCTGGAGAAGAGAAGGCTCTGGGGAGATCTCATAGCAGCCTCCCAGTACCTGAAGGGGCTACAGGGAAGCTGGGCAGTTAGTGATAGGCCAAGTGGAGACTGTTTCAAACTAAAAGTGAGTAGATTCAGATTGGATATTAGGAGGAAATTCTTTCCTGTGAGGGTGATGAGACACTGGTCCAGATTGTCCAGAGAAGCTGTGGCTGCCCCCTCCCTGAAAGTGTTGAAGGTCAGATTGGATGTGGCTTTGAGCAACCTGGTCTAGTGAGAGGTGTCCCTGCCCATGGCAGGGGGGTTGGAACCAGGGGATCTTTAAGGTCCCTTCTAAGCCAATCTGTTCTAGAATTCTCTGATTATATGACTGGGGACAGGCTCATGCCAGCAAGGCACAGGCTAAACATGGCTACAGGTGTGGCTGAACTGTTCAGCTTTTTCAAAGGGCTTTAAGGCCAGCCAAGGCTTTGGAAATTACGTTCCCTTTTCTGAGTGCTGGCTTTGCTACACCCAACTAAAAGCCTCTCAAGTCCGAGCCCAACAAAAATCAAGTTACTTCCCCACTGGAGAGTTCAAACAATTGTTCAGACCCAATGTTAGAAGTGCAAGAATCTTCATTTCATGGAAGTTTATTTTTAGTTCTGTTTATATAGACTAAAATCCTAGTAAATCTTTGTCAAGGGAATATTTCAGTTTAAGTGATGGAGAAAAAATGTGATTCATTCAAATACAAGTTTACTATAGTAATTGCAAGAATAAATTATGTCATAAATCCACAATACTAAACTACACTTGGATACTTGTGATTTCATTCCATTTTTATTTCAATCAGGTGAGGACCCTTTTTGGATATTCAGTATAAAAAAACTATAAAAGTGACTGAGTCTGAGTAACGAAAAAAATAATTATCAAGAATTGTGAGAACAAGTGACAAGCATTTGTGTTTAGGATGGGGACCTTTATGGAAGACACCTCTTAGCAGACTCCTCCCCTAGAAAATAATGCCATGGAACAAAACTATACTAGTCAAATCACCACCTCTTGAATGCCACTGTTAGAATAATGGCAGACATCTAAAAAGCTAGAACAAAAAGAAAATCACTGTTTCACACATTCACATATCCATAGTAGCTTTTAAATGCATTTTATGAATTTTTACCCACTTCTGTTATTCTCCGTAGGGATATTGTAGTACTATCTCATAAAAGGTAATTAGAAAACAGTGCACACAGAAATGGAACGTATGCAAGCTTCAATAATTGGAGAGAAAACAGGTGAAAGAATTAGTGTTAGCAATTTAGAAATAATACGGTATGAAACAAAGTAGCATTCCCCCATGAATTAGTTTAAAATTTATCGCATCATTTTTTGTTTTGTTTTTTTCAAAGCACGTATCCACGTATGATATAAAGTACCATTTAAAACATAATACGTATTTAATTTTGATGAAGACAGAAGCTACTCTTTCTATCAGCTATATGAAACCTGAAAGGTAATTTCTACTCCTAATAGCAGATTCTTTGTTATACCTTCCCAAGCTTTTTTTCCTTTTTACAAAAGCACCTCTTATATATAACCCTATTTCTGTAATTTTTAACAGTTTTTAGAGTTGGACCACTTTAATAAGGGTCTTTTAGCTTAATTGCATATGTGAATGCACACTGGCATGATTTCCAGATAAAAAAAACTTTAAATCCTACACCTTTATTCTGGGCTCTGTTCCAGTGTCGGTCATTGGAAGAGGTCAGAAACCAAAACCAACCAGTTCTTTCCCACTTTCTTGCAATGCTTAGCTAACACGACTTCTTCACACAGCTTAGCATAACATGTGGCTGGCAATCAGTGACTGGTAAACATAGCAGCAATATTATGGTTTCTGCCTACTTTTCACTGCCACATAGCAGCCTGCAAGGTTACGACCTGCTTTAGGATTAAAGCTGTGCAAGGGACAAACAGTTCTGGAGGGCCTGATGCTTGGGGGCTGAGGCACAAGGTTTGGAAGGATACACAGTCTAGGAGACAGGGCGGGGTTCACCACAGAGAACTTGCCTCCTGCTCCCACTTGACATGGAATTACCTGCAGAAAGCCATTTTACCTTTTTTATACCTGTACTTCCACTCCACATTGATTGATAAACACAGGAATTAGAACTAGAAGGTTGGACAGGGATAATTCACTTGTCTTCCAGATAAAGGCAATTCAGCAGGTTTTAGCCTTTCAGTATCACCCTTGTCAGAGGGAATATGATAGATAAATCCAATAACATGAGATAACAACAGGGATGCTGGCTTTCCAACCGACGGCCAGCAACAGCAGCTAAAATCCAGGCTGAACACCAGGTTTAGCCTCTTTCAAAGGGTAATTCTCACTGCAACTCTTCATCCAGAAATCTCAATGCTCCCAAGACACAAGTTTCTACAGCATATTTATTTATTCATTTGCTTGTCCTGACTAGGTTGTTCAAGAAAAAGCCATGACAATAATTTGTCTTTCCAGGCTCCCTTGACACCTGCTTTTTCTCCAGCTTTATTTACTTTTTTTTTAACACATGCATATTCTAGTGGGTTTACCACAGTAAGCTCACAGTTAGTAATTTAGGAAGAAGGCAGAAGTTGATGAAAAGAAGCACATCTTGAAGCAGATAGGAAAGTATCTAAATTAAGATATTGGATCAGGCAACAGCTTTTCCTGTGGCCCTTCATGAGCCACAATCTCTTTCTGTCCCCGCTCCCTATCAGTGAGATCATTAGCTGAATAAATGATAGTTAAAAACCCATTAACAAAAGTCAGATTTACTAGGCTTGATCAATTAGGTTTTCCAAGTGTAAAAAGATCCTAACTCACAAGCCTTAAGGATGAAGCTCCTTCTGCCAAATGTATTAAGTAATTTATGATCACTGCCTCCCTTTCCAATCCCTTCTTAATCGCTTCTTTAAATGGAGATGTTTGGGAGAGGTAGAAGGAATAGGATATACTGCCTGATATTCACAGCAAGGGTTGTCTTTTTGTTTTCAATTTTAATTAATTTCATTTATTTTGCTTTTTCTTTCCTGATCTCAAACTCTAAGCAAGGAATGAAAAGCAAGATGGATCCTACCAGATAAACATGACTGAATTTCATATTGCTGATTCGGTTCTTTTTCCCAGGGTTCATACTAAGGCTGCAGTGGTACTGCTGGCTGCAACCATTCAAACTTAACAGCCCAGTGGGACTAATTACTGCATTTACAGTAAAACATGCAAGGAAATGTATTGCCCTATCTCCATATAGCCACGTTTACTGAAGGATAACCTACTACATTACACAGATTAATACTCCAGTGAGTAAATTAATCCTCAGAATTTCACTCACTACTTGTGGCTTATAAATTTTAATTGGCTCTAAACTGCCACATGAATTTATGTGAATGTATACTGATGAAGTAGAAGGGGTCAGAAATTATTCTATCAATGTTCATAGACAAGATAACAGGTTATGTTGGGATCAATTTATAAACATATATAAATGTTTGCAAAACAGGATTCAAACTTGTTTTAGGGTGCATCATCATAGCTTACACATAACTCCTCTGAGGAGGAAGGAAGCAGCATTAGATGAGAATGAAAGGCAGTTTCAGCAAGTGAAATATTCTAACTTTGCAAAAAGCTAGATTCAAAGCTGAAGGGTAAACAGTGCTTTTGCTATTTTTGGTAGTACTGTTACTGGTCACAGTCAATCCGTACTACCAGCACAGCAATCAGAACAGCTTTCTGATGTGCTGACACCCTGGTATACCATGCAAATGGGTATTTCTACAACAACAAAACATGGCACCAGACTTCCAAAAGCAATAGAAGTGCTCAACAATATACACTGGCATCTTTAGGAAATCATACGCCTTCAGAAAGCTTTGTCATTGGGACAAAAAAATAAAATACAAAATAGTTTACGAAGATTCGGTTCACTGGTTGAACCTTCCAACAATGAACCAGGACAGAAACAGTTCCCTGAAATGCTACAAGAACAGTCTAAAATGTCATTTGTTTTTTAAAAACCATTTACCATAATGTAGTTTGTTAATTCTGAAATGTACCAATGAGTATTTGAATGTGAGTAGCAGAAGAGATTTCACTTGCCTACTCCAATTTTAGTTTCCAGATTAGCTGGAAATATTGACTGAACTAGATAACGTCTTTTAATAAAGCCACTTTTTGGGTCGAAGCCTACGGTAACCAAAGATAATATGAAAAAGGGACCTTATTTCTAGCTATATGTTTCTAACATATTTTCTTTTTTCTGTTTAACAACACACTCTTCTTACTTTCCTATATTCTCTTTTGTTTGTTTCTGACACAGCAAAGGACAACTTCAAGTTTAGAGGCAAACCAAACTGTTTTGGTTTTGGCTTTTTTGTTGTTGTTTGTTTTCGGTTTATTTACTTAAAAAGTCAGACGCTATTTCACTCACACATTTAACTTTTTGCTCTTTCTTTTAAGCATTTCCAATTGCTGAACAAAAGTAGTGAAGCTTGAGAAGTCTTAAACAGAAATACCAGAGTTTTCCTGTCTTTATCTGAGTTTAAGACTTTTTAAGGCTGCTCTCCTTGAATTTCATGTTAAGCTAATGATCCCCAGAGCATTCAGACAAACCTCAGTTATGCAGTTGTTCTTCTAACTTCCCATCCAGAAGAAATGAGCCCATGGGTATTCAGCCATCCGCTCCATATCCTCCTTCCTCTAGGGTTTCAGATTCTGAGCAGCCATCAGAAGAAAAAACGTAGGTCCCAAGGCTGGCAGTAGAAATACCCCTGCCTCAGCTGGTGCTGATAAAAAGCAGCTGCATTACACCACTGACCTGCTAATCCTGCTGCACAGACAATGAGCATCAGCTGGGCCTGCTACAGAGTCAGTGCCTGCAGCTGGGTTTAGATACAACCCTTCAGCTTAGGGCTAAAGCTGATCAACCTGTGAGGTTGTTCAGTGTGCTGGGAGTCTTCTGCATCTTTTTCATAGAATAAATGGGGTGGGGGGGAAAGGTATGATTGAATTTGTTGTTCTACTTTTTAAGAAATGGCCTGATCTGCTTTAGTTATATATAAATCTGTTCTAATTGTTTCAGTTCATAGTGTATCTATATGTTTCGGTATGAGCTCTGCTTCATAAGATCTCAGCATTTTCAAGTAGTTTAGTAAGTAATGCAACTAACATCTGTTATAGCATTTGTTTTTCTATTCCCTTTGGAGAGAGAAGAGCATATAATAGGGCATTTTATGATCCTTGGTATATATTCCACTGCGTTGTCCTCCATTTCTGTTGTTGTATGCGATGTGTCTGTCAGCTAGAAATCCAAAGATGGCCCTTTATTTTAGTTTCTCTCTCAGGTGTCATCCAATCAATTCAGATTGCCCTAAATAGAAAGGATTCAGAGTTCTCTGGTTGGGAGTTTAGTACAGCAAGAGTATCACCTTTTCCAGGATGTTTTATTGCTTTGACAATCTTTAGGAAAACAGATTCAGAAATTAGCTCGTTCTTTCTCTTCCCAGAAGAGCTGGGCCAAAATATCAAAGAAATAGACCACAAAATTCTTCAGAACAGTCTTGGTTAAACATATTGCACAGTTAGACCTAGCACATTACAGCTAGGCCAATAAACTAATGAGATAGTAAATATTAGAAGACTGACTCGTTCATTAGACTAATTGAGCTAACGCTGCCCAGACATTAAAATACGAAGAATGAAAGCTATATGCAAACAAAACAGCTGTAATGACTTTCTGATAAATACTTTCAAGCTGAATAAGGCTAGAGAATATTACTCAAAGGTAGCAGAAAGATTTTCTTTGCACAGCAGCAATAATCTATGTATATATCCACAGAGAATTTAAATACATGATTGAGATCTGCAGCATGTTATGTTCACTGCAGATGTAGAGGTAATGTTGCAGCCAAGTTTCTATTAGAAACTACCATCCCTGAACTCATGTCTGATCTTCAGGAAGACATTTTGTACTAAATTTTTGGAGATGTGGACAAAAGGTGTTTGAACTAAAGAACTGGCAAGAACAAGAGGAAGAAGCAGTCATTAGAATTCAGAGTCTAACATTTGCTACTTTCTCAACAAAATATAATCCAAAGAAAAGACAGAAAATTGATCTTCTAGGTCTTATATACCTAGATCAATGTAATCCTGGTTTTTAAAGTTGAGATTTTAAATAGATGTCAATTCAGCTCATTAGCTCTGAGATAAAATTGTTTGTTCAATACCTAATCTTGTTAATTTGGAATTCTTTTTTTTCTCTGAAAAACAAAGCTCTAAAGCCTCATTCACATCTCATTGCTGACAGTAGGTATCTGCTGTAGCTGTAAATGAACAGTTTCTGAGTACAATCTTTTTCTCTAAGCTGATTCTGTTCTCTAATTTGTAGTAGTTTAGCTGAGCACAGAAGAGAACAGAAGGAGAATGACCACATTATATCCCTTTTTTATGATATATCTATGAGACCTTGGGAATTGTCTGACCTGTCTGCCATTCAAACAGCTAGAACACAGGAGTGTGCTTGTATACATGTCTCCATAAACATGTGCATGTTACCATATAATAAGCACACAAATCATAGCAAGGTGTCAGAACAAGCAAGGTCCACAAAAGTTTTTCCCACATCATCTCCCTGTTTTATAAAGCCAGGTGGAAGATTGCTGTAGTTACCTTGAATGAGTGCATGTACATCTCACATGTGGTCATGTGAGAAGTAAACACCTTCCCACTTAGGTGCTTTCACAGATTCCTGCTAGTGACATGCCGTTTCTTCACTCACTTCCTACGTGGCATGAACTGGAGCAATGGCCTGACAAAAACCTTAGGGAAGAGTGAAAGAAGCTAGGAGAAGGCAATATAATTCATAGAAATGAGAAAGAGTAAAAGAGTGTCAAAAAACAGAGTGGAAGGGGAGGGGAAAGCCAGTGAAGTGGTGGATAAATATTCTGGAGCCAGTTTGGAGAGAGCAGAAGGTTCTCCAAAACTGAAACTTTTTGTTTCATTGCCCCTCTCTAGCCTAGTCAAATGAGTCCAGTTTCCAAGTTTACAGGGTCTTGCTGCTATCCTGGTCCTGTATGTGGATACTGTGTGACCGCCATATTAAAATTTTGTTCAGCTCTCTCAAAGTAATACTAAGCATCCATGTTCTGCCTGGAATAACTCAAATGGAATCCATATACCACAGTGCTTCTTCCTTTGCATAGTTAGAGAAAACAATATTTATATCAGTGTCTTCGAACATCTCAATAACTACTAACAGCTTTGGGCTGAAAGGAAAGGATTCTGAGAATTATTTTCGAGGGGACTGCCTAAAGCTGTGGCTTTCTCATGGTGCTGGTTACTTGTGTTCCTTCACCCTTGTGAGTTATGGGACATGCATTCAAGTGATAGAAATCCCATCACTTACCCTTATCTATGAGATATCCTCTAATTTGATATGAAAGTGTAAAAATGTTTTGAGAAATAGATCTCAGCAGAATTTACTGCAGATGCCCTTCAAGCCTCTTCCAGTCGAATCATTTATCAAATCTGTGAGAACATGTCAGAGTGAGGATTTCTGAGCCTAGTCCTAAATTGCATTTTTTATATGGATTAATGAATGAAGTAATAAATCAAGAAAGACCGCTGTGCTCCGATTACTCTCAATTCCTCGTGTACAACTTCTTTTAATGTCCTACCTGTAAGGCAATGGGGGGAAACAAGGGGGAGGGATAGCACAGAAAAAGACAGGAATGGAGGAAATCAGCTTTCCTCTCTGTAGTGATTTTATCTAGTGCTACTTACCCTTACCCTTTTTTGATTGTATTTGCATAGTGCTGCCTAAAAGCTGCTTGAAAAATAGAATTCTTCCCGCCCTAAAAACACTGATGTGAGCTCTGGGAATGGGTTTCTTCATACATAGCATAATTACCGGCTGTCTTCCAGAAAAAAAGTATAGGTTTTACAGCATATTGGTTCTTTGTCTACAGTAAAATGTATAAATACACCCACAAACTCAGGCATTATTATATTTCTTATTTCCACAGAGTAGTCAAATGCAGCCTTACTGCTAACATCAGTAGTTAGATACAGTCCTAAAGGTCTCAGTTATAACAGAAAACAGCATTGATTTAACTGTCTAATCAAGCTAAGATAAATTTTTAGGAGATGAACAGAAACCAGGTGAGAACACCTACATGGAGGGGTTCTGCCTCTTAATAAATTTATAAATTTTTTTACTGATATGATTTTGCCATATATACAAACCCAAAACATCATGGAACTGCACTAACTTTCATAGTCCACACTCAGATAGCTTCTAGCATGCAGTAAGCAAGCGGAGTCCAAGAATCATTTCTAAGACTCGAATAAAGCAAATCTTCCTTCTGTAGCTTGTGGAATCTGTCCAGATTTATTTTCTTTCAGGTATTATATCTTTGGGAAGGAGAATAAATGACGTAGAAACATTTCTGGCTCCCAACAGTGGCGGGCTGTATGACTTGTAATCACAAGTGTCTGACAATGTTTGCTATTCTGTTGCTGGAAAATCCCCCTTGCCCATCCTGAAGCTTTTATTTTCTCCTTAGCCCTCATTTGCATTCTCTCTTTCATCCAAGCAACAACACAAGTTTGGCATTTCGACAGGTTGTCATCAGTTATCATTCCTATCCTGAGGGCTAGATCCATGATGTACAATTGTTCTCCATGGACTCTTTCATCTTTCCTATACAGCGTTAAGGAGGATGCGAAAATATTTGTGTTTTAACATGCACACTGCTGTAGGAAGAGGGGATAACACATTTTAGCATTCAAAAGGGTGGATGCCAGATTAATGTGACAAACCTGGGAGAAGCTGGATAGATAGCCACTAAGAGATAACATAAGGTGCAGGAGAATGGGTTTTAAATTAGTGCTGAAACAAGACATGTTAGCATTGATGTCATGAATGCATAGTGTGTGTTTGCATACCACAGCATTTGTTTTCTCCTTAGGGACAGTTTGTGTTTGTTATAGCTGACAAGAAGGAGAGGAAGAAAGAGCTAGTGTGTTCTAAGGCATGATAAAAATAAAAAAGTACTCTTTTATATTTTCCTGATGTTTGGAGAATGGTTTGATCTCTGCAATTTAAACAGATTGTAACTGGTGAAGGGTGGGAGTCCTTCAAAAGCAGGAACATAGGAAAACAAAATGCAAATTGTGGGCTAAATTCTGAATGCTGAACTGGCCAGGATACTGTTTGATAGAGGGCTCTAGAAACCTGAAATCAAACAGACACTGGTGACTTAAGAATCCATTTGCTAGTGATTTCAAGCCACCAATACTTTTGTCATCGACATAATGTAAAATTGCTCAGACTGTATTTATCCCATAGCTAAAAGGGGCAAATCATCTGCAGATTCAGCACACACACATATACTCACTTGCAGTGCAGTTTGACTCCAAAAATAACTCAACATTTTGTTTTTCTTTTACCCCTGTGCACACAGAGAGTTTAGAAAACAGTACCTGATGGCAAACACTGAACAGTCCCACTGATGGCAAACTAGGAATGGTTAATTTCCCTTTGTCATGTACATTTGCTCCATAGAAATAATAAATGCTAAAATCAGAAAGTACTGTTTCACTACAGTGAGTAAATATACTCACTGGATATACATGGAGTATTGCCTGAGAATTAAGTTTAACATAAAGCTACATTTTAAACACTTAGCTCACTATGTCTTTCTCAAACATTCCAAGTTTTTAAAAGAAAATAAATTCCTATGTATTGCAAGTTTTAGGAGCTTAGAATAAAGATGCAAATTCAAAATCAGGTTTTTAGGGTAGGACATTACAACGTTTATTGTACCTTAGCCAGGACAGTGTAATTTCCTGTACAAGAAGTATAAGTACAAGAAGAAATTAAAGTGTGGTTCATTGCAGAAGTTCACATTGCAGACAAGTGATGGTATAGCAAATTTCATTTTTTTTTTTACCTATGTAGAGATTTTTCTGATTGGAGATACCTAACTACTGTTCTAAAAAAAGACAGATAAATGGTGAATTTTTATGCCTACAGACATGCCCAGAACAGGTTAACTATCTTCAGGTGACACCTTGTTGGGCAGACAATTTCTTGTTCTGTTCTTGCACTAACGGATGCTTAACCACCTAGCTCAGTACAGACAGTGGAATTAGTTAGGCTAGGGAAGCTCTAGCAAATAACAGAATTTTAAATAACTTGAGGGTTTGTGTATTCATTTTTTCTCATGTAATAGTCTTGGCTTCCATTTAGTTTTACAGCATTGGTTTTTTAAGTATTTTATCCACGTATCAATTGTTCTCTGAAGAGGGCTTCACTGTATATTTACAATATTGCACTTGTGCAGCAAAAACAAGCATCTGAAGAACCCTCATGAAAATATGTAAAAGCCAATTATTGTGATTTGTGTTTACATTCCAGCCGTCTTCTAATGAGTTTTTATTTTACATGCCATTAAAAAAAAAAGAAAGAAGATAGTGCTGTCAGTTTCTGGACTCAGAGATAAAGTTCATTAAAACATTTAAGTGCATATTCCAGTTTTTGTCTTGAGTTATTTTCCTGAAAATACATTAATTTAAATGTACATTGGAGTGCCTTCATGAATTAAAAACTTGATTTAATATACACAAGTTGAATTCAGTCTCGCTGTGCATTATCTGTCCACAGCCATGAGTTCCTTCCCATCTCAAAGCAACTTCTCACCATGCAGTTACTGACCTTTGATGAGGAATGCCTGATGTATTTAAGGTCTGAACGGTCTAGGGCATTCAATAGGTCAGATCTGGCTTGCAGAGGATTTTTTCAAGCCTACTAATCTTTCTACTTGACTTTGGGCTTGGGACAGACAATAAAAGGTAAAACCTTGGTACCAGCAGTACGTGAATCCTAGCTTTTATAGAATGCCTTTACTCAAACTGCCCACATCCAGGCATGAAGATCTAGAAGCTGCTGAAGCCCCGCACAGACGCAAATATCTCTAGAAAGCAGTCTGCTGAAGCATCCCAGCACAGGCATCTGGCCCACACATACTGAAAAAGCCAAATTAACTCCCATAGGAAATGGGGAGTAGGGTGAATATGCCACAACAACATGCCCAAACTACATCTGCTGTAATAACACAGTGAATACTTCTGTTTCTTAAAGGGTGTCACGCATATTGAACCTTTCTCAGTCTTAATTACAAAACAAAAAATAATATAATCGTCTTACTGTATGTCTTTATTTACCCTCTCATCTGCTCTGGCATTTTAATATCCAAATTTTAGTTAGAAACAGATGCCTCAGCTTGAGCACCCTCTTGTAATGGCTTCATACTCTAGGTAAGATTGAAGATAGAGGAAAAAGATGCTACACTGAGCACAACTTCTGAGCAAATGGGCTTGAATATTCATTAAACAACATTTAATTTAAACACCCAAACTCTAAAAGCAGCAACATATGGGCCTGTTTTATTTTACATAAACTGAATAGGAGGTTGTGCCATTAGTTTCTGCAGACATAATGTTCATTACAAATGAAGTATGTTTTCCTTTAGGGAATGCACCACTATTTCTGTAGTGTTGTCATTCCCCCAAAAGGTTCAATATACTTGCCATATGAAGTACTCTTCTCAGCAATGTGCTTCAAAATGTAAACAAAATTCCCATAGATCTCTATTGACAAAGGGAACCCGGGGCAAATTAAATTCTTTAATGAGAAACAAACAAAGAAAAGAACCCTCCCTTTTCAATATTTTACCATGTTAAGAGACCATCTTGACTACACAGTTCGCTATACGGATTTTTCCTTTACTCTTTGTGATTGAACATTTTTGCATCAATAGCAGTGTGATATGTGGTTCTACAGTCCTCTGCTGGCTAAATGACTACTTTGCACAATCTCTGAGAATCTAAGCTGTTTTCTTGCATGTGTCTTTGCTGAAAAACAAGACATCTGCTCTTGAAGTTTGTATATACTGAAAAATATGGCTAAATAAAGTAATTTTTATTACTCAGCAAGCTCAATGAAAAGTATTTTACACAGTCTTGCACTTTACACCCCAAGACAGCTATTTAAGTGGCAAAATAAATAAAAAAAGAAAGAGGCTGTGGGAGTTAAGTACTTGAAAAACTAAGTTGAAAAGCAGAAGAGAAGCATCACTTCATCTGAGATTGGAGTATCTGTTCTCTCTATAGTGCTGCTCTAAGTGTCATTAAAGTTATTGAGAAGTATTAATTGAAGAACAGACCTCAGAAGTACCTTGTGCATAGTGTTTACTTTGTAGGTGGCTGCTGTACTATTCTTCTATTTACAGTTATTAATTCTAAGAGAAGTGAAGCACTAAAAGGTTTATTTTGTTGTTTTTTAGGTTGTTTGGTTTGGGTTTTTTCTAAATTGGGGAACCCTCCAGAAATTATTTCTTATTTTTACTAAAGAAAGATGGTTAATGTAAGACTGAAGTGTGGCACCTCTGCATACCTTGAAAGTCTATTTCCTTTCATCTACTGAACAGCAGCAATACAAAGTGTTCTGTGATCTTCCCTCAATTCTGGAGACAGCAATTTCATGTTCATCTGTGTTTTCTGGCACTTGTACCCTCAAAAGTGTCAGTGGAGCATTGATCAACCACTAGAAAAGAGACTGATAAATAAATTGCTTTATATAAGCTATGTGATTATTGTTTGTTCCTACAGTCTATGGGAAAATAAACCTAAAAAAAGTCTCTGCAAGCAGAACAAACCTAAGAAACAAAGGCACCATTAGGATGTAAAGGAAGGGGATGCAAAATAAAAATACAAGGGAAAACATATCACTAAGGATATATGCCTTGAGGCACATATCAGTGGAACAACTATACAGAGGCAGCATTTCCCAAGAGTGAGTGAAAATGTCTGACAGGTTTTGAAGGAATCATGGTCCACATGCAACAGGAAACTTGAATGAAGACAGGATATTCTTGGCTTAGCAAAGACTTGTGGGGTAAACAAACCTCAGGCTTCTTTAGGAGGATAGCAAAAGATGGAAGATTGAAGAACTACCATCCCCCACCTCTTAAAACGTTAAGATAGTAGTGGTCACCCAAAGTACTTACTTAAGTATAAGTTGTTTATGTTATGGAGTAACAGACTTTGGTAATGAACACAAGGACATACACTTTGAATGAGTTGTAAACCACAGAGAAGAGTGCCCCCAGTTAAACAGCCAGTTGTGGGTACAGCTGGGTTGAGAGACTGAAACAGTACAAAATTACATTAGCCTATCATCACCAACAAGAGTAAAAGTAATCTCCATGTGAGCCATGAGAAATATATTTGAGACCAGACATGGCATACCAAATAAAGTATGAGCCAGAAGAATTCTGTCAAACTAAAGTGAATATTTTAAAGCAATCATTTAGCACATCAAAAGATTTTTTTCAAAAGCAAAAGTCAGTTACAAAATGCAACTAGTAGACATTTAATAAAACCAAGAAAAAAATTTTACCCATATTTTACTTAATCTGTGTTTAATGCCAGACACCTACTTTTCAGCATTTGTTTATCTCCGGACAATCTAATTCCACAGTGTTTTCTCTGGTTTATGCATTAGTACAGCATTCATTTAAACACTAGAGAGTTTAATGCTAGGCAAAATACAATCTCATTTTAATTAACTCCTCAAAACCATAGAAGTTTAATATTAGTGTGTGAATATGAAAAAATTTCTTCCAATCCTAGGTTCTTACATTAGTCTTAACTTTTGTAAAGTCCTAAAGCAGGGTGTAGATCAACCTTACTTTCTTCAATAACCAGAACTGATCAATAAAAACAAATACTTAGAACTTGACTTCTGACAGCTTCTAAGTCTTATGATACCTCTATGCTTTCCTTTAAAAAAAAGTTACATTTAACATCTGCCTGTAATGGGATTCACAAAACTATAAATAGAATACTGAAACAAAATCAACTTTTCCCCCTTTTGATTTAAAAATATTAAGCCACTTCCATCATGATTTTTACATTGGTTGTTAAACCAGACAGAGAACATTGAAAAAGCAAAGTGCCAGTCCCAATTTTCTACTTATAGCCAACACTGTGCAAGAGATATGTATCTGAGGTCATTTGTTGCAGAAAAGTTTTATTTTCAGTGATTGAAACCTGTTAGCAAATCAGCACAAATGATGCTTGGCTTAACAAACAGGCTAGCAAAAACTGACAGAGAAATGATAGCAGGGTAGTAGCTCCAGTACAATCAAATCAGATCATCATGAAAGGCAGTGAAGCGTGTTTCTCCTAATGCAGGTCAGTTCACAGTCTGGCCAGCTTCATTAGATAACAAGCTGTATTTTAACCCAATGAACACAAGTACAAACCTTTATCATCTACCCCAGTGAAGCATCGCACTCGCACATCTTCTGCTGGTTGTAAAACATCTGTGTTAAGAGAAGCCACACATACTCTGAATGCCCTTCTGTCTCAGCACACTACTCGACCTTACTTAGGATCTCTGTGTATGAATAAGAGTAACTGGAAAGGAAGATGGGAGCTTTTATATTAATGGCACAGGTTGCTGATGGCAAGCTCTTGGAAAAACCACAATTATCTTGTAGTGCACAGGATGCCTTTTAGCCACTTTTACAGCTATTTCATTAGCCACAACCTTTACAGAAAGTAAAGACTAAAATTAAGAGGAAAGTCACTGAATTTCAGATGAGAAACTTCCACAGGGGATTTTTTCTTTTAAGATACAACTAGAGTGCACAAATGTTAGCAACAAACATAAGACTAAATTCCCATTTAATCCCTTTAAAGCAAAGAAGTCCAAAAGCATGAATGTACTAGGATGTTTCTCCTACTGACATTGACTTGTCAAATCTTACTTCAACTCTTTCATTTTACCTCTTAAGAGGCCTTGTAACAAATATGTTCATAGAAATAACTTAGTCCTATTGCTATTACGTTAGGAACTTGATGAAAAAAGTAACATTTGCCACCCACATTGGAAAGCTCTCCTGCATGAACGAAAATTTTACAGCATTCAGAGAAAAAAAAATATTAACTGCTCATGTGGTCTCTTAGCACCACCAAAATATCCATAAAAAAAGCTCAATATAACCAGTTTTACTCAAACAGAAGCACATGAGCAGAGAGGATTCTTAACTAGAATTTCAAGCTTACTATAAGATTTAGTTGCCACAGGAAAATGTTCTGTTTCTTTGGTATAGGAAGCTAATGACTTGAGTTATTTTTGTACAGGAACTGACCAGAATAATATGGACAAGTTAATTTCTTCTGACTGTTGATTTGCTAATGATCTGCATACTTTATTCCTAAAATGACATTTTCTGAACAAAAAGAACCCCCACTACGCTTTTATCCCCCTGCCTGTTGGTACTGCAGTCTTCTCATAGCTTATGGTCATACATAGCATACCCTTCTCTCATTTATTTCAAGCCACTGACAATATCTGCTTCATTTCTCTCCCTCAACATTTGTTCTGAAGCCTGTTACAAGCTGCTCTGTAGACAAAACAGCCTCATTGCCCAGGTGATGCCAAATTTTACCATCTTTCATCTGTATCACAGTTGTTACCTTTTTCTATGATGCCAAGACACAAATCTCTGCTCCTCCACACAGGCTCTGCTTCCCTGTTAAATCTTTCTTTGAAAGACTGTAGTTTGTCTTTTGCCTTCTATACTACAATCTCCTTCAGACAGAAGCTGCCATTATCTGGCTGCACCTTACATTATATATATGTATCATGAACATAGAGGTGGAACCTCAGTAAGAGGTTGGACTACTTGATCCAGTTTCAATTAAGTCAAGCCCTGAGGCTTCTGCACAGCTTTTCAAGTATTTCACGGGAAGACTTAATTTGCTCTTACCAGTCCAGATGTATTATTTTGAGTCCTTCCTACAAAAAACCACAATTTCTGTGGTAATTATATCCTTTGTAAAAAGCTGCACAACTCAAGTCCTAGCCATTAAAAATGGCAAAGTCTTCCCATGTATATCAATTTGAGATTACTCATCAAGGGTTTAATTTAGAAGTTTCATCTCCGAAAATCCTTCAGTCTAATTTGGACTCTAGACTGGTCATCAAACATATAAAATACTTGAAACACAAATATGTGGGCCAGGCCAAAGTCTAAAGGCAGGCAACAGCGACAAAAGTTACAGATGGGACGTGCCAAGATGAGCAGGAAACAAAAGGGTACCTTCAGCACACAGTAAGGAAAGAAGTGAAGGTACCTGTCCATCAATGCTTTCCACTTGAATGATTTACCTCCCACAGGATGGGGGCTCAACCTAGAGTCTCTTCACAGCATGACATGTGCATTAAACTTCTGAATCACAGAACATGTGCTACACATTGCTTAGACTTGAGTGCAAAGGCAAAATGTTGGCAGAACAGAAACTCGCATGAGGAGCTGCTTGTCTCTCCAGACTGCTGGAAGCACCAAGATTTCAGATGACAGCTATTCAGCTGCCTGCCATTTTCCAGGTGGAACCATAGGAGAAAAGGACAGCCACATCAACACAGGATGTTGCAGTACAGTGGGAAAAACTGAAGTAGGGTTATTTGATCAGTTAATTCTAGATCACTTAAGATCAGTTTGTCACCTTTCCCATTTTTTGTGCTTAATGCCTGTAATGAAAAGCACTTAAAAAAATTACAAGATTGAAACGGGAATCTTTTGTATTCCAACTCCAGAACTAAGTTCTGTTTCAAGAGGCTCACACTCCTCCAGCAGTACTCTTTATGTAGTCAAAGCATCAAGACTATGCAAGACACAAACCTTTATGCCAGCACTTAAGAGATCCTCTGTTGATTGCTTAAAACTAAGGTAAGGACGCTTCTGAAAAGCAACTAGAATTTGTGCCAGCACCCTAGAGCTTTAAAGTAATAAACATTAAGAAAACACTAACTGCATGTTCTTTGCTGGAACAGACTGTTGCCTTTCAATTCAAAAAAGAACCAGTGAAACAATAATCTCTTCAAGTCTCAGACCCTTAACACAATTATTTTCCATGCATATTTTCAAAGGAGTTGACCTCTTCCGACAGGACAACTCAGCATCCTCTCAGCCCATTTTATGAAAAATGGCTGTATGCCTTCCTTGTATTGCTGTGTTCACACTACCCCCTAGTGATTGCTCAATTATATTTAATAGCAGGAATCTTCTCTTTCGAGCATTATATACAAAAAGGGTTTATTGCAAGTACTACCTTTAAGACAAGTTCACATTCTAGCTTCAAGCATCACCTGCACAATGTTTGCTCCACATCCCTTAGTCTTTTCAGTTGTTAGTTTACTGTCACCTACTCAAACGTACATAGACTTGTGTTCAGTGCACATACTGCACCCGAGTAGCAAAACAAATCCCACTTTCAATACTTCTCTAGCAATTCTTCAGAATTCTTCAGTACCCAGATCTGTCTGTCAAGTAAAAAAGCCTTTCAACTTAAAACAGGACTTCAGAACCTATTATTTTATTCAGAAACTATTATTTGAGAAGCAGTTACTCCATTTGACCATCCCCTAACATCACAAGTTCACCTGTTTTGAAAAAAACTGGAGTACCTATCCTTTCATCAGGGCAATTGCCTACTAATCTGTTACAAACCCCAATAAAGGCAGAAACACTATTCCATGAGGTACAGAAAACTTACTGTACAGCTAAGAGTGTGATGCTGCTGAATGCAGACAATAGCAACCCCACTAGTACACAACTCAGACTGAAGATATTAGAGGATGCATTCAGTACTTTATCTATACCTACCAGATCTTGTATGGAAGTTACCAGGACAACAGTACCCCCCTTCCAGCCACTTTAACTCTTAACTATAGGGTTGTTGGTTTCCCCCCAAGCAGCAGACATGACTTAACTGCATTACACAGTGCTGCCTTAGTACAAAGGTAGTACAACTTCAAAATACTGTACTTTATTCTTATTTAAGAATCAAAGTCAGAGCTTTCATCAGCACAGCTGCTAGAGCTGCCCAGTCTGTTTCAGTCTTATTTGAAGTAAAAACTTGTATTTTGCTTGCTACTTGAAGCACCTGCACACAACTGCCTACACTTCTAGCATAGAGCATGCCTCATCCAGCCATTAATCCAATCTTTAGTGGCTCCTTTAACATCACCAGATGAAAAATTAGGGGTGTAATGCAGTTTGCAGACCAGAGAGACTCCAGAGCTTGTCCTGACAACTCAGGAACAAAAGACAAGTCATGCCTGACTCCTTCATTAGCAAAAACCTCAACTGTGGAAGTATGCAGCTCTGAATATCTCATCTACACATTTTGTTCTCCCTTCAGCTATGTTCTACAGATCTATATAATACAGACAGTCAGAAAAGCAGACTTTAAAGGACTTTCCAAAGCAGTTTGAACACATGACAAAAGCATGCCTAACCTTCACAAACTATCGCTGTCTGTTTGGAAATAACTTTCTACAGATAGTAGTATATCCTGATTCACTTGAAAATGATACTCAAAACAAGAGTTGTTTAATTATGAAAGACTTTAATTCAGTCCACCAATCTTGAATTTCTCAAACTTTACAAAATGGTAGCTTCCGAATCAAAACTAAAAGGCAAACCAGCATTTCATTGACAAAGTTTATTTGATGTTAAAGCCAGATGAGCAGCTTCTTTCCATACCTCTTCTATACCTCTTCACAGGAAAGTGTCACCTGTAAAGGAAAACACAAATCAGTGCCACATTTTAAAACAATTTTTACACTCACACCTTTATAGAGCCCAGAAAACTGGTTCCCAAACAAGTCAGGTGAACCATACTGCTTTCATTCTTCTAAGAACATGCTATTGTTCTTTGAACAGTAAGGTCCAAAATTTCACAGTACTGTCATGTGAACAAATGAGCACCTAGACTACACCAAAGCTGCGACTGCTTTACCAGCTTTCTGTTTAAGACATTATAGTCACTACATCAACTCCCAGACAGACTACTGAAGTTGCTTTAAATGAGTCATTCAGACCATCTGTAATTAAACCAGGGTTCTGTTTGTAACAGTCACTGTCCACAGCAAATCCAACTCACTTATGTTTCTGCAGAGATATAAAAATACAGTCTAGGACTTCAGTATCAGATTTATTTATAAGGAATTTACTTGAAATAAGTATCTGTAAGAAAACCATGGAAATTTATCCTCAAAACAGGAATCACACTACTTCCATCTATTTAAAACAACAAAACCCAAGGTGTACTATCCTCTCCTGAACATACCTACAAAAGGAAAACATAAGCCTTGTTTACAGTCAGACTGAATAATCAACAGTTTTAGCAACAGTAAATCTGAACTGCTTGATTTATTACTTTAGTCTTCATACTAATCAAGTAATTCATGTAAGTGGAAGTCACACAAATTAGCAACTTGGTAGTAAGTACAATAGAGTCTAGACTCAAACTCTTGCACTGTGTTCTGTATCAGCACAGTACCACAGTCTCTGAATAAATCCACATCAGACCTATGTCACTGCAATGACTACAAGCTACTGAATGCCCACCCTTCCATAGCATTCTAAACATCATACCTGTTATCCATTTTCCACTTGGGAGTATGTTCATTTACTGAAAAAGGAAAAGTATTCATTAGTAAAAGAAAAGTTTTACCAAAGTTCTACTACTGCAGAAGATGGAGCTTTGAGCCTCTTTACTGAAACTCCCAATATGCTATTTTCAATTACTACAGTGAAATGTGATAGGAAAACCTCAAAGTTGACTACTGTAGATTTCATGCATTCCCTCAAACTCTTAACAGGACCTAACAACATCTGTTTAGAACTTAAGTAATACTCAGAATGCAGTTGCATGTTCAATTATACCTATGGGCTATAATAGTTTACAGTGCCACACTTCTGTTTGATCACTGTTTTTAAAGTAATGTTTGTTTGGAAGGCTCATACATCAAAGGCTATCAACTGTAGTTGTGACATTAAAAGGTAGGATAGGGTGGGTTTTTTTAATATTTGCTCTGAATGCAAATACTAGGTAAGGGGCATCCAAATCTACTTGTTGCATGAGTTCAGCTAACTACAGTGCTACAGAATATATTAAATAACGCAAACTACTTTAAAATACTTCTCTTGAAACTGCAGGGAAAACAGAACAGGAATTCCAAAGGAGTGAGAATTAAAAGGAAGCACTAAAGAAAACTTCAGAGTCAGACATCAGCATGGTTGATGTCTGACTTAAAAGTTCAAGAAAAACGATTCAAGTGTGATTCACCATTTCAATAGTTTTATGACTATAGTCATAACTTTTAGAACAGACTTGCCTGAAGATGTCTCAGAATCAAGCTCCTACACATTCCTGAGATACAGTTTACATAAATTATGTAGGTATACTCCAAAACATATTCCAGAATGCCTATTAAAAATTCCTCCACATGGCTATGATAAGGGACCTTGAACCTTGCCATATCATTATGTTTAAACATGCATTTTTCAACACAAAGCTTTAAGACGCAAGTGTATTGTGCAAGCTTTTTTGTGATGCAGCACAGAACTCTTCCCAGCCAAGTTTTCCAGAAAGCATGTGAATTAATTTCTCTTCAGTTTAAGTCTAATGTGAAGACACAAAGATTAACAGAACTGGTGAACAAATAAAATCCAACCCATGCCTATTTATCAACTAAAAGATCATTTTAAACGACACTGAAAACCTTTAATCCAAAATACAGTTCACTTATTATTCATATTGTGTGATAGTTTGAGAAGCACTTGATATTAAAGTCACATCTGCTATATAATTATCACAGCACATGATCCTGGTCTTGACTTCTGAAGTGTTTGTATGCTTTAAGAGAATTTCTATGAACTGAACAGCTTTAGTAACTCGAGTGACAGTCCTTTAATCATTTTGGATTAACACTCAATAACAGCTACCTTCAAGTGCAGAATTCCTGAAGGGAAGTTCACCCATACTACTGGTATCAGTGCAACATTAAGTGACTCCCTTGGCGTTCACAAGAGGGCGTATGTTAACATTGCTACCATACCAAATGCTAATTTGTGCTGTTGTAGTGTAAACAACTTCAGGACCTAATTATTAAAACAGCACTAAAACAGAAAGGAAAGGGGTTCCAAATCTTACCTAGTAGTTTGCAGTAACACTATCTTCTTTCCCCCAATGATAAACAAGAATTTCACTTATTGTATAATATATATTGTATTGTATAAGTGAAGAATCCAATTTCACAAAGCAATCACTGGGGGTTGTGTCCTAATTTGTAATACTGCAGGGCAATAGTTAAACACAGTTAACGCTGATAAATGTGTCGTTTCCAACCACTGCCTCAAATGCCCAAAGCTGTGATGTGACTTAGCTTTCATAACGATGCACAACTACTTTAACACAAAGGCCAAGTTACACATGCAACTGCACTGTACTACTTTGAATCAGAACCTGGGGTGTTCTGAACCAATGCCTCAAACCAATAGCACTGGATTTCTTCTCATTTGGCATTCCTTATTTTAACATTGTTTCACTAGTTTCAAAAATCTTGTTTGCTGTTAGCCAAATTTTATTTCTAAGTCACACAGAATAAAGTTCATTACATAGCTGTGTGAACCCTTACAGATAGAATCATGTTCAAAACAAACATGCAACACATGCAAGGCAGTACAGTGTTTCAATTAAAAGGATGGACACGTATTTCAGTGATGTATACTTCAGTCACCACATCCACGCTCATTTTCAGTACCTGCTAGATACTTCATTTCTGATGAAGAATTCCAAGAAAGTAGAAAAAAAGCAAAAGCGAAGATTACTAAAGTTCAAGATGTCAAAGCACTTTAGCAGCTACAGAGCTAAGTATCAAAACCCATCATCCTATCTTCCCTTATTAAAACACTTGAAATAAAACCACTCAGCTGCATGGCTTATTCAGTATCTTTCAGAGGACAAAAAGCTGCTGAGGAAGATGTCTGTCTTCACATCCAGGCTACTCCTTGGGTTTGGTCAGTTTTTCTGTTTATTGACAGTGGAACACCATCTCCCTCCAAGCTGCACACCTGACAAGCTTGTATCAAGTTCCAGCCACAGCGTAAGAAGCTCCCACCAAGGGAAGAAAAGCTCGCTATCCTGGGAATCAGTCACTCAAAACCAGTGCTAGACAGGCTTTCTACCTTATTTCTAATTACAGTGCCCTCACTGACTACCGCACACCCTAACAAAGTTTCCTCTACAAGAAACAGCGTAAGTAACAGTATCTTGGTGCAATAAGCATTAGATATTTAGGTAGTTTGAGTAACCAGTGTTAAGAATATCTACTTTGTATACTGCAAGGCTGAGCTATGAGATTAGAGCAATACTGTTAGATTTATTAAAGTTTAACTTCAGCTCATGTAGGAAACAAACATTTAAGAAGCATTGTTTCACATTGGATCAGCTAAGCTTGCAGCAGTGAGGAGTAAAACTAAGCTACTGAGCTGGTAAGCAGCTATACAACACCACACAGATTACCTTCTGTTATCCAGTAGAACAGGTGAAAGAAATGGAAGAAAAACAAATGTTATTCTGTTGAAGAACTTCTAATCAAAATTTCAAAGGCAACATGCTCACTCTAATTTAGAGACACTCTCATCCTACCTTCTTGCCAGCACCAACATTTGCCTTGGCTGTGCCCCTGACTTTCTTCATTCTGTTCTTACGCTCCTTTCGCTGCTTCCTAGAAGTCTTCTTCTTTTCATACAATCCATGCTATTAAAAACAGTTAAGTTGCATTTAATTTTGTTTCACTGATAACAGCATCTGAATTCAAGTTCTATTATTTTCATGCACTTCAAGTACCACTTAAATATTGGCTAAGCAGTGAGACAAGTCACAAGCTGATTAATAATTCAACACAGAGCATAAGCACTAAAGTAGCATACACATCAGTCTCATCTCATTCTTCACGACCTTTAATAGTGGTTGGGTATCTATTACTGCTAAACTTCACTGGTATCATAAATTTGCCTTTCTAATTCCGCTTTAATAAACAATAACTGACCTTGTTCTGCAAATGCAGAAGCAGACCCATGCTATTTTAAGACCTCTCATACAACAGATATACCAACAGTACTTTCACAAAACTTCAGCTTTTACTTACGTAAATCATGAACCATTAAACACTTCAAATCCACCCTAATTGCTTACAAGTTAACAGAAAACAACCTACCCTGGCAAGCCTGTGCTTTGGTTCATTTTTCTTTGCATAGTCCAGAGAATCGTAGATCATGCCAAAACCTGTTGTCTTGCCACCACCAAAGTGAGTTCTGAAGCCAAAGACGAAAATTACATCAGGGGTCGTCTTGTACATTTTTGCCAGCTTTTCCCTGATTTCTGTTTTGGGGACTGTGGCCTTCCCAGGATGAAGAACATCAATAACCTAAAAAGGAATTTTTGCAAGTTGTATAAAAGCAAAAGAAGGTCAATATCCAGTACAACAGCCAGGTGCTAAAGTCCCACCACGAGCTTAACACTTAAACTAAGCCACCTTGGCAGCAGAAAGTAGTGTTAATTTCATACAAATGTGTCCCTACCAGCTTCCTGCTTCAAAACACAAAACAGCTCCCTACCTCACCAAGATTTACCTTCAGCATGCAACAACACTTTTAAACCTCTCAGCTACTGCAATAGGAACCCTAGATGTTTTAAGGGCCCCTTACTTTTAGTGGCTAAAGAACACTTACAACCCAGAACCAACCAACAAATAATTAAAGGAAACTTTCTTTATTCTTTTACCATCTGCTTGCGCTGAAGCAGCCTGTTTGTCATGAACTTTCTGGTTCTAATAGTCACCGTGTCATTCTGCAAGAGAACATACAAAGAAATAAGAAAATACAATAACATCCACAACTTACAATCTAAACATATAAATAATACACAGTACAGCAACAGTCAGTAGTCTCTCAGGTGCTAACTGTGAACTCGTGAGCGTGCTGGTCCCAGGCTACAGTAACTCCCCTAGGAAGTACACATTGATACTGCTGAGCACACACCCACTGACCACAGCCTCCCCTCCCATTTCCAAACAGCAACACAGGCACTGCCACCCTTCTGACAGCCTGAAGCAGCTTCTCACGAAGTGCGTGGATCATAAGACATACTCTGTGCTCTAACAGCACAGCCACGGGACGAACACAAGAGCCACACCGACAGCGCCGCTCTAACGCCTGCAGAGCGGCAGGGCGATGCTAGGCCGCTATCCCGCCTTAGGGCTGCTCTTACCGACCAGCAGCGCGGCGCTCAGCAGGCCCAGCACACGTCCCGGCCCGCACCCCGGAGCCTGCCGCGGGAGCCCCGGCTGGCGGCCCAGCCCACAAGCAGCTTCTACCGTACCCCCACATCCCGCTACAGGCGGGCCAGGCAGCCAGGGAGCCCGCGGGGGCCGGATGGCGGGGGGCCGAGGCGGATGGCAGTGGCCCGGGCCCGGCACTCACCATGGCGGCTGCGGCTCCTCCGCCTGCGAGCGAGAAAAGGAGCGGGCCCCGCCCCGCAGCCAATCATAAGGCGCGCGGGGCCTTCCTGCCGGGGGTGGGGCCGCGCGCAGAGCTGCCCGTGCCGGGGCCGGGCTGGGGGAAGGCAGCGGGGTGG
>VZRW01001895.1:327535-379492 GCA_013398125.1 Aegotheles bennettii | reverse complement strand
CCCGCTGGGAGGCGCCGGCCTGGGCCGCGGGTCGGGCTGCGGGCGGGGCTGGGGCCGCTCCGGGTGTGCGGGGCTGGGGCTGCCCGGGGCGTGCGGGAATCCCCCGGGGGCGGACACAGCTCGGTGCAGAGCAGCGCTAGAGTTCTCTGGAAAATAAACTTCCTGCAGCAACACCGCGAGTCCGCTGGGCCTCCCCTGCCTGGCCTTAAGTGCACCTGCGTGCGCACGGCCGCCTTAGGAGGGTGCCTGCAAACCCCCCGTGTGCACACGCACGCACACACCTGTGACCTTCCCGTCCCAGAAGCCACATCTGCTTCGGCATGAAGTCCCCGGAGGAGATGCGCCAGCAGGCCCACATCCAGGTGGTCAGCAAGAACCTGTACAGTCAGGACAACCACCACGCCCCGCTGCAGTACGGAGTCCTCGACCATCGCATGGTGAGAGCCAACCGCCCGTCTCCTGCGCGGAGTTACTCCAGTGCTTGAAAATAACTTGGGATGACTGGAATTTACTGCTCATCCAAAACACGTGCGAATATGGCTTTACCTGAAGCGCACAGACTTCTGGCTGCAGTGGCAGCTGCTTTCTTCAGGCTTTTCAGTGGCTCAGGAAATCATTCTTTAGAGGCAGGAGGTATAGAATCATTATGGTTGGAAGGGACCTCCGAGATCATCAAGTCCAACCTTTATCCCATCATATTCCTAACCACTAGACCATTAGACCATGGCCTCAAGTGCCTCATCAACCCGTTTTTTGAACACCCCCAGGGACGGTGACTCCACCACCTCCCTGGGCAGCCCATTGCATTCATTTTAACCATCTTTATCCCATAAATTAAAACTTTCGATAGCTGACACAGATCCATCTAACCACACTCAGCTTATTCCACCAGCTAGCCTAAGCTTTTCCACCAGCTTCTTGCAAGAATGAAGTAAACCCACACTGCACAGTTGTTGGGAGACCCAGAGACAGACATCTACAAGATGCCTTGTTGTAGTTCAGTGGGCTGTGGGTCAGCTGCAAAGCTGTGTGATAACAGTAAGGGCTGTGTGTGAAAGAGTTTTCTTACAGATTGTAGTGAATGTAGCGCTACTGACATCCATCTCATACTCGGAAAAGGGAGCGAGTCCACTGTCAGGTTAGCTGACTAGCCTAAGTGTTGTATTTTCTATGTAATCAGCTTATTACAGCTATTTCTTTTTCTGTGTATGTGTTCCCCTCCTCCAAAAGGGAACCAGTGAAAAAGACCGTCCCTGCGAAACCTGTGGAAAAAATCTAGCTGATTGCTTAGGACACTATGGGTACATTGACTTAGAACTGCCATGTTTTCATGTTGGATACTTCAAAGCTGTGATAGGCATCTTACAGGTAAGCACGATTATGATTTGTCATAAGTGTCTAGTCTAGAAAAAGAAGTTATCAGAAAAGATGATGTGTGAAAGAGTAATTGAGAAGACCAAAATAAAGTTGTATTATAAATTTTATCTTTACACATCCTGGATTTTGTAGAATAAATGTACTTAAATACCGGTCTTAGTGACATAAATACATCAGGTTTATTTTATATAAATTAATTTTATCCATGATTTTTCTGTAATAGTTTGAATTAAATATATGCAGTATAACTTTCAACTTAGGCTATCCCAGTAAATCAAAGCTTTTTTTGCTTTATATAGATTTTTAAGATCCCGCAGAGCATAGATAAGGATTTGCCTCATTGATTGTTCGAGTTTTTTTTCCATGTACTTTTTTTACATGTATTACAGCATATGAACTGATCTTTCAATGAAGACCATTGTATTTCATTCAAAAAACTGTGTAAGGACTTAAGTTATTGTAGAAGATGTTACAACTCTGCGCGTGTCGGTTAAACACCTGTGTTTGTATGTATTTACATTTAAGATGATCTGCAAAACCTGTTGCCGTATTATGCTATCAGTGGAAGAAAAAAAGCAATTTTTGGATTACCTGAAGCGACCTGGCCTTACGTATCTCCAGAAGAGAGGGCTAAAAAAGAAAGTGTCTGAAAAGTGCCGAAAGAAAAACACTTGTCCTTACTGTGGAGCCTTTAATGGTGAGTGTTTGCATTAGCAGGTAGTGATAGTTATCTACTGTGATGTTTTTACTGTGATAGGCACCAGAATCTGGAATTGGGATCTTGAATATCCTTATTTGTTCCACAGCTACTGGGTGTTCTCTCTGACCTTTATTAAGATAATTTCATTCTTATTAAGATAATTTCATATCGGCACATGCTTGCTCATAACTCGTTTATGTGCATGGAGACATTGTCCTAGTTGCTTGTTTTGTTTCATGTGGTATCTCTTCATGGCAATAACCAATATTTGAAACTTGAATAATGGCAAAGCATGTTTTTTTTAAATATTGGGAGCTGTTGTCAGTGATCAATACCTTAAAACAGAAGCACTTGTAGAATTTAATTTTGATTCAGCTTGATTCTTCATCATTATATTAAATTATCTTTCTTAATATTAGATGTGTTTGTCATCCTTTAGGAATGTGTGTTCTGCTGTTTGGCAGTATTTGAGCTGTGATGAGCTTGGGTTGTTACACTGGAGTTTGTTTTTCAGGGCAGAGTATCTTAAGATTTCACATTTGTTTTCAAAATACATTTTTTTTTTCTTCGTGTGCTCTGATCAAGTGATACTGTTGTTAAAGGACTTGTGGTGTTACAGATTCATAGTGGATGGTTAATTCATAACTTAACACTTTACCTTTTTTTACTCATGAAAATTCTGAGTTATTTGTTGTAATAATGATCAATGACCTGAACAGAGAGAGCGAGCTGCTTTGTTTTAAGTGCCACACATACATATAGGGGGCACAAACAATAGGCATTTACAAAACTAAGTGGTAGGTCAGCATGCTTCAGTAAAAGTAATTGAGTTTGGAAAGCACTTGTACTAGTCTGTGGAAGTTTTATGAATAATGTTACCTGCATGAAATCAGTTGTCAGATTGTTCTTACTATTCACTTCCAAATTTACTTTAGAAGGTAGTGAGATGATATATAAATTGCACATCTTAGTCCTGTTTCGACTTTCAGCTCTGGAAGCACACCAAGCCAGCCATACAAGGAGATATGATCTGATTATCCTCTTTATAATTTGTGAATTTAAGAAACTGTTTAATGAAGCTGATAAAGTTTTATTTTACTCCTGTGTTCACTGAAGGTTTAGCTAGTTTTGGAACTGTAACTTACTAGTTTTAAGTTTTGGGATTTGGTTTGTTTGTTTGTCTGCTGGTTTTGTTGGTTTTTTTTAAAAAAATCAAACCCCACATTTATTTACTTGCAGGAACTGTGAAGAAGTGTGGTTTGTTGAAAATAATACATGAAAAGTACAAGACCAATAAGAAAGTGGTAGATTCGATAGTATCTACTTTTCTCCAGTCCTTTGAAACTGCCATAGAACATAACAAAGAAGTAGAACCATTGCTGGGAAGAGCTCAGGTGAATTTTATTGTAACTTATATTTTCAACTAGTTTTTGTGCTTGAAATAAGTCCTCAGAGCTTTTCAATGTTACAGCTTGAGCCTTGCAGTGATCCAAGGTTTGCATATACCAAAAGACACTTGAAGAGTGTTTGTATTTTTTGCAATAATGTTAACTATGCAAAAATGAGAAATTCAGTTTATTGCTATGTTCTGGAATGTAGCTTTCTGTCTGTAAAGAAGAGGGATGCTCTTGTTGTGTGAAACTTCCATAAGCTAGGAAAGAGAGAAGAGAGGCCCACAGAAACTTTGCATGTACATGTTGATTTAATGTAATGCTGAGATTATTACAATGCACAAATTTACAAACTTAATGTTGAGAAGGAGAGACCTGACAATAATTTATTGTTGTTTCATTCATTATTGCATTGTGTGCAGTTTTGTTTCCTTCTGCTCTTGAAAAGCTGGGAAGATCCTGGGGTACAGAAAAAGTAACAAATAAGTAGCTGTACTAAAAAGAGAGGAATTTAGGGTTTTTTTAAAATGAAAGTCTAGAAAGTACTGTAATTCATGCGAGTTCCTACTAATAAAATGAGTACAAACTACTCTAAGTTTATTGTAAGAGGTTTATTAAGTTGTTTTGACAAGTAGCTATGAAAGACTCTGTTAACTTTTTAAAAAAAAGTGATGTGGTGAGAAATAAACACTGATGTACAAGGGGAAAAAAAGAAAGGAAAAAAATATGAAGTTTTGCATAAATAGTTCTTATCTATTTGTCTTTTTAAAATACTTGCATTTTTCAACAATCAGTAGATGAGGGAAGGAGGGAAGCACTGAAACTGTTACATTGGGGCTTATTCTTCCCTTTCTTCAATGGGTTTTGTAGGAAAACTTAAATCCTTTGGTAGTATTGAACATCTTTAAAAGAATCCCAGCAGAAGACATCCCTCTGCTTCTCATGAACCCAGAAGCAGGTAAACCTTCAGATTTGATTCTTACACGACTCTTAGTGCCTCCACTGTGTATCAGACCCTCTGTCGTGAGTGACTTGAAGTCTGGCACCAACGAAGATGACTTGACAATGAAACTGACAGAGATAATTTTTCTCAATGATGTAATAAAAAAGGTGAGTCCTCCTTCAAGCTCTCAAACTGTTGCTTTCAAAACGATTTGGTTAGAATTGAATGTAGCAAGTGGCTTTACTTGTCTGGCTCCTTACACTCTCCAAGCAGAATGTACTGTATTGCTGTGCTTGGTATTTTATTGAAAGAAATAGAGAAAGTTGTTTCAAATGGAGCTGGCTGACTAGCTGCTTGCAGTGTAAGACCTGCTGAAGAATGATGGGAAGTGTTTTTTTCATTTGAGTTCTGGTCTGTAAAGTAGTCTCTTTATTTTTTTGTTTATTATTTTTTTTCTTCTTCCATGACTATGACACTTTTTGAACATTTAAAACATTACACCTGCTGGCTTACGTTTTTTTCCACGTAGACCTTCCTCTTCTTTTACTGCACCTTTGTTCTTTCTTTATTCCACTATCTGTTCTTAAGAAATCAGGTTCCAGTTATTAAGGTTATTAAATTGAGACTAGAAATAAATTTGACAACTTATCATTTGTTTAGAAGAACAGTTCTAACAGAGTAATACTTTTCAGGCTTTTCAAAACTGGTCTTTTGTCAGGAAAACAAAATCAAGTGAGCACTAACTGTCCCGTGATTGAAAAAGTATTAACTACTAGTGATTTTCCTGTCTGTGACGTTATATTAGCCTAACTTCAGCGACTTGGGATAAATGTTTTAAATAAAGATACAGTTTTGTGAGCATTTGTCCAAAGCTGATGCTAGCCGAAATAAATTTTTTGCTGGGTTCTCTTGTGAGTGGCCTGATACTATAGCAAGATAGATCCTGTTACAGTGTTATCTCCTCTTTATCATTCCAATGTGTATGAAGATTTTTTAACTTTATTTTCAAAGTAAGAGTTGTAGTCATATCAGAAAAATTCTTTGCTACTTAAATATGTGTTATTATATTTATTTTCTGAACTGGATGACTGTTTTGTTTAGCATAGGATATCGGGAGCCAAAACACAGATGATTATGGAAGACTGGGACTTTCTTCAGCTGCAGTGTGCCCTGTACATTAATAGTGAACTCTCAGGAATTCCTCTTAACATGGCCCCTAAAAAATGGACCAGAGGTTTTGTTCAGAGACTTAAGGGAAAACAAGGTTTGTCTAGAAAGTTCTTTTTAATTATTTTTCTAATTGAGCCACAAATATTTGCTATTCCAAAACATCTCTCTGCTCCTATTGTGTTGTGCTTCAGTATTGTACCTTGAAAGATGTTCTCATGTGCTGTCTTAGCAGATAACATTTTGAAAACAATTTTTATGTAAAAGAGTTTTCACTTGCTTATTTTGTTAGGTCGGTTTAGAGGCAATCTGTCTGGAAAGCGAGTGGATTTCTCTGGCAGAACAGTCATTTCACCTGATCCTAACTTAAGAATAGATGAAGTAGCAGTACCTATTCATGTTGCTAAAATACTAACTTTTCCTGAGAAGGTAAGTAGTCCAGAACCAAAATGGTTTTTATGACTTTTTTTTTTTAATCAGACATCAATGTTGTCCTTTATTATAGCCTTAGTATAAGAGGGAATGAATATGTTGCTTTTATGTTTGAAATGCATTCAGTGACACTTTGACAGTTCTGTTGCTGCTGGTAAATGAAGGTTGCAGTATCAGATACATGCAGGTATGGTGAAGACATACGGTGTAAGGAGTGATGTCAAGAGAGAAAAGTTTTGCTTTATAGGTTTTGAACTCATACATAGCTTCATGTGTTTGTTGGTGTATCTGTCTAAGGAGTGGTTGTGGATTTTTATTTCTGAATTTTCATCCCAGATTTAGTTCAGTTTCACTCTGATGTTCTGCTCTAAGATCAGCTTACATTTTCCTTCTCTATTCCCTTCTGCCTCTTCCCTTCAGCAGCTGTAGAGGCTGAAGGGAGATTGTCAGCTGAGCTTAAAATTTGAAAATGCAAAAGTCACCAGCAAAAGCAAGAGGTCCTGAAACGTGTTTCCTTTATTTCTGATTGAAGTCTTTATGCAACAGGTGAACAAAGCAAATATTAACTTTATGAGGAAACTTGTCCGTAACGGTCCTGATGTTCATCCTGGAGCCAACTTCATACAGCAAAGGCACACACAGATGAAAAGGTATCATGCTTATCTGTAATGGTTCGCTTTTTATCTCTCCCCATCAGCTTGTTCTTACTGCTGTGTGAAAACAGTTATATTTACAGGGATTAGAATTAATTTTTAGTATCTTTCATGAAGGGCAGGAACAAAAACAATTGTGTAAAAAGAAATTGCACATTAAACCTGGGGAGATAATCTGTTGGATTTAAACTTAAGTGTACATACTAATGATAGTGAACTGCAATTAGATATGTATCTTTTTATGACTGATTTTTCTGTTATTTGGAGTAGAGAGTATAGTACACAGGTAAATGGAAACAGGCAGTTTTGAGCATGTTGTACTGGCTGTTTTCATGGGAGAGCTAATCTGCAGTCAGTTTATGGATAGTAAGAAGTAATAGTACAAGTGAATCTCTCTATACTCCCTGATACAATTGAAACCAATTTTTTATTTTTATAAATAGACTTTTTCACTAGTACTAATAACTGTAGCTTTGTTAGCTAATGTCACAAATACATTTGTTAATTAAAATAGCAGCAGGGCTGATGTTTAATGATGCAATCCACACCAGTTTTGTTTTCTAGCTATTATAATACAAATACTGGCAATGTTTAATGCAAGAACTTGCATTATAAACACAAAAGTTATTTTGTCTCTATACCTTGCTGACTTCTAACTCCATTGTTATGTGTTACTGTAAGATTTTTGAAATATGGAAACCGAGAAAAGATGGCCCAGGAGCTGAAGTTTGGTGATATCGTGGAGCGACATCTTATAGATGGTGACATAGTCTTGTTCAACCGACAACCCTCTCTTCATAAGCTGAGCATTATGGCTCACATTGTAAGTGTGCATACAGCCTAACATACAGGTAGTGCATCCCTGAATAATAGGTGATTTACGTTTGCTGGCGTTTATATCTTACGCACACAAAAATAAACAGTTTCTCCTGAATCACTGTGGGGATGAGCTTGAATACAGTGCAGTTGTGGTTTTGCACGTTAGTTGATGTCTAACTGGGCAGTGTGCTGTCTGGAGAATTCTGTTGATAACCATAATTGACCTCAGTATCTGTTCTTACATAAGCATTTAATTTTTGTAGTGTTAGTGTGATCTCTACAAAGCATACTATATTCTGTGCCTTGTAGAAATTCTTCATAATGGAAGTTATTGCTACATTTGTATACTAACATTTGTATAATATAACCTATTTATGTCAGTTCCTGGTTAAGTCCTGTAATCAGAAATTTTGACTCATGCCTAATAACAAGGGTAAAGCTTACAAGGAAGCACTCAGGCATGGCTTCTTATCTTTTAGCTACTTGACTGCATGTACATCACTCGGGGTTTGATTTTTTTTATTTATTTTATTTTTGCAGGCTAGAGTAAAACCTCATAGGACGTTCAGATTTAATGAATGTGTCTGTACACCGTACAATGCAGACTTTGATGGAGATGAGATGAACCTTCACCTTCCTCAAACAGAAGAAGCAAAAGCAGAAGCACTTGTTTTAATGGGGGTGTGTATCTAATGCTGGGGTTGGGATTTTTCTAGTGACAGGTGGGCTGAGCCTTGTGTCTCTTAACTTGCATGTGAAATCTGAAATATTATTAAGATTCCTGGGTATGGATAATGTGTGACTGTAAAGCTGCCTGAAAACTCTGCAAAAGAGAATTTAGAATAAATCAGACTGTTATGCTGTGGTAGTCTAATAGACTTATGTTTAGGATCCATGGAAAATTCAGTGGTTTTAAGTAAGTAGGTGTCATTAGTATGTTTCTGCTTGACTGTCTTTGGTGACTGCTACCAAAATAGGCTGACTGTCACCAAACAGGTACATACTTTGCTGTCTGGTCTGACATCCCAGCCATTGTAGGTGGTCAGACCACCTGGAGATAAGGCAGCAATAGTGTACTTGTACCCTAGAAGGCGGTTTATCAGAGAAGACAGGAGACAGTAGGCTTTTAGGGCAGGGGAAAAAAGGGAGAAGGGAGTGTAGGTAAAGGGGGATCTGATGGTTGCAGGCATTGATCTGGGGTGTGAAATTAGAGTCAGTAGCAACAATCTGGAGATTTTCCAGAACATTGCTCCTTAAGGGTGATTGAATGCCACTGCTGTTTCAGATGTACCAACACAACTGTTGCCTCCAGTGTGTATTGGCTTGCTGAACTGATTTGGGAGCTTAAAAAGAAAACTTCCCCCCCTTCCCCAAGTGAATGATTCAGGTTTGTGTGGGCCTGTGAACAGTTCAGGCAAAATGTGCTGCATAGGTGGGAGTGATTGATGGGAGTAGTAGTTTCAATAAGACATAGGAAAATGGGGCTAGTGGAAGTGGCTAGCTCGATTGTTACATGTCAGTAGGGACCACACAACTTGCAATATTTCACTAACTCCCTTCTCAGGTTCTCAAATCTAGCTTGTCTTCCATTCCCTCTCCTGTTTGAACAGTAACCTGCCAAGTTACTACCATCAAGCTGATTGCAAATTCTGCTTTGAAACTGAATATGTAATTTCCAGCAACTATTCTCAAATTATTCTGTAACTGTCAATAGATTTGCATGGACTGTAGTGAACTGAAACTTATAGGGGTTTTCTTCTGTATTTTTATGTTTTTGTTAAAATAACTGTCTTAAATGGTAAGTTTCCTTCTGAATAACAAATCAGTGTCCTCAAATATGTGTTGTTTCTTATATCATAGACTAAATCAAATTTGGTAACACCAAGAAATGGAGAACCTCTCATTGCTGCTATTCAAGATTTCCTCACAGGTATGTGTATTTAAGCTTATTTTAGAGCTGTGATTTAACAGTTGTTTCTTCAGAATAACTTCCCTCTTGTTCAGAATTTTTCTATATTGATTAAAAAAATTCTCCTTTTGCAAGTGACATTATGTTTCAGACTAACAACAACCTTACTTTCATAATGCTGTCCTCAGAATCCCTTCTGATGCTGTCTACCTTTGTAGGTGCAATTTTTATTACCTTTGCATATGTTTTGCACTGTTTCTCTGACAGAGAAAATAAATATTTGGATCTTTGTATGCATTAGGTAGACAATGTAAACAGCTTATAATCATGATAGAGGAGTTGAATTCATTAATCACAATTTAGTTTCAATCTATGGTAAGTACCTTCAAATTTTCTTAATTCTTTGGGAGATGTCCAATGAATATAAGGAAGAAAGCATACTAAATTAATTCTAAGGCCTTATTTTTATCTTTGGGGTAGAATCTGAGACAGAGAATGGATTATAGAGCTGGGTTTAATTTTTAGAATTTTGTGTGTGGAGCAGTTAAAAAAACTCTGGGAAGGATTTATTATTGGAGCTGTCTGAAGTATTGTTGTCTTGCATAGTCAATACATAACTAGTATTAGAATGGAATCATTGGTGCTGAATATGCAATAGCTTTTAAATTTAATCTCATTTTAGTCTGTCTCATTAATAATTGTTTACATTCTAGGTGCCTATCTTCTTACATTAAAAGATACTTTTTTTGATCGAGCCAAAGCCTGTCAAATTATTGCTTCTATCCTGGTTGGCAAGGACGAAAAGATCAAAGTTCGTCTTCCACCTCCAGCAATTCTGAAGGTGTGTCAAAGTATTTTTTTTAAATCTTACTAAGACCTTTTCTGTTGTGTATTCTTGAGCCATGGGGATTTCTTGTCAGAGACTGTTCTTGTTTTCTCTGACCTTAGTTTTGTATGAGATTTTTATATTTGTAAAGTGCAAGGATCAGAATCCAGGGGCAAAGCTATGCTCAAGTTGTTTGATGGTTCCTGATTCTGCACAGAGTCAACCTTGTGTGGTGTAGTCCAGGGTTTTGTTTTGTTCTAGTTTTTTTGTTACATCATGAGCACAAAATATTTATTAGGAAGAGCAGGGTATTTGTGTATCTGTCACAAACTTTGAAGAGACCTATAGTATTAGATTTATTAGATTAGAGTCTGTTAAGCCTTCATTCACATATATTTAGGGATGTCTCTATTTGATTAATTTTCTATTTGAAGTGAACACTATTGTTGGGAGAGAGTTTGGTACATTTTCAAATTTGGTAAATACTCGCTAAGTATTATTGTATACATATTTTACACAATTGCAAAACAGTAAGTGCAATAGTAGGGCGTCCTGGTTTCACTGGGACAGAATGATAGGCCAGCCATGGAGAGCAGGCAATTAGTAGCCCTGAGTCAGCTGGGAGCTTAAGTCAGGGCAGCTGACCCAAGCTGGCTGACAGGTGTATCCCATAACACATCGTGCTCATTATAAAAGAGGGAAGTAGGCTCCGGGTAGAGATTTTTGTTTCCTGAGGCTTCTTTTTCTTGGTCTGCTGCTCCTGAGGGGAGTACATAATTATATGGATCTTAAATGTTGTAAAAATTTAAACCAAAGGGACTATATAAAGAAGGAATTATAAATGTTGCAACCTCTTTAGGAAATGAAATTACAGTAGCAGCTTTTTTTTTTGCTTTTCTAGTAAAGAAAAACATGGTAGTAAGAGGGAGCAGTAGAGAATGTTTCTATAAATGCATGCATGTACTCTTACGTAAAGTATAACCATTCAGCAGTTAGTGTTTTTGTATCTAGGAAAGTGCATAGTACTTCCCTATTCAAAGGAATACTACTATGCACTTCCACGAGTATGGTTCTGTATTGAAAACAATTTTACAACTGAATTCTTGCTTGCTGTTTTACTGTAATTGTAACATACACTCTGTAATCCTGATTCTTGTCCTTTTGTTTCTCTAAGCCTGTAACGCTGTGGACAGGAAAACAGGTTTTCAGTCTCATTCTCAAACCCAGTGATGATTGTCCTGTAAAAGCCAATCTACGAACCAAGGGCAAACAGTACTGTGGCAAAGGGGAAGACCTGTGTTACAATGACTCTTGTGAGTAAGACTTCTAAAACTGTGTTTTGGAAGTCTTCAAAGAGATTGTTGCTGTTGTTTTGTTGAGTTTATTGCTGTTGGGCTCACTGCAGGAGTTAAAGCAGTGATTTGCATCAGTATTTTTCAAATGAAAAGTAAAATTATGCAGCTTTTCTCAAAAGTTTGTCATGCTGAACACCAGAGAAAAGACTTAGGTGTTTTCTTGTAATAAAATTGCTTTGGTCTGATGCTTGGCTTGTTGTGTTACTAATGTACTATTTGAAGGTGTGAGAGATAAAAGCAAAGAAGGTTAGGAAGTGGTTGTACAGAGAGCAAATAGAAAATGAGTATCTTAAGTGGGGGTAGTGATACAGGGATTAAAAGTTGTGTAGAGAAGGTAGAAATCCCTAGGATATCAAACCATCTGTATCCTTCCAGTTATGGAAGTTAGAGTGACAGATGGAAAGCAAAGCATCAGGCTTGAAGAGACTGTAGGAGATAAGCAGGGCTTTGCTTATTACTGATTTAACATTCATGTGCTAACAGCTGGAAAAGAACTTGAGCAGGCAAGATTAGCTTGGCTTCTTGCTGCACAGAAGTGTGAGTTAAGGAACCTAGAGCCAAAAAGGTAATTTACAGTAATTCTGCCATGTAATGTTGATGTGACAGAGAATTTGCCAATTAAGGCTGAAATCTGCTCTACATCAGACTCTTGAGCTATTTCTTTAGGAGATGGGACCACTGTGTCATTGTGGAGTTGCTTATAAACATGGTGGCACATTTTTTTCAGCCTGTAAGGAATGTGGGGTAAAAAGCAACAAAGCAATCCTGTTCACGCTTGTGTGAGCATAGGCCATCACCTTTCTCCACAGTCTTTTCATTTTGGGAGGTATAGGAAGATTTTATTTTCTGAATTTGATGTTAGCAGATGTGGAAAACTTTTTGGTTTCATTGGTGGCTCTGTTCAGTTCTCTGGAAAAAAAACCCTTAATTTCTGAAGCAGCACTAATTCTCTTCAGAAAGTTCTCTGCAAATTCTCCAAAGCCTCAAGAATCCTGGTATCATATTTTGATTGTATATAATAAAGGATAGGGCAGTGAATTCTGGTTTAAGAAGATGATTATCTAAATTAAAATTGAAAATATAGAGCATAGAGTACAGTATGCAAACATCTACACCATTATGTATAAAATTATTTAAATTAGATCATCTACATATGCCAGTTCTTCTTTGAAAGATGCATAATGAAGTTTAGGATGAACATATGTTGCACTGTTCCCATAGAAAATACATTTAAATTTCATGTACAGAAGATAGCTTAAAGGCTAAAGCTTATAAGGAAGATTCAGTTCCTGAAATCGAAGCTTCCTGATGAAGCAAAAGGAAGTCATCTAAAAGGAGCAGTATGTATAGGCCTGCAGGCAAGATGGATGTCTTTGATATGCTTGTAATTAGAGACATCTGAGCACAGTGTCTTTTAAATTTAAGCTGTGCCTCCAGAAGTGATTCAGTTGAACTGCGTATCAGAATCTTTTAATAAGAGAACTGGAACTTAAGTTCTGAAATTTTGTTGCTCTGCTTTATAAATAAGCAAATAACTTTGGTTTCTTATGCATGATTGAGGACTTTATTTCTGGACAGATAAGACTGATTGAAGGCTTTATTCTGATTAATGAAATGGTTTATGTTTAGACTTTTAACAAAAAGTATTATTTGCGATGTTTCTCACAAGTTCTAAATTGGATACAGTTGCCTTTCTAAGGAGGGAAGAAAATAAATTTTAACTTAAGCTGGTAATGTCAGGTTGTAGGCCGTTCCCTTCCACATACTTACTCATACACTTCTACATATACATTAAATACACATCTTTGGGTTTTGTCCTTTTTCATGAACAGAGCTTTAATTTAAAAACCTACTCCAAAACTGATTACTAGAGTTTAAATAATGCTTAAAAAAAATTATTCATTCTTTTTGCCTTTTTATTTCTAGATGTCACAATTCAAAACAGTGAGTTAATGAGTGGCAGTATGGACAAAGGAACTCTAGGTTCAGGATCCAAGAACAACATCTTCTACATCTTGCTGAGAGACTGGGGCCAGGTGGAAGCTGCAGATGCCATGTCAAGACTAGCTAGACTTGCTCCTGTCTATCTTTGTAAGTAATGATGGAAGTACATTTCCTTGTAAAACAGTATCTTAAAGCAGAAATACAGAACAATCAAGCAAGTTTTCCTTCAAATATGATGTACTATGTTTAAAAAAAAAGCTAGTTGTGAATCTGACGGAAGCAGTGAAACAAGTCATTGTGCTGCTGATGGTCACATGATAGGAGGAAAAAACAAAGTTCCCTATTATAATAAATTTTTGGTTTAATTTCTGTTTTCTTTGAGCTATCACTATATTTTTTTAACTTTTCTTTTAATAATAGCTAATCGTGGCTTTTCAATTGGAATTGGTGATGTAACCCCTGGGCAGGGCCTGCTAAAAGCTAAATATGAGCTCCTGCATGCTGGCTATAAGAAATGTGATGAGTATATTGAAGCTTTGAACACTGGCAAGCTACAGCAGCAGCCTGGTTGTACTGCAGAAGAGACACTAGAGGTAAGTCTTCATTTAAATCACTGTATATTTAGAGTAGAGACTTCGTGAATATATTCATGTAAATTGTGAAGTTCAAAGTTGTCTTCTGAAATCTAAAAATATGAGCAAATAGGGTTCCTAGGTATGCAACTTTAGCTGAGTCTATCTAGGCTTAAGATTTAGGTGTTTGAATGCATCTGGAAATGTTAGCTAAATACAGAACAACTGAGATCCTCCCTGCTTCCTGGCTGGATGTATTGGGGTGACATACAAGAGAAAAAAATTAAAGGTAATAGGAAGGGGATTAATTATCTTTATCAATATTTACTAAGATAATAAAGAACAGTAACAGCAAGAAGCAAAACATTTCTTTCATTACAGTTCTGTTTATATGCAAGTGTTTCTTGCCCTTTATTGGGGCTAAAGTTAAGTGAACTTTGATTATGCTGAGTTTTTTCTTTTTTTCTGTAAAGATTTTTATAAAGTACAGTGAATGTTGCCCAGAAGCTTACAGACAGGGACTTAACAAAGTCAGCTGAAGAACACACTTTTAGTTGTCTTTAGTGGTTTTATACCTATGTCATCTTGGCTAGTCAATGTCTAGTTCTCACCTTCAAAAAAACCCAAACAAACAAACCAGAAAACAAACAAACAAAAAACCCCAAACAACCAGAAAACCCCACCTTATAATGAAGTGCTGCCACAGTTGTCTGTATTGAAGTGGCACTCTGACTGAAAGAAGTGTCTTGCAGTCTTTCCCAGTCTTTGTATTTTCAGACACCTGTGTATGTTCTAGAATGTTTTGATGCATTTGTTCTATTCTTAACAATTGGGGACACCGGCTTTGTACTCTCTAAAAGCAGTCCAAAAATACATTTTTGGTGGTAAACTTCAGCACAGCACAGTGAGACATGATGCTTAGTTCAATGTTCAGTTTAGCTTAAGCTGGTGCTGTTGACAGAAGAGGTTGTAATGTACCTGGCTAAAAGTTAAACTTCTTTTACCGAAAGCAGTGTCTAGGCTTCTTTATTTTTATTGTATTTTTAATTCCCTTTGAGTGCTGAAGGTATTGCTGGCAAGTGGTGGAGTACTGTTTGTGTGTGGTATTTTTAACGAATGCTGAATTTCTGAAATCTTGGATTTCAGGCCTTAATCCTTAAAGAACTCTCAGTTATCAGAGATCATGCTGGCAGTGCCTGTCTCAGAGAACTGGACAAGAGCAACAGTCCCCTTATCATGGCTCTCTGTGGTTCTAAAGGTAGGGACAAGGAGATGGCTTGTTCCATTGCTGTTTTCAAAATTACTTGTTTTCTCTTGGGTTTTGTTTTATACAGTTGTGAAAGTATTGCAGTCATGTCATGTAGATTTTAAGTGACTCCTCAGTAAGTACAGGTTGGGTGTAGTTAATTAAAATCAAGCTGATGTGCTAGTTTTTGTATCATTAGATTTTTAGTGCAAACTGAAGAACTTCCTATTGGAACTTTAGATGTTCTCAAGACTTGAATTAATTAATCAGTAAAAAGTTTTCAGTTGTATTTTTTTACTTCAAGTATCTGTATCGCATGTAAAATCAATCTGGAAATGATATATTAAGAATTGGAACTAATATTTCATTCATATTCGCTGCTTTGTTTCTGAAGAACCACCTGTGTAGTAAATATGTTTTATACTCAAATTGCATTTGACAAAGCTTTCATTTGTTTCCTATGAGAATTTGAAGAAATCACTTAATTATTTGCCTTTATTTACCTGTCTCTAATTTGTGGGAAGCTTCAGGGTGACATTTAGTATTTCTTTAGAAATACTGAAATCTGAGAAGGATATATTAAGTGTATACTTATGAGTAGTGGAAGTTATTGTTTGCAAGCGTGTTCAGTAAATAAAACTTCTGAGTTTGTGACTTTATTCTTTGGGACTTAATTTGTTCTAAGAATCCTGGTAGACACTGAACTCTTCATAAAACATACTGTTAAAATATTTTTATTAAAGAAATTGCAAAGCAAAATATGTAGGTTAGTATTGTGGGTTGTACTAATCACAGTCCATAATACGAAATGGTAATATAAAGACTGCAGTCAAGTAGTGGTGGCATGAAATTATGTGACCCAAAGGAAAAAACAAGTTCTTAGCTATGTTGCTGACTCAGTTGTCAGTCTCTGCATAAATGCTGAAATGAACAGGACAAATAATAGAAAAGCTTCTTTAGCTGTTGCAGTTCTAAATGCATTTTTGATTTATGAATATCTACTGTGTAGCTTTGTAATTAAAGTGGAGACAGGAGAGTCATCAAAGGAGCACTGATAATCCTTATTTGTGAGTGAGATTATTTTTTTTTCCTGTCTTTTCAGGCTCCTTCATTAATATATCCCAGATGATTGCCTGTGTAGGTCAGCAGGCTATCAGTGGGTCCCGAGTTCCTGATGGGTTTGAGAACAGATCCTTGCCTCACTTTGAGAAGCATTCTAAGGTAATTCTGTGTGTTTACTGTAAAAAAAAAAGTGAAACAAGTTGCCTTAAACCATTTTAAGGATGCATGATAAGATGTTCTTGTCATGACATGCTGAAGGGAAGGATCACATACAGTGAATGTAAAATGTTTTGAATGTGATTTGGGAGGTAACAGTAGTGTTATGAATTGCCACTGGATGTCTAGTTAGCTTGAATTTTTACAGCTAAGCCTTACTTAAGCATTTTTAATTTAGTGAAATTAAAATAAGTCTGATGATACCTTTTTAGTTTTCTCAAGAGTCCTAAAAATAATTTGTTGAAGTCTTGTGTTCTGTTTCGCTGCACTAAGGCTTTTCAGGACAACTGCTGAATGTGTGTTGGTATCTTTAGACAGGTGAAAATTAGTGTTAGAAGTTAGTGTTTGCAAGGAATGGCTAGAAGCATGATTGGACTTGTGGAAGGAGAAAGAAAGTCTATTAGATTAGTTTGGAAGAACTAGACAAGTATTTTGAAGCCTTTGTTTGGATTTAGAATACAAACATTGAACTTCAAAGCTAAATGCAGCTGAGACAAGTGCTTTGTGTTTGTGTATGTATTTGCTAACTATCTGAAAGCATTTAAATGACATACAACATGTTTTTCTGTAACATGCATACAGAATGTACATTGCGTTTTAACCCTTCTTTCCCACTCTTCTCTGTAGCTCCCAGCAGCAAAAGGCTTTGTTGCTAATAGCTTCTATTCTGGGTTGACTCCCACTGAATTTTTTTTCCATACCATGGCTGGTCGAGAAGGTCTGGTTGACACAGCTGTGAAAACAGCTGAAACTGGATACATGCAGGTAACTGTCAGTGGAGTAGGGGTTTGTCAGTTTTGCAAAAAGAAGATATTTCTTATGTGCATATTGAGGTGAGGAGTAAGGGGGAATTGCATACGTTATATATGTGTTTATTTTTAATATAAGAGTAAGTTAAACTGTGAAATACATTGCTCTGCTCTATTATCCAGTAGACACGATATTGGTAAATGAGACCTCTGGCAATGGTACCATAAGATGCTTGTATTAAGCTGTTACCTCTTGAATATGATGAGAGCCCTTGTTCTATGGAATTATTGAGGACTACTTTCTGTGTAGTGTGTGTTCCTAAAACCAATGTGAATGATGGAAGACTTGTCCATACATGATAACATAGATTAGAGTTGTGAGTGCTTTTTCAGATACAGGATATTGACAATGAAAAACAGAAAACACAAATCCTTGGTTTGGGTTATTTAAAAAGACTCTGGGTGACAAATGTGGCTGATGCTCCCTTTCATTATCTGTCCTTTTTAGGTAACAGGCACCTTAGCCATATAGACTTAAGGTTCTGTAAGGTGTTGTTGTCTTAGGCTGTATTTCTTCTGAAAACAGATGTCTCTCCAACAAAGCTGCTTGCTATTCTGAACAGTCTTAAGACTTCAGTGAAAATATTTAAGTAATATTTTCACTGTAGTCCTCTTCCCAGTGTATCAGACAGTAAAAAAGCCAAGATAATTTGCTTCTGAAGACACTTTCAGAGATATGCAAGTAACTCTATAAAGACTGAAATCAATTCCTTTTGGGGTAGGTGACTAATTAGACCATCTGACTCCAAATTAATGGAATGTTTGCATGTGTATATATGCAAATACATATAATAAGCAACTTGCAAAATATTTTTCTTATGATCTTCTACACTGCATGGATAAGTTGTAACACTTGGGCTTTGGAATTTAAAAAAAAACAAAAAAGAAAACAAAAAAGCAAAAAAACCCAAAACAATAATATCTTAACATTTATTTCATCTTACCTTTTTTCTCCTTAGTGAAAAAAATTATCAGTTTATGTTCTTTAGTGAGCTAATTTGCACGGGAAAGGCCTGTATGACTTAATATGACTTAATCTACATTTTCATGCCTGCTAATAACTGTCAGATTTATTTCCCAAGTGCAGTTTCTATCCTTTTTGTAATGCAAATCAATAGCTATTTTTAAAAAGATCCCATTTACTTTCCTTGCACTTTCCCCCCTTCCTCCCCCTTCAGAGGCGCCTGGTGAAATCGCTTGAAGATCTTTGCTCACAGTATGATTTGACAGTCAGAAGTTCTACTGGTGACATTATACAGTTTATTTATGGAGGAGATGGCTTGGATCCTGCAGCCATGGAAGGGAAGGATGAACCTTTGGAATTCAAGCGAGTTCTAGACAATATCAGAGTAAGGATTCCTGAGACCTTTGCTGGAAGTGTGAAAAGACTATTAAGCACGTCCTCAACAAAGATAAAAGCCGTTTTCTGAAACAACTGTTCAAATTTCTTTGAGTGTAATAATTTGATAGAGTTAGTATACCTGCAGATTTACATAAGTAGAAGTGCGTGTGGGCCTACTCCTCACAATAGTCTGATATTGTATAGGTTTTTTTTAAAAAAAACAAACTGAAGAAGGCTGTTAATTGTACAGACAAAGAATATAGATACATACAATGGAGCTTATGTTTTATGTAAAGGAGTAATTTTTTTTTTTGCTGTTAAGGCTGTATATCCATGCCGAAGTGAACCAGCCCTTAGTAAAAATGAATTGGTGTTAACATCAGAGTCTATCATGAAGAAGAATGAATTTCTTTGCTGTCGAGACAGTTTTCTGCAGGTAACTATCTCATGTCCTTATCACACTGTGATTAGCTTTTGCTTATAATTCAAGGAAATTAATTAAAATACTTTCATCAATCTAAGACCAATAGCTGATTTTTATGCATTAGTAGCAGGAGTATTAGTTTGTTCAGTAATTTATTTCTGTACATTTAAGAGGCAGGGATGTAGGGCTAGTAACTTTAATTCTTATTATGGTAGTTGTTCGCGTTGACCACAGGAACTTCAGAAGTGAGAGAAAAATCTAGTGATTTTTCTGAGTAGAAGTTGCATTGATCTGAATTCTTGCTGGAAACTCTCTCCATAGCAAGATGGTGCAGTAATTATGGGCTCTCTCTCAGGTGTCAGAAATCAAATAATACTTACTGACTCTGTGTAGGAAACCAGTAGGACTGTCTCATACTCTATTGTGCATATGTTTTGATGTTACCAACTTTGAGTAACTGCTTTTACTCATTTGCTTATTTTCCTGAAATTGAGACACCAGCTATGCACTTACGCCTGTTCACCTTCCTTTCCTATGAAACTAACCCAGCCAAAACCTTCTGTTACTTGAAGTGCTTTGTTGGACAGGGCTTATTTTTGGGGAGTACTTACGTGTCTTTTAACAATAAGTGAATGTTCACATGGCTGCTTGCACTTTGAAATGTAAAAGTCAAATTGTTTGAAAGAGCATTAAGCAATTTTAATATTTGAGAAAGCAACCACACTTAAGGCTACTTTGGGAGACAGTGATAAGAACTGTGGTGTTATGCTGCCTGTCGACACACAAAGCTTCTACTTTGAACCTTCTGATTACTGGCAGTGGTGAGAACAATATGAATTTAGTGACCTGCTTTTGAAAGGTTTCTTTTTAATAGGTCAGAGTGCTTCAGAACAGAAGGTGACAAAATCAGTAAGCAGTTGTTTATAAACCTGATTTGCAATTCTGTTGCTAGAGCAGAGTTGAAAAAAATAATTATATCCATATTTGAAATATGCTGTAATTCTTAACTGCGTCTCTGAAGGGAAAAAATATGCAGTGTACCAATATTGAAGTTTGGAGATGAAGCTGTTCTTTGAGGTGTACATAGTTTTAATCATAACAGGAAAATCTAAATAATTACTATTAATTTCAGTAGCATAGATATGGCTACATCATCTTAATAGTAATTAGTTTAAGATTTTAAAGTTGTAGATACTGTTACATTTTCGTCTTTTCTTTTTTTCTGTTCATCCTCGAAGACATTAACTGAGACAGGTTATGAAAAATATAATGAGGTAATTGTAGCATGTGTGTGCACTGTGTGAGCATTAATGTTAGTGCTTTTTAGCTAAAGATGTGTGTATAGTGCTAAAGTAACTCATTAGCATATATACATTACTGCTTGTTCAATTATAACGTAGGTGTTCATCACAATAATTTGCACAATTGATTTTAATGGTGAAAACCATTGCACGTCAAGTAATCCTCATAGGTAAATTTGAATAAGCTTTCTTCTAGTACATTGCTTCCCTTTCTAAAACTCATTCTTTCAACCTTTAAGGATATTGACATGTTTTTGTGATGTTTTCCTATCCCTTCCCTCCACTTTTCCCTTCCAGAACAGAGGTATTTCTTACTGATGTTATTTTACCAGGAGGTTCCTGTAATGGGCTTATCCACTCTTGTCCAGAAAACAGTATGTCTAAATTGCCTTTTTCAAACAGGCTAGTGTTCATTCTGCCTGCACTCTGCCCTCCTTGGAGGCAATTCAACTGATTAAAAAGCTGAAGGAAGTCTTAAAGGTGCAGGAACAGGCCATCCCCGTGTGCCAATAGACAGGCTAGCAGGGAAGAAGACTAGCCTGACTGAACAGAGAGATTTGGTTGCAACTTGGGGGCGGGGGGAAAGGAGAGTTCATGGCCTTTGGAAGAAGGGGCAGGCCACTCAGGAGAATTACAAAGATGTCATGAGGCTGTTCAGGAAAAAAAATAGAAGGGCCAAAGCCCAGCTAGGAATTAATCTGGCTTCAGCTGTTAAAGACAACAAGAAATGTTTCTGCAAATATATTGGCAACAAAAGGAGGACTAAGGAGACTCTTCATCCTTTGCTGGATGCAGGGGGATACATAGTGAGAATGAGGAAAAGGCTGATGTACTTAATAACCATCTTTCTCTCGGTCTTCAGTAGTAGGATCAGTTGTTTGCTGGGTATCCAGCCCCCTGAGCTAGAATAGAGGGACAGGGAACAGAACAAAGCCCCCATAATACAAGAGGAGATAGTTAACAACCTGCTACACCAGATGAGATCCACCAAAGGGTGCTGAGAGATCTGGCAGAAATGCTCATGGAGCCACTTTCTGTCATTACCAGCAGTCCTGGCTAACAGGGGGGGTTCCGCTTGACTGGAGATGGGCAAATGTGGCACCCATCTATAAAAAGGGCTGAAAGGAGGATCTGAGGAGCTACAGATTTGTCAATCTGACTTCTGTACTGGGGAAGGTTATGGAGCAGATCACCTAGAGAGCCATTATGCAGCATGTGCAGGACAACCAGGTGATCAGGCCGAGTTTGCGTAGGTTTATGAAAGGCAGGTCCTGCTTGATAAGGTGACCTGCTCAGTGAATGAGGGAAAGGCTATGGATGTTGTCTACCTCGACTTAGTAGAGCCTTTGCCACTGTTTCCCACAGAGTTCTCCTGGAAAAACTGGCTGCTTGTGTCTTGAATGGGTGTACGTTTTGCTGGATAAACACTGGCTGGGTGGCCGGGCCCAAAGAGTTGTGGCAAATGGAGTTAAATCCAGTTGATGGTTGGTCACAAGTGGTGTTCCCCAGGGCTCAGTGTTGGGGCCAGTTCTGTTTACTATCTTCATGGTCTGGATGAGGGGATCAAGTGCGCCCTCAGTAAGTCTTCTCCCAAGCAACAAGTAATAGGACAAGGAAATGGCCTCAAGTTGCAGCAGAGGAGGTTTAGGTTGGATATTAGAAGAAACTTTTTCATTGAGAGGGTTTTCAAACACTGGAACAGCCTACCCATGGAGGTGGTTGAATCGCCATCCCTGAAGGTGTTTAAAAGATGTGTAGGTGTGGTGCTTAGGGACATGGTTTAGCACCAGACTCGGTAATGTTAAGTTAGGGGTTGGACTCAGTTATCTTAAAGGTCTTTTCCAACCAAAATCATTACTTGATTGTTGGCTGGCACGGTGTCAGTTGTGCTAATATTTTAATGTATTTGAATATATTGGGATACAGGTGAAGGGAAATTTTTGTTTTCGTCTTGTTGAAATTAGGAACATCTTCTCACAATTAAAAAAATAAAATATAATTTTTTTGTTTGAAGGTGATAGAATGTGAGCACTGGGGAGTGTGGTACAAACATGGAAAGGGCTCAACATGCAGCCAGTTGGTGCTGGCACGTGTAGAGCTGACCTAATGGATCTGTCTGGACTTGAATAGATTATCGCTGAGTCTTGTGGGCCTGCCTGTACTGCTCTGCATTTCAGTGTGCTTCTTAACTGTGAGGATTCTTAATTAGCAGTGTCTCATGTATATAAATGATCCCACTAGCTGAAGTGCTAGGAACTGTGATGCAAACACCCGAGTGATGAGGCTTTGTACACTGGACTGTTATTTTGACTAAACATCTGCTCTGTAGGAGCAGACAAGGCCCATGTTGAGCCGGAGCTTACTGAGTTAGTTTGATGCCTTTTTGTTAAACAGGTCCAGACTAAAGACTCTTTAGGTTTAGACTGTGTGAAAGAACCTCTGGTTTCTTGAGCTCGCTCTGTAAGTTGCATAGCTGTGCTCATAAATGACAGTTTTGCACTGAAGATAACTCCAGACACAGAATGATACATAACAATTGTTTTAGCATGCTGGAGATTTTTTTTTTAAACTATTTTGGTACTTGGGGACTGTCAAAAAGGAAAAGTTGACAATACATAGTTTGCCATAGTGCTGTTTGCAGTCCTATACTGTTTTGGTCTTAAGCCTGCCCTTTCTCCATATGACCATTGTGAGTAAATCTTCAGCCAGCATGACAACTTCTTTTGAGGTATTGGTGGTGGTGTGGTGGTTATTACTGTCACCTGCTTTTATGTGAGTAAGTGAAAATTGAAAAGAACTATATCTTAAGTGTTCTGGAAGGAGAAGTTAGTGTTACACCCTCTGCCTTCTTCCCCTTTCACTTCTCCCTTCCTGCTCCTCCAAAAAAGAATCATCTTTCAGGATAGAATTCATTTTAAAGTCTTTCCTTAATAGTTATTTTCTCTAGATCAAATGTTCTAGGTGATCTTCTGCAAGTCCTGCAATAATTCCTTTTTTTTAATGCATGTGTAGTAAAAAGATTAATTTTTCTAGCACCAGATTATTACTTAACACTTATTTTAGGAAATCAAATTATCTCTTATGTAAAGATTTCAAGGTCAGAAACCTTTAAAATGGCAAAATACTTCATTTGTGAATTAATATGACTTGTAACCCAAGAGGGGAAACAACTTGAAGCATCCATTCCAGCAGCACACATCTGGTGGTGGTTCTTTCATTTGAACCTTGTTCCTTGTATTCACGGACAACAATGCACTGTCTGAAAATATCTTGAATAGCAGTAAAAATGTTATTTTGAGAATCTGACAGTTCTGTTGGGATGTAATAGAATCATTTTGATAATTATTTATGAATTCAGTTTAAAGAAGAGATAAAATTGCAACTAATTTTCCATGCCTGGCTACTGCAGTGGTTGGAAGGAGTTCAGTACAGAGTGAAGAAGAGGTGATGTTATAAAAACTATCATCCTGGTTGTCAGGCAGGACTAATGGAGTGGAAAGGGTTTAAAAGAACTCAAAAAATCAAACTATTCGCTCCTCCACGGAGGCTTTCTTGAATCATTGTTGAAGTAGATGGGAAGGATTTCCTCTTTGTTTATATTTTCATAAGCCTGTGTTATGGTAATGACTTGTACTGAGTCCACTTTTATAAAAGTGTTTGTGTATCTCGTATTTCATGGCTTCTAATGTATATACCCATCTCATAAGTGTGATGCCCAAATGATGTTTCATAGAAATGTTAGATGTCTTTCTTACAGTATACTTTCAATTTATGATCCAGTAAAGACTACTAGAACTACTTCTGGGTAGACCTGGTAAGAGAGTGAAAGGCTTAGGTACTACTACATGTTAAATGCAATTATCTGCAAGACGTCTCCACAGCAGAGAGAGAAGTTATTTGTACTATGTTAGATAGGAACTGATGTGTATATATCAATTCTAAGGGTTTTTCGCTTCCAAATAAGGTACATCTTGAATCTTTGAAATCTGTCCAGCAGATAACCTTTATATACTTCCTCTCTTGCCACAGTCTTCCCACTTTCACTGTTTTTAAATACTGAGCAGTAAGTGAGAATGTGTTTGTGTCAGTATACAGAGAAAATACGAATTCGAGGGTTTTTTAATTTTTTTTTACATTTGTTTGCTTGTTTTTGATGATAGAATCAGTTTCAGTAAATGGTAGGTAGAAAGGAAAGATTGACCAAAGTCAAATCTCTCACATTTTCAATGTGTGCTCAGGAAGGATGCTTTTATTCAGCGTGGACTATGTTCCTCATGTACTGCTACTAATTTGTGGTTATGCAAGAGTGAATCTGGTTTGCTCAATTCTAGTGTATGAGTGTGCCAAAGTTTTGATGTTCCTCTCCATATTGTTAATTTTTAATTGATTATTGTAAATGTTTCATTTGGAGTTCTAAGCAAGTAACTTTCTGGTGAAGACCTCGATATTAAGACTGTGTCTTTGCTTACTGTTGTTTTAATGTAATTTCAGGAAATTAAAAAATTCATCAAAGGTGTTTCTGAGAAGATAAAAAAAACTAGGGACAAGTATGGCATTAATGACAACGGCACAACAGAGGTAAATTTTTTCAAGGGGATAATTATGTGGTTATTTTAAGCCTTCATAAGCTAATGCTTTTCCAACTGTTCTACTCTCTTTTCAGCCAAGAGTGTTGTATCAGTTAGATAGGATTACTCCAACACAACTGGAGAAGTTTCTAGAGACTTGCAGAGACAAATACATGAGGTGAGTATTTAGCTTATTTTCTCTCAGTTTATCCCCACTGCCCCTAATTGCTTTGTTTGCAATCTAGGTGTGTATTTTGCTATTTTTTTCTTTTGGTTCTGTTGTGAGTGCAATACAAATAACGAAACGGTTGGCCCCCATGATACAAACATTGCAAGACAAGGGTAGAATGCAAAAAAAAAGCATGGCTTTGTTTGGTGGGCTTGTTAGGGCAGATATATTCCCTTCCTCTCCCTCTTGCAGGAGATGGTTCCAAACCTCCGAAGAGTCCATGCAAAATAATGTCTGACTAGATCAGTTTTGAGTTCCTATGAATCTTAATCTACACAGTCTGTGAAAAGTTATGTCACACTTAGGGCTAACATGTTCTTGAATGTGTTATGCGCTTGTAGGAGCCTTTCTGTTGTTCTTGGTCTCTCATGAGAGTGCAGATGTTTTCATCTCATTATCCATAGAGAGTTGTTTCATTTACGTAGGCTGCTTGGATTTGTTCATTGGCATGCAGCCATTGGTGACACCTGCTTTGTGGCCTCACACTCACCTGTGTAAATTGTTTACCAATATTTTTTTTCTAGAAAATTCATGTATATGGTAAATTCTTAACATAACTACTTTAAAGCAATTACCAGTTTTCTGCTTTCAGTTATTAGGATTGTTTGCATACATTTGTCTTCAGTGTTCTTTAACATTAATTTTACTATATTTTACTGTAGTAGGTTTTTTTAGCATACTAAATTACACTGATCTGACAACAGAAAGATTGGAAAGGATCTAACTGCTATGGTAACTGTTCTTGTTTTAATGACTATTGTCATTTTACCAGGAGAAATCTCTCAGCTAGGATTTCAGCAGTTTTTGGGTAGATTTAACATGAATATAAAGAGTTCTCCAAATAATATTGAAAACAATAATCTCTACTTAAATAATTTTTACTGTTACCATGAATTAATTACTTTAGATGTTACAAGCTAAGTCAGTCTTAGAGAGCATTTTTACTTGGTAAGAGCTCATCAAGGAAAATACAAGAAGCTGCTACAAGTTTGACTGTTACAAAATGGTATTGAGCCTTAAGTTCAGAGGTTGTATTTGCTCTAGAAAAGCAGATCACGTTGCACTCTGTGCAAGATGAAGAATGCTAACTGCAGAATCTGAGCAAAATTTTAGGGGAGAAGGTAAACCACCCCTCATGTCTCATTTTGAGATGTCACAGTGTAGTGCTCTTCCTTTTTTGTCCTGTAAAGACAACCAGTTCTCAAAGTAGATAAATTTTAGAAAGGGGCAAATGTGGGAATGAGCCCATTACATGTGTACCTCAGTGTAGGGCTCTTGAGTAAGAAGAGGGCATTAGTATCTCAATTTTGTTCTGATTAAAAAGTACTCTGCATATTAATTCCTTAAAAAAGACTTAATAAAGGTGTCTCTTGCTGAAACATGAAGAGACGTTTTGGAAATGTTAGCATATGATTTCCCTGAGTGGGGAATCCTGAATCTACTGCTTGATGACTGGGAGAAAGACAGCAAGTGTTCTCTGGTATGGATGTTATACTGGATCTGTGGAATTCTTGGGCACCTTCTTGCTTTGTGTGAGATCAGTGTCTTGAGTATTGCTGGCCTTTTGAGCTCTCTCCTATTCATTTATTTAAAAAAAAATCAATTAATGAACAGATATCTGCCAGAATAGTTTCTGTCCTTGCTTGCTTAGGATTTTATGCCTTTTTGAATTCTATGTGTTCTTTTTTTTAATGAGAGAATTTCTTTATCAGGGCACAGATGGAGCCTGGTTCAGCAGTAGGAGCTCTTTGTGCACAGAGTATTGGTGAGCCTGGCACACAGATGACTCTGAAGACTTTCCATTTTGCTGGTGTTGCTTCAATGAACATTACTTTGGGTGTGCCAAGGATCAAAGAAATCATTAATGCTTCAAAGGCTATTAGGTACTAATGTTGGTTTGGTTTGGTTTTCCCCTTTGCTTAAGTGAAACCTAATGGATAAATTTGCAATATGAGATAGCATTTCCCTGTTCTCGGTAATATACTACACAACACTGAATCCATGGAATACCCAAACAAGAAAATTCTATTGTCTTTCAAACTAAGTGATACTTAGGAACAGAGAAGAGACAAGTTTTATTTTTCTGAAAATAAAATGAGGTAAAGTGGTTACTTGCTAAGTTTGATATTCCATTTGGTGTCTTGTATATTGTGAAACTTTGTGGTGTTTAGCAGTAGCTGAAGCATACCTATTCCTAGGTATTCATTAAACCATACCTAAATAATACTAGCATAATATGTAATGTGAAAATAGTCACTAGCTGTTGGTGTGTGTGTGTGCTTGTTTTACCAGCCTGAAGTACATGAATAACAATTTCTTGAATATGCATGAGGAAGCTGAAGCTCTCTATCTTATTAAATGCTACTCTAGATGATGCCTTCCATAAGGCAAGCTGTAAATCAAATAGCTATCTGTAATCTAGCTGAGCAATTTCCTAACTTTTTTTTGTGTGTGCTTATTCTTTGTAGCACCCCTATTATAACAGCACAGTTGGACAAAGATGATGATCCAGATTTTGCCCGCCTGGTTAAAGGAAGAATTGAGAAAACTTTATTAGGAGAGGTAGAAAAAATCATATTATTGCTAATGCTTTAAGTGTAAACACTAGCCAATTGCTATGGGGCATTTTAACCACTTTCACATGCTAACTATTTCATCCTTATTTCTTAAAGATTTCAGAATATATTGAGGAAGTGTTTCTCCCAGATGACTGTTTCATCCTAGTGAAGCTGTCTTTAGAGCGCATTAGACTACTGAGATTAGAGGTGAGTTGTTCAGTTCTTACACAGAATATGCCTTGGGTAAGTTCCAAAGTGTCTCTTAATCCTGTCTCAGAAACAGAAATCAGACCAGGGGAATCTGAAAAAGGAAAGTGAATGAAGGATGTCCTGTGGCTACATTACATCTGGATTTTTTTCCCTCTCTTTTTCCTTATCAAGTGGGTAACTTTTACTTTATTTGGAAATTGAGAATATGCCTTCATTTCTTGGTGTCTTGCTAAATACAAGGATGCCATTTCTGTCTGTTAGTTGGCTGGTACCCTCAGCATAGGTTAGTATTTAATGCAGTTTATAAGAGTAACAATTTCTGTTTATTTTTCTACATTCTGCTCTTTTATGATCTGTTGAAAGACTGCTATATTTGAGCAGATTTATAAATGTTGAGATACCCTAATGTTTGCTGGCTGACTCTTTCCACAGGTGAACGCAGAGACTGTGCGCTACTCTATTTGCATATCTAAGCTCAGAGTAAAGCCTGGGGATGTTGCTGTACATGGAGAAGCAGTTGTATGTGTGACCCCTCGTGAAAACAGCAAGAGTTCAATGTATTATGTATTACAGTCCCTGAAGGAAGAACTACCAAAGGTAAAAACAAAGGCTGTCTCATGCTTTTGTGGGAGGTAATCAGTAATAAAAATTTGGGGTTCTATAGCGGGAAGACAAAATTATTCTTGTCACTATTAATAATGAAGGTAGACTGTGTCCATAACTATTAGATTGTAATACTACTGCCTTACGGCTGAAACTAAGCCTCTGTTATGAACCTTTATAAATAAAATAAAGCCTTGATTGCACTAGTGTAAGTTATCTTATTTCATATGTATTTTAACTAAGTTTTCACTCCAAAAACTTGAGTTTCTCAATAGGATTGAATGCTGAAAAGGGTTACCCTTTTATACTGCATTACTGTACATGTCAGTTACTGGGTTTTTTGTTTTGTGAAGGTTGTAGTGCAAGGTATACCAGAGGTTTCCCGAGCTGTCATTCATATTGATGAACAAAGTGGAAAAGAAAAATACAAACTTCTGGTTGAAGGTGATAATCTGCGAGCTGTTATGGCAACTCATGGAGTGAAAGGAACAAAAACATCTTCTAACAACACTTACGAGGTAATGTTCAAATGGTATTGTGGATTTTTCCCCATAGCATCTTTATTACAAGTGCTTGTTTGTGCTCAGATGCAGCAGTTGATATCTAATCAAGCCTGATTTCACTAATAGTTGTCAGAGTGCATTAACACAAGAGAATGATTCAACTGGCAGCACTGTTCACTTCGAAGAAGCTTTTTCTATAAATGTGTTCAAAACAAAGAAATGCAGGGTGGTATTATCTGACATCAGATGTTATTTGTTCCAGGAATATACTTGCTCCAAGCATTTGGGTCTTCATTAACATAATCTCTTTTGTAGGTAGAGAAGACACTAGGAATTGAAGCTGCTCGGACGACCATTATCAATGAGATTCAATATACAATGGTGAACCATGGTATGAGCATTGACAGGAGACATGTTATGTTGCTGTCTGATCTAATGACTTACAAGGTTTGTACCGTGCTTTTTCTAAATCTACCTTGACCTGCTTTTACAAATTAATTTTACCATGTTAGAGGATGGGTGAGCTAGGGAGGTGGAACTCAGTTATAGGTTTAAAGAATTATAAGTTCTGCTGCCCAAAAAATGTTCTTTATATATCAAACAAAATGCTTAATTAATCTAGTTCTTGGAGGTCATGTGGGAAGAGGTCTATTTTGACTGAGAACAAGGTGATAAAATGAGTAGGGAATCCTGATTTCATATTGAAAATAGGAATCCTAAAAATTGTGGTATGGAAATTAACTGTTTGGGTAACCATGCATGCAATTTAAGGCTTGCTGTGCAGAAAACCACATGGGGTGTGGTTCATAGCAGCTGCACTGTATGTAAGAGTCAAAGGATACAGACATTACAAATAGAATCAGATTACATGCAGCATATGAACGGTCTTCCAGAACTTGTAAGTAGAAAATCACATCTGTTCTTTATTGATTGACTTCCTTTCACATCCAATATGTTTTATAGATTTGAGTACACTTAGTGAAGCAAGATTTTCCACTTTGCCTGCCAGAGTGCAAGGGTTTAATTTGGGTTAAATGGATGAAGGAGTTCTGACTTCTTCCAAAACTGTAGGGCTTTGTTGTACTGAGCTGCTGCAGTTCCCAGGGCTGGCCGTGTGGAGCTGCAATGCGATAGCAGAAATGGGCATCAGAGTGCAGTGTTTCACACTTGCTGGGCTCCTAGCATACTTTCTTTTGTCTGTACTTCTGACTTGTGCTTCTGTGCAGAGTCTGTTATAATCTGGATGTTTGTTAGAAACAGAGGTAGAAATAAAAGCTAATTTTTTTCTGCAGAGTGAGAAAACAAAGATTACGTATTTTGTAATCGGACAGCTGAAGTCAGGTTTATCAGTAGACAATAGGCAGTAGCTTCAGCATAGTTCTCTTGGACCCCACTAAAGTTTGTAGCTCAGTCTATTAACCATTTATAACAGCTTCTGTTGTGTATGAATAATTGCTTCTGTTTATTTAAATATTGATTACTACCAAAATATTAACCTTCAGGATGTTTAACTGTGAAGCAGCATACTGTGACAATGCTATGTTGTAGATAGTAACCTTTTTACTTAGTACTTGCTTCATGTGTTTCTTAGAACAAAAACTGCCTTTCTGTTGTTAACTTGATTTGCTTCTTTAGCAAACATAATTGATCTCCAGCCACTATTGTGATAGTTTTTCTTTGGGTTTTTCCATCAATCAAGGGTGAAGTGCTGGGCATTACTAGGTTTGGACTGGCAAAAATGAAGGAAAGTGTGTTGATGCTGGCTTCTTTTGAAAAGACTGCAGACCATCTCTTTGATGCTGCCTACTTTGGACAGAAGGATTCTGTTTGTGGTAGGTGTTGCAAATTCTGTTGCAGTTTGTGGTCCTTACCCAGCATCTGTAAACCTCTTCAAAGCATTGGATTCTTGCCCTTGTTAAGCTTTCCATTTAGTTTGTGTGTCAAAAACTTCAGGTCTGAGGCCGATCTGTACTTCGTGATCCTAGAAATCTGGTGGGTGTTTCTCTTCTTATAATCTCAGAGATTTTTACGTCAGTTGGACATTTGTTGTATGTTTCTTAAAGTAGATTTTTCATAATTTTGTTTTACTTCTCACCACATAGCTTGGTGCAATACCAGGAAATGTGTCCCAGTATCGGTAGGTCTGTTTTTTCAGTTGAGAGTTTGTGTATCTTCAACACCTAGAGCTGATTAAGGAATCTAGTACCCCATTCAGTATTTAGATTTTATTTTCATTCCTACTAAGAAGTAGGAAGACATATGTCTCAGGTAGCATAGGTGAGTATCACACATACATAATGGTTGCTTATGTGATTTGTCAGTTGTATCTAGAAATATATAGAAAGGCAAAGTTCTCGACTCCTTCAGTTAGTTGTGAACTAAATAGTTATTTTTTTTAAGTTAGAAACCTTGTTTATCAGTACTCCCTTCATTAAGAGAACAAAGATCGCTGTCCTGAGCAATTTATTTTTAAATGTATCTGTTCCTCAGTTTTAAAGTTGTGTTCATTAACATCCACTGAATCATCTTCTCACCAAATTCATCAGTCTGTTAAGAGTTCAAGAATACACGAGTGCATGCATGCACACATACATACAGCCAAGCGGAAAATTCCAGTAGATGAGTTTTGTCATTATATTTGTGTCTTAATTTTGCATTTCTGCAATATACTCTAATACTTGGATTTTATATTATTTTTCTTTTTTTAAACCCCTTTACCCCTGTACCTCCCAGATTTCATTCTGTTTCAAGCTTGCATATGTATTGGAATGATTTGTTGAAGATTTTATCTAGTAGGTTAAACAGGGAAAAGAAGTAGTCAAGCAGGTTTCACCCTCTTCATGTAAGGCCTACCATCCTGGAGCTGTGGCTACTCATTTGGAGTTTTTGGGTGCTAATGAACAATAAAAATGTGAATGTATTATGTTAAGGTTAATTAGTTTTTATGTATTTCTAGGTGATCATAGAAAGTGTAGTTAATTTTAAACAGTGCTGTGTGTATATTTCCTGAATTACTGGGCTCTGTTACAGACCTTTGTATTACTAATTTGTATTTTAAGAACCCTGTCACTTTTTGGCTGTCCAGCATTCCCTGTAAGTGATATTTTCTTAATTTTTTTATTATTATTATTTGTCCATGATTAAAGCAAAGGTCCTATGGGAGGCTGATTCCATCCTGGAAAGTAAGGAAAAGAACATGTGGGGTTTTTTTAAAATCCCCTCTGAGCTGGTAAAATCTTGTTTTGCATACTGTGGAAACCAAAGATCTTTTCATGTTGCCTTCTATATAAATGTTTTATTTCAAATAAGGAAATGAAATGGGAAAAACAGAAAATTGTTGTCTGTCTTCCAAAACTGAAAAGGTGATACTGGCTTGCTTGTATGAAAATGCTGTGCAGCTGCCTGACCTGGCCATAACTAGTTGTCTCTTTGAATCACTATGAAAAGACTCTTACGCACTCGTGGTTTTGCATCTCCAGAGCAGGAAAAAATTATAAAAGTTATGAAATTATAAAAGTTGTGATGAAAAATGAGTATGTAACCAAAATCAATATTGGTGCTGAACTGACTGGCATCTTAAAATCGGTGTTTCTCCTGTATGTGTGGATGTAGTTTTAGACCACGTGGCCTTTAAATCCTTTTTGTCTTGTAAGATTTCCCTTCTGCACCACGACCCCTCCCTACCCCCCCTCACCCCAAGGAAATAGGGAACATCTGATTCCTGCTTTACGTATGTGAAGACAAGTATTTTCTTTTGAAAATTGCTGATGCCACCTTTCAGTGGTCAGAATGGATTGAAACTACAGCAGAGGAGTGCCTCCAGTTCCAGCAGTATCCACTGCCTGCTGATCCTGCTTCCATCATCAAGTGCTACTACCTGCAAGCCACTGCTTAGAGATATAGTCAGTTTACCTTTCTGTCCCCTTCCCAAAGAGCAGCCAACACTACTCTCACTTCTAACTTAAGAGTAGGAACTGACATCTACAGATCACTGCTGTGATGTTTATTTATGAGGAAGTGATCTGAAAGTGTCAAAAATAAACTCTACAGTAAGAGCACTATGACTGGCTTCATCTCTACCTCGCTTCTTCCAGCTGAAAGTGAGAGCAGCAGTTCATAGCCATCAGCCAGATGCTTAGACCTGCAATATATTTTAACTGGTAGTGTTAAAAGATGTTGCACTGGAGGAGTCTCAGATGGTCATTAGAGCAGGGCATGCTGTCCTGGCAGTTCTCATCATTCTCTTCACCCATCCAATATGATTGTCATGGACCTCTAGTATAGAGTAGTCTGAGCAGATACATAACATACACTTGGTTGTTACAGAGGCATGTTCCGTCCAAACTTTTCTTGCTATACCTGACTGTTGTCAGATGCTGCAAACAATTACTTTGTCCATGAGGCAAAAGGGGGGTGGGGAGGAAGGGCTTCTAATTGTATGCATGGAAGTACTACAAGGGAAGAAGGATTTTCAAAATCTAAATGTAAGTGCTATTTCCATGATTGAGAAGTTGGCTCAAGTTGAGAGATCGTTGTGCAAAACCAGGTAAGCTTTATTCCACTAGGTCTTAGAAGGTATCTTTTATCCATTGTAACGTGCATACTGCAGGGGCCTAAATATACCAGAAATGACTCCTAAGAACTCTGTTTTGCACAAGATTTTTAAGCACATAATGTTGGAAAATACATAGTAGAAATGCAGTAATAGCCTAAATGCAGAAATATGTTTAAATTACCAATCAAGTCTTACCAGAATTTTAAGCAAATAGATTTTCATTGTTTGTGTGTTCAGAGGTACAGGTATGTTTTGTTATTTTTGGAAACATTTATGTAAAGGACAATATTCTTATATGCCTGAGAGTTATGTGTAAGTGTCACTTGGATCGTAACAGTATGGCAAGAAAAAAAACCACACTGATAGGTTGCTTTTAATGTGGACTGGTCTTTGGAAAAGTGGAATACATCGGTAGATCTGGAATAGAAATGTGTCAGCACATTGCTGTGATAAATGTTATAGCCATCAAAAATAAATGATAGACAAAATCTTTAAATTCAAAACAAGTATTTCTTGAATTGTGAAAATGCAAAATCTGGTATAAATGAAGTAGCGAGTATGCCTCTTCCACTGGAAAGTTGCAGGAGTTTCTAGGGAACTTGGCCAGATTTGATTGAAGTCTTTACACTGAGTCAGAGAACAAATATCAAGTAACTTTGACTTGCATCTTGTGCTGTTGGCACTGAGTTGAATGTGTCTTCTGAGAAAACAAATCTTCTGGTGCTGTTTTGTAGCTAGAGGTGGTGCTTAAGTTAGGTTGAATTTTTCCTGTCCAGAATTTAAATAACACAGATGAAATAACATACTGCTCTGAGGACCATAACATTTAATTTTATCTGGTGAACAGACCTTGGTCTCTACACATGATGTTCAAGGAGTTTGGAAAGGCAATATTTACAGAATGGGCAGATGAGAATAGTTTTGTAAATCCTTACTCTTCAGATGTTCATGTTTGCCTTTTTTTTCCCTAGGTGTATCAGAGTGCATCATCATGGGAATTCCGATGAATATTGGAACGGGACTTTTTAAGCTGCTGCACAAAGCAGACAAAGAATCAACCCCTCCTAGGAGGCCTCTGATATTTGATAATAATGAATTTCATATTCCCATTGTTACATAGCGCTAGGACATAATGCAAGATAGTAAAATGGTAAATAGCAAGAAAACATTTTAATTAAGAAATGCTTATTATTAGTTGTGTGCCTCTGAGTTAGTAAGTGAAATACTACAAAAAGGATTGCCCAGTTGTTTACCACCTGTTCTTAGTACAGACCCTGAAAGGAGAGGCTTCTCTGCACCAGAGTGGAAATAAATTTAAAATGGATTTTAGGTGATAAAATTTTCACTTTTGTATGCTAAAATTAAGTCTTTGTGTTGATGTTGATGGATGGAAGTTGTTACTAACTCAGTATTAGGCACGTGTATTCAGATTTTATTAAAAAAACAAAACATAAAACCCCATAACTGCAGGAGTTCTGTGAGCTTGCACAGAGTGCATTTGGAAGTGGCCTTTCAAAAGAAGCTGCAGAGGTCAATTGATAGCTGTTAAGAACAGACTTCAGAAAGCTAGAACTGAGTATCTGATTAATTCATGCTGAGTTAAAATTCAGGAATTCTGTTGAAAGTGTTTGAAATATTTGCTTTATTTCTTGTGGGGTTTTTTTAATTGGTTTTCTTTTATCCCAAGTTTTCCTCCCCAGGGTTCTGCTTTGGGATGTACCTGCAAGAAGCTGCAGATTGTAAAGCTGTTCCTAAATTCTGAGAGGTCTGTTGTAAGAACATTACAAATTATAAATAGTTTTTCATATTATAGCAGCTGTTCTGCTTCTGGAATCTGTAATTTACAGCAGTCTTAGTTTTGGGAAAGTTTCATAATTGGTTATCTGAACAACCTAGTTTTATTTTAATATATAAAAGAGAAAGGGAAGCTTATTTCTTGCATTGCCATGAAATAATTTGCGAATATTTTAATCTTTAGCCCACTAGAGCAGTTTTCAAAATGAATAAAGATTTTAAATCATTTCAGTGTAGTATGTTTAAACTTATTCTGGTGCTATCGAGGGAAAGTGTCTTGGTGTCTTCTTGTCAGCCACTTTTGGATATTTGGTGTGCTCATAGCAGAGTTGGAGAGGAATAAAACATACAGAGAGAAAAGCTGAAGTTGTGCACTCGCAAAGTTAAAGCAGGCTGCTGAATATTCTAGCATCTGAAAATGAATGGGTTTGTGCTGCAGCTTATGTTTGTGCAACAACCAAAAGAAAAGTGTAAGGCCATGTTCAGATACTGTAAATCTGTTGGTTCAAGTCTTAAGGTGCCACTGTGTTTATTTTTTAAATCACGCTCCATACAGAGAAGACCTGACGTGAAATTCAACATAGCTATTCTCAAATTATTTTGTATTTTCATTGTGATAAGAAGGTAGGCTTCTGCCTAGATTTTGACAGGTTAGAGATTGACAATGTAATGAATTTAGTATCTGCTCTAAAAGCCATATATATTTTGTTATCTCCCTTTTAACAATAGACATTTCAGAATAAATTATGATTTTCTTTGTGATCTCAGTGAGATTGCCACTTACTGATTTGTCTGTATAGAAGTCTAGCTCTGTTTCTTTTCAAAGATGTAAGACAGGGGCCTAGTGAAGAGAAAATCCATAAACCTTTCCTGTGGAGAAGTACTTCATTTTATCATGGGAAATTCTGCTGAAAGTGCTTAGTATTTCTCTGAATAGATATTCTTCTGAAGGTGTAAATGAGTGGAGTTTGTACTGGAGTGAGTAACCACCCCTTTTGTTCTTCTTTTTTGTAAATGTAGTGAAATGCAGCTATTTAAATGGTGCCTTTACTTTCTTGTATGTGTTAAAAGTATTCAGTAAGTTACATCTGCTATTGTTGTCTTTTAATATGACAATAAATAAAGACAGATAAAGTTTAAACCTTGTGGTTTTTTATTGATGCATTATATTTTTACATAATTAATTTGTGGATAACCTAATATCCATCTCCTTCATTTGCTTTGTTATTAAGACAGTTAAGAGTTACTGAGCTTAAATCTCAGGTATTTACAAGCTAAATGAATATGTAATATAAAATCTATCTTGCTTAAAGTAAATACAAGCATGTCTTGCCCTCTGAGCAAGCTATGTGCTTTGTAAGTATTTCAGCAAAAAATAAATTGTTTACAAGAGCACTCTGAATTAGTAATTATTGTTTACTGACTGTACGGAAAGCTCAAACAAATTAGCTGTTGGATTTTGCTCATAAACAGCTTTTTTAAGGGTCAGTTTTAATGGTCAAAGAAATGGAACTTCAGGATATTTTAGAATTTACATGTTTATTAATTTTCTTATCTTTAGTGCTGATTTCATTTTTTAACAATAAACACTTTTGCACACTTTCCTCTTATTTTTTAACTAATGTGCTAACTGAAATTAGATACAAACTTAAATGTAAATTTTCAAGAAATAATTTTGTTTCTGAGAAGTTCCTAGATAACAGTAGAAGCCGTAGCACAGAACAGCTGAGAGAGCAAACATGTCTTTGTCTAGAAAAGCATCATTGATTCATTTATGTTGTCTCAGAATTGTGAAGTTTATGTTAAAATCTGTAGCCATTAGATTGTGCAAACATTTATATACTCTCAAATTTAATCACCAGATGCCCTTAAAATTTTAAACATCATCCAGCTCCTGTAGAACATAGGCGTTGGACTTGGCATAGTAGGGTTGCTGAGGAATCTCAAGTATGAACTGTATAGCCAATGGTGCAGCAGTCAGGCAGCAAGGCCAGCTGCAAGTGGGTGGCCTGAGATTGGAACCCTGATTCCTTTTGGAACTGCTGATGGCATGTTTTTAAGAAAACAAGAATTGGCTACCAAAATTCACTATGTTAATTATGAATATCCATATCCTGATTTTTAACTTTCTCCATAGTTACCTGTTCTAAAACAAATGTAAACTTTTCCTTAATATTGTCAGGCTTAGAAACTCCTTGATAAGTCATTATTTATAAACTGATCCTTGATTAATTTTTTTCTCAGTGAGGGGTCTGCTGAAAATACTACTTTACTGTGTGACTTGCACTAAAACAGTTTTCTGTCTTAATCTCAAGTGGTAAAGCACATACACTGTTCATTTTTATTCTTTTAAGATTAGTAGTTTTAGATTTCATTTGCAGTGGGTTAAAAAAACCTTTTTTATCTCCACTTTTCTTTCTGCCTAACAATAGGAGTAGCTGAATAATTACTTCTAAAAATACACCAGTAGATAGTTGGTGATGGGAGGAGCTTATCTCCCAGTTGGTGATGGGAGGAGTTTCTCTCTGCACTAAAAACAAATGAAAAAACACCTTTAGTCCCTCTGATTGGGACATAAAAACATTTCCAAAGTTTGTGGATGATACCAAACCGTGTGAGGAAGTAAGACACTTCAGAAGGTAGAGCCACCCTGTGGGAAGACCTGGATAGGCTGGAACAGTAGGCCAATGAGAGCCATATGAAGTTCAACAAAGACAAATGTAATGTCATGCACCTGGAAAAACATAATCCAGGAGTGCAGCACAGGCTGGGATCTACCCAGATAGAAAGCAGCTCTGTGAAAAGGGGCCTGAGGGTCCTGGTGAACAACAAGCTTGATATTGAGTGAACAGTGTGCTGCAGCAGGAAGAAAAGCCAACAGGATGCTGGGTTGTATTAAGAAGGGCAGCACCAGCAGAGATAGTCATTATCTCACTCTACTCAGCACTTGTCCAGCCACACCTGGGATACTGTGTTCAGTTTTGGTTCCCACTATACAAAAAAACATGGACAGGCTCGAGAGGGTTCAGAGAAAGGCCGCAGAGGATCAAATGGCTAGGAAGCCTGGTGTGTGAGAAAAGCTGAGAGAACTAGGTTGGTTCAGCCTTGAGAGAAGGTGGCTTAGGGCCTTCTGGGAACATGCAAACATAACTAAATTCTAGTGCTTGAAGGGCAGCTACAAAGAAGATGGAGACTCCTTTTTTACAAGAAGTGACATGGAAAAGACACGGGGTAATGGGTACAAGTTACTCCTGGGAAGATTTTGATTGAACACGTGAGGAAAATTTTTCACAATGAGAAAGCCTGTATAATGTTATTCTACAATGTACATAGCCCACATAATTTTGACAGATGACCTGACAGGATTATAATTTTTACAGATGATGTTTACACTAAATAGCAGTCTGTGAATGCTTAACCTATATCCTTTGACAAGTTACTGTTCTCTCCCTGTAGCATTTGTATTTGATGGAAAGAATACTTAAGGTGGAATAATGTATAGAGGCAAGAATTGTAATTAAAATTAATTAGTAAACCAATAAGCAGAGAGCAATTATTTTTTTAAAGGCACTTGATAAAAAAATAATAAAGTATTTTTAGTTGTTTATCAGGAAACTACATGTCTTTTATCTGCAGAGATATAAGAAAAGAGGAGCGTGTGCTATATAGGTTTCCTGTTGTGTATATGGGAAGCTGGGAATAAATCTAAAACTGTGTTTCTTTGTAATTTAACTGTAACTTAAAGAAATGTAGTATGGAGGGCTTTTTTGCTTTATCTATGCTTTTTTTTAAGAAAAAAAAAGTAAATCAAAAGAATGCTCTATTTTATGAATTAACTACAAGTAGAATAGAATTTGCTTCCTTCAGGACAAATACTCCTTGACAAATACTCCACACGTGTCAACTGCTTCAGTATAAGCTGAAGGAACCACTCCAACAGGTAATTCCTCAACCTTGTATCATTTCACTTGCAGACAGGAATGTCTTTAGAAACCCATAGCAAACAGGATAAAAGATTTTCATAGTATCTACATATCTGCCTATTCTTCTGTCAATGTGACTGATGAATGCTGTATCTTCAAAACAGTTACCTAAAGTTATGTATTCAGACCTAGAAAAGTCTGACAGTAATTTAAATATGTGAAGAAGAAAAAAAAAATAAGAAAAATTGGCCTGTGTTATTTATATTGTCAAAGTACAGAGAAGCGAAAAGGGATCACATTAGAAAATTATTAATATTTTAATGCATAAACACTTGGCAGGTTATTTGGATATGATTACAGTATCGATATAAATGTATAGCAAATTTATCTTGAGGAATAAATACCAAAATATCACCAGACAATCTGAAAGACTAAAATAAAACAAACCAGCCCTACTACTCTTGTACCTCAGTGCTTTGAAAATGATTTAAGGTTTCCTGTAGCTGATAAAAAGAAAATTTTAAAACATACCTTCAAAGAAATTCAGTCATGTAATCAACTTCCACTAGAGAGCAGTGTTTTGTTTTGGGAAAAGACATGTTTGGGTATCAATTCTTTATTTTTCTATTAAAATTTTTTTTGCAATATTAGAGCTGAAATACAACTGAGAAGGAAGGTTACCTGTTAAAATCATATACATGGAGATGGAGATTAAGGGAATTCATTTTCCTAAGAAAGAGAAAACAGAGTCAAAACATACTTTTTCAAGCATTAGTAAGGACTTATATTTTGCCCCATCTGGCTTAAAAAACCAAACAAACAAACAAAAGTAGGGCTAAACTAAGGGCTATATCAATTCTCAAAGGAACATAGTGAATTGCTTCTGGCAAGTGGAAGAACAGTGTATCCTGTACAGAGTACTGTGAAAAGGGACGTGTCTTTTGTCGCAGCATTTTCTAAGCAGCAGTGATTGTTACAGTCTGTGTTCATTCTCTATGGCAAATACTTAAATACAGCTCCTAGAGCGTCTCTGAAGCATGATGTTCTGGCAGCTTGCTGTGTAGCATCTCACATTCTTTAGCTGCTGCAGAAGCCCAGAGCAAGGCTGCACTGAAAACACTTGAAAGTGATGCTGAGCGATATAAGAAACCAATGTTTAGGACTGAAAATAATATGAACCAGGTGGTATTCTCTGTATTGACACAGCTGAAAAAAGCAAGATTCATGAAAGGTGACTTCCACTCTAATGACTGAAAGCTAGAGGGATGCCTGTAGATTTATTAGTTCCTATCATATGTTTAACTCAATTAGTTCCTATCATAGGTGTAACTCAATTCACAGTGGTCTTTTGAGCAAGAACATAGTACTGACTGACTGGTCTTAGAGATTCTGTTGGCCATGGACTTCGTTGAATACAGCATTGTCTTCACCACCACAGATTCTTCTAGTTATATGTAAAGCCACTGTGTGCATCAGATAGTAAAAGGTGTTTCTTAATCCAAAGAGTCTATCTTGTGGGTCCAAGCCTGCAAGATCAGGAATAATCACATGTTCTTTTTGGAAGCAATTATGGCAGATGTGACTGATGTTGCACAGGAATATGGTGGTTTCTGCAACTGTTGAGGTTAGAGGGAAGAAAGCTGAAAAGACAGGGAATGCAAAGGTAAGCAAGGGGATATGAAAGCAGAGTAGAGTGGAAGTTCATATCTGTTTGGGGCAGAGGGGAATAGAAAGGTGTCGGCTAGGTAAAGTGACACACAAATATTTGTAACTTCTATAAGGAGTCCTAGTGAAGTGATGAAGACTGCTGAAAAAAGGTTATGTACTTCTGTCATTTATACTGGAGATTACCATCACTGGCTGTGACAACTGATAAATCATATTTCATTCATTAAATCATATTTCATTACTATTAATAATGAATAATAACTCTAAAATATTTCCTTTTGTTATCCTATCTGATTATAATATTCCTTCAACCAACTGGATGCAATTACAGCTTCTGAACTACAGTGATATGCTACAGTTAAGTGTAAAAACTGCTGTGCGTGTCAGGTTCTGGTACAGTCCATGTTGAGAGATCATATCTATAATTGGCTGGCAAATAGGAATCTGTCTTTTAGAGTTGATACCTGCAGTTAGATCAGAAGCATTCTTGGAAAATTCTAATTTGAGAAGTTTTTAATAATATGTAAGTCCTGCTACTGGGCAAAGATACAGAAATTAAATCAATTCAATTTCTAGTGCTGTCTCCCTCTAGAAGAGAGGCTACAATATCTAGGAACATTAGATAATTCACTGAAGTTTGAAAAGGAAAGCTATGTAGATTTTGTTGTTGTTAAAAAAAGACTGCAGTGAATGTCTGCCATCACAGTACTGTGATCTTGTTGATTTTAAAGCTGGGTAGTGCTGAGGAGTTTTAGTTCATGGATAAAAGGATATGCAGGTGCCTCTGTGCCTGTGGCTTTCATGGTTCACAGAAAGTTGGGGTACCCCATGGAATTTCATCTCCTCCATGATGGCTATGTTTTGTCAGTTGGAGATGCTGTTGACCAGAAATGAAGCTGTTACGAAAGCAGCAGGTATCTGGATTATTAACCACAGGCATTTTATTCTCCTTTTTTTGAAAGTGGATGTTGGTTGACTAATCTTTCCATATGTATGGCAATTTTATTTGCATATACCCCCTTTAAATGTTAAATTGTGCAGATTATTAAAAGAAAATTAAAGAAAATAAATTGCCAAGAAATGCAAAAGCAGTAGTGAGATTGTGGCAGTAAACCCCCAGAAAGTGCCAGAACTTATGTATAAGCAAGATTTAACAATTATTTGATTTATTGGTTGGGGTTTTGTTATATTCTGAGAAGAACTGATTAGCAATGTGATGTGATTAATCTCTGTTTGTAATCCTGTGACACTATTTTCTCTTCTTTTACTCTCTATATAGGAGTTTATTCTTAAAGTCCCCTTTTCTACAGAATTAAGTCCTTCAGCCTGAACGATACACAGATAAGGGATTCTTTTACCCAGGCTGATTCACAGCATCTCTATTTTCAACTGCTGATTGTCTTTGGAGTGCTGAGGATAACCTTGGACATATCACAGTGTAGGCTTGAAGCACCAGCAGTGATACCGTGTGACTCAGTGCTGAAGAGCAAAGCAGGTAGGGTTCATGCACATGCTGGAAGGAAGGACACACCTCACTCCTTACTCTACTCTGACCCCTACACTCTTCCAATGCAATGATGCTAAAATATATGCTGTATGTGTAAGTAGCTTGACGAGCCCACAAGACATATTCATTCCCTTTCCCATATGCCATTCTTCCAAATTTTTAGCTCATAGAAATATTTTCCAGTTACATCAGAGGCTTCCTTTAAACTTCCATTTCTAAGAAGATATTTAGTTCTTCTGACTTATGTCACTGCTGTGCATTTCCTAGTTCCCCTTTACGTTTATTTCTTTCTCCTTACCCTTGTTGCTCACGCAGATTCCTCCCTTCTGGGCCTGTCATGACTGTCACTGCTGGTGACACTGCTTCCCTGCAGCAGTGCTATGTCAACCATACTGTGCCACTGGCTGGCTTCAAATCAGCCATACAAGGTTACTGTGAGCCTTTGCCTGGAGGATAATTAAACCGCTCAAGGAAAAAACACTTCCTTGGCACATCTGGATGTGGAAATTTACTACCATCAAAATTACTATTATGGTCAAATAACTTTTGAAAAAAATGACGTTATTATACAAGGGAATATATTTGTACTCTAAATGGAAATGAAAGGCATCTCTGCTTCATGTGGCTCTGTTACAGCACTGAAAATTATTCAGCTGTTTAATTCTTCATTTACTTTTCTCTTTAGACTGTTTCCAATCCTTCCAAGTTACCTGACACTGATGTTGTTTTCCTTGCTTGTGTTTGTATGTGTTCTGTTCAGAATAAAAATAAGAAGTGATGATCAGCACAACAGCTTGGTAGGTAGTTGGCACATATAGAATCAGTTAACTGTTGCTGTCACATAGTTGTATGACCTGGGGAAATCTTTAGGCTCTCTGTACTTTAGATTCAGTCTATTAAAGGCTATTAAATTATAATAGTATCTCCTTAACCATGTGGTTGTGAGAATCATCAAGATGAGTGTAAGGACTGTGTTTGTGAAAACTTACACACTATACAGTAGACTCAGTAAATGGCATGTGCTTGTTTCCTAGGTTTTTATTGCCAGGATGTGTGGGTTAAACAATGTGATTAGCATCTGCCATGTACAGTTGTTATTATTCTTTCATCTTCCAAAAAAAGAGGAAAAAGCTTAGAAGTAGCTGCACTTGGAGTCAGCTGTGAGACAGACACTGACTTCAGCAGGAAAAGGAGAGGGCAAAGCATTGAAGCTCTTTGCTGTCATTAATATTCTTGGAGGGTAGCAGCTCTGAGGATGAGTTAAGGGAAAAAATTTCAAACAGTACAAATAGGCCATGGTAAAAAGGATAATATTTGGCTTGCCTTGCTGATGAAGTGTATTTGTCCTTCATGGAATATCCCTAGATGACTTGGAGACTTTATTTCAGTTATTCTTTTGCACAGTATTTTTATTACTGAGTTGGTGCTTCATCCAAGTCCCCTGGAAACCAATTAGAGAACTCTAACTCGGCAGAACTGGATGACCTTTGATATATGCATTATATTAAGTATTTCTGTCTATCAAACTCCCCCCAGTTAATGCATCTTTATAAGTTTCAAACAGTTGCACAACACTTCTCTAAACATCATTGCTGCAGACTTGAGCCAGGAAGAATCATTTTAACCTAAATGATTTTTAAGGCTTCCATGCTGCTCAGGACTTTGTATTAGATGTTTCTACTAGTTCTGGGCCATGTTACATATGTTCTTTTCCATTTAGTATCAAGGTGGGGATTTTCTGTTTGTCTTAGGAGTTGGTTTTTTGGTTGTTGTTAATTTCTGACAAATCTTGGCATTGATAACAATTTAAGTTCTAAATTCCATTTATAGCATTTTTCTTTAAAAAATACTAGTTAACTTGAACTGTTGCATGTTTAATTTTTATATTTGTTATATTTTATATTTGTTATATTTTATATTTATGAGGGGAAAAAAAATACAGATGTGTTGAAGATTTGTAGCTCAGTTTAAATTAGATGACCAAACCTTGTGGAAGCTGGTAATGCAGCTGCCACTGTGCCAAGCTGAGATGTTATTTCATTCTGGAAGCCTCTGATGGCTTTCCCATGCCTGCCAAGGCATGTAGACTGGCTCAGAGACTGTATTTCTTTTGCCTTCTAAATTAGACTGTAACTTAGGAGTTAGTTTTCATATTAGTTACTGTTTTCAGAACTGATATTAGTGAAGTCCAGTATTTTTGTGATGCTAAACACCCCTCAGTCTTGAGTTGCATCTTGGCCCGTAGTCTGCTTTGTCTGAGCAAATTGACTGTAGCAAGTTGTACAAGGGTTTCTCTCTCAATTTATTCTCACCGTAATCCCACTCTTGTGTTTACCTCCTACAAAAATCATTTTCCCCTCTCTCCCCCAAGGAATATCCCGCAATGTTAAAAGTAAAAATGTCCTCTCAAATCAGAAGCACATGGAATTTATGCAGTATTTATGTAAAGAGAAATCAATGTATCCCTGTAAAACAGCAGTTAAAAACTTAGCTGTGGGTATGACACGCATGATCTGTTTAAAGTCCAGCGTATTTTTCAATCTCCTGACCATCTACATTTGTCTGGTTTTCACGAAGACTTGTAGAACTGTACACAATTAATGAAAATACACTAGAAATGCTTCTCCCATATAATGAAACAGTTGAATTCAGAATGCTAGAGTGCTTCAGTATGGAGCAAAATAACTTTTGTTGCACTTAGGTGAAGTTTCCCCCCAGCTGGATGGTCCCCACAATCCTGCTCATCTGCCTCCATGCATGGTAGACTTTTGGAGTCCAATAACATCTGAGTATTTGTCTAATCTCATATGCGGGTATGCTGGGTACAGTTTTTTCAGGAGCTGGGCTGCCACTTCTATTCCCCCCTTAGCTTAAGCACTGCAAAGTGGGTGAGCTATGGGACTAGTTCTTCAGGTATGTGTGAAAAGACGAGGGCTGCATGATATCTAGAGAAACAGAACCACAGTTGCATGCATACCTGTCTCCATTTCCTCAGGGACTTGGACTTGGACTAGAGATATCTGGACTGTCCTGAAGCTTTCAAGGATTACTGGATTCCATTTAGCATCAGGAGCCTTTTTCTTCAAACCCAGCTGTCCCAAGATGAAAGCACTGCCCCATGCTCACCATCTGTAGAAGTGTGTACTTTTCTTTTCTCAGGCAGTGTTTCCTGTGGCTCTGCAAGCATGCTGCCCCTAAGTCTTTCTAAAGCTCTGCTTTGTCACTGCTGCCTGCTAGGCACAATGAGATGTTTTTTGCTCTTTCTATACCCATGGGGCTAATGTCGGACAGGAATTACATTCTATCAGAATAACTTTCCTCTCTCTGCTTTTTTTTAACATACTATATTTTCTAATGATAGAATAAAATGTGTATATTTTGGTAGATACTGAGCAAGACATCTGAACCAAAGCCCTTTAAAAACAATGGGAGGATCACTGTTACCTGTAGAGAGTCTTGGATCAAGCCCTAGGTCCTTTCATTGACTTGAAGATACTAAAAAACTTAGCTTCTAATTGAGATGCGTTCAACACTTAAAGCCTCAGATGTCAGTGAGCAGAGGCACTACTTGTTAGTAAAATTAGGATTGGAATTCTTAGCAGATCTGAGCCTTCAAATATGAAATGGAATACAAGAAATTAACCTTCCTTGTTCAAGAGCCTGCATTCAAATGCAGTTTGAAAATGCTTATTGCTGACAGAAAAGCAATGGGGATAGTGCAACTGTGCCGAGACTTACTCTGGAGTCCTCAGTGTTACATCTGTTCACCTCCTTCAGCTGCAGTTTGGGTTTCTTTTTACAAATTCTCAGTTTGTGCATCGCTCGACTGTAGAAGTTACCCAGGGATGCTCTGGGAACTCACTTGCTTTTATCTCCCTGTTTAGTGATAAAAGAAGTAAAAACAAATGATTGGTATAAATAGCCTCTCTTGGCTTGACTTGAAAACTGGCCTAGAAACCAAACCAATAACAAACTGCAAGCAATAGCTTTTAAAAGGGGCTGTTTAACATCTGCTGGCTTACAGAAGTTAACCACATGACAAGTCAGTTCAGTCTCCCAAAGAAAATTTAAATTGCCCTCCCAGTGCTGGTCTGAAGAGATGGGTACTTGGGATGCGTGTGCAGGGTGCCTTCCCGAACAAAGCTGAAGTTCTTACAGCCCTGTAGGATCACCACTAATGTCCCTCTGTAGGACTGCAGGTTTTATTTTACTGTCTGTTTTTGGAAGCAGTTGTCTGAGAAACAGAAGTAATTGTGTTTATTCACAGCTCCAGGAGGAGCCAATTTACCTACCCTCCTCTTCTCCTCCCCCAAACAATCCAACCGACCAACCCCTCCTGCCAGGTATTCTGCCCTAGAGAAAGGCCTTTTCTTCCTCTTTTGACAGGCAAATCTATAGTTCCTGAAGCAAATATTTTTTTTAAACTTGCTTTTTCAACAGCCCCGGGAAATTTAAAACCTTCAGCAGACAGAATGTTTTCTTTCTATTTGAAGCTGACTGAAGAAATTGTCTAATCTTCTAATTTGAATTACCAGTTCAGCTCCTGCCCAGAGTGGGGATGGACCAAAATAATTACCATCTGAAAATTGCCTACTGCAGTGCAAGATGAAATGTCTGATAGGTCTAAAGACTACCAGAAAAAAGGCAATATAAGCCTCTGATCTTTTTTCCTTCATAGTGTATGTCATAGGAGCTTGCTTAAGAAGGAGCTAAATCATTTCCTGGAGCTCCCAGTTACAGTTTGTAGGGAAACTAATGATCCTTGTGATTCTGTGAGAGTCTGACAGCAGATCCCTTGGTCTGCAGCTTCAGCAGGAGCACTGAGGACCTCAAGATTTATGGGCATAGCCTGTCCCTGGAGGTCATACTGCCAGGCAAAATATTTTGCCTGGGTAGTGCCGAGACTGCTCACACTATGTTTGGGCTTTTTTTCCTTTTTATGGGTAGATGAGATCTTCTGGTCTGCTGTCCCATTAGACCAGCACCTTCCTATCCTGAAAATGATAATTAATTGTCCATAAATTATATCAATCTGAAAGAACAAACTTCTGTTAAGGACTGCTTAGCTGTTTGTGTTTCATGTAACACCTACTACAGAATCTCTGTTGTGTTTACTTTGTATCTAGACAGCTCTAATCTTAACTTTGATGAGCTCTTGTATTTTTCATATACCTGTCTTTGAGATTATACAATCTTCCTTCCCAGGATCCACACAGTGTTGTCAGCTTCCATTAACTTACTGTAAATCTCTCGATATTTTCCTCTAAACCCTCAGTTGCTTGAATCATATGATTATGTGAGAAGCTTAGCTTTCATTACAAAACCGTTTCTAGCATACATGGCTGCCAATGAAGGTTGAAGACCTGTATCCTCAGGGCTCCAAAACCAAAAAGCAAATAAAATGCCTCCCATGTATTTAAAAACACTACAAAACACTCCTAATCCTAAAGAAAATCCTCTACTTTTGGCCATCAGAATTTCTGACTGGTTCAGATACTGAGGAGCGGATTTACCAGTAAAACTACAGCAGTAAAGCTGCTTCTCAAAGCTGCTGCTGTGACTCTGGCACCAGTAAGCAGATAGGTGCAGAGAAGGATGAAGTATTTGAGAAGGAGTGACAGATATTTTTTGCACAGAAGACTATTGTCCTATTAAAAGTCCTATCAAAGTGAGTATAAGAAATCTGCTTTAAAACCCAGATGTTTTGAAAGGCTGCCTTATCAGAAAATACCAAGCTAAAATAATACAGTACCATCATTCCATTAGTGGATTATTGATGTTGAATATAAATCTCATCATCTAATGTTTTTTTGAAGCAAAGATTTTGCAAGATAGAAGGGCACTGGGTACAGTCCCTGCTGCTGCAGGTGCAACATTTTATATTGTGATGCTGAAATCTGTCTTGAAAGCAGGTATACTTTTCTTTCTCTACTTTCTCTTCTTTTTCTTCCTCTTTTCTCTCCTCTCTTTCCCTTTCCTGCTTGATTGTCCTGATGTTCTGAGTCTTCTCAGTTTCAGCCTGAAGTTCTCTGGTCTGTATGGAAGTTTATGCATTTACAGTGAGAATTATGTGCTAGATTATGTGAATTTGAATCTCTTTTTAGTTTCTAGTGTGAATGTGTGACACAACATAATGTTGCAGGAAATGTGCTGATTTTGCATACACAAGCATGATTATTGCATAATAAAAAGGAATATTGACAATTATGGGAACAAAATCTTCTTTACTAAAGGTTGAATTCTGCTTCTGCTGCTCTTGGCTCTGATCTTAATATTTTCAAATGCTTGCATCTTAAATCTACAGAGGGAGGTCTTTCAGAGGCAGATATACCAAGCACATACCCAACTTGATTTTTCAAATTCCAGTTTCTGGTTTGGAAAGTCATTCCTTAGCTCTGATACCCTCCTAAGCTTTGCATGTTTTATCTCTATTTGAAAGACTTCATTTCTGCATGGCAACACTAGTGTTTCTCCTTGTCTTTCTGAAAAGATGCAAAAGTGAATAAAAATAACCGCCCATTTATGCCTCTGTGTCCCCATCCTGTTCCCCAAATGTTTCTCAAGCTTCATAGGCACAGGTATTGCTAGCCTAACATGCTCACTCAGAAAAATCACTGTTTTTCTCTAATGCCCAAAGCATAAATAAAAAAGATTTGGAAAGCTTTCCCAAAGCTTAAGAAAAGCTGCTGATCTTCTTTTTCTATTAATTTGCCAGGTTGTGGTTTGAATCCAATTTTACACAAGCACCCATGACATCCAGTGTCAGAGCTTCATATTTAATTACCTTTTTGTAAATCCTTCCTTTTATTTAGTTTAAACAAACAAACAAAATACCTGCATTCCTTTCAGTACTCTGGTAAACACGTGGTCAATTCTTGCGTATTCTTTGCAAGTGGTAGACTTTGATTCCTTTTAGGGATCTGTCTTTGATTAACTTAGAATTTAGTTTTGAAAATTTATTCCACAGATTCATTTTTTTTTCTAAGAACTTGGCAGGGAAACCAAAGAGGTTTGGCTATTTATTATTTTTCTTTTTATTTTGTGATTTTCTTTTGGCAGGGAGGAGGAAGGAATTAGTTGAAAATCGTTTTTGCTGCTTATTTGGCAGTAGGGTTATGCACTCTGGGATACTCTAATGAACTGAATTTTGGACACTTAATAAACTTTTGGCATAATAAATTTGCATATGTTTCATAGTTGGAGTCTTTAAAGCTAACATATATGCCTAAGTCTTATGAAGACTTTCCCTGCACTTGCTGGGGAAGGTCTACACTGAGTCAAGCAATTGAGGTAACAGCAAAGCTCCTCCTTATACAGGCAATTGCCTGCCTGCTGGACCCATACAAGAGAGAAATTCATCTGTTCAATAAGAAATTTATCTGAGAGCAAAGATGACTTGCCATTTCCAAGAAAAATGGAGTGTAAGAAACTCAGATATGACAGAAAGATGGAAACTACACCACCAGAAAGAAAGGAACTGATACAACAGGGATTTACTGCTACCTACTTTACTACTGGTACTATCTTAGCAACAGCAATGGGAGATGTGGATCTGCAGGCAAAAGGCGGGGCAGGCATTACAGGATGAGAAAACCACTGTTATCCTGGCTCAAACCAGGACAATTGTTTTATTTGGAAGGGAAGGTAAAGGACTAGGACACACATTTGGGAAAGGCAGGAGTAAACCGAGTCCAGAGCAAACACTTGCCAAGGCACACCTCCCTCTAGACTTCGGAATGGGACTCAGGATACCTGAGTCATGCCCTGCCCAAATGATGCCTTTCCTGTGGTACCGCAGGCTCTGACAAAGAGCGCAGATCACCCTGAGTGCCGAGACAGGGAGAAGATGAAAACCATGATCGTTCTTTATTATTTCAAGTAGAGGAGGAATGCTGCAGAGACCTAAAGCATGGCTCTTATCACAATGGCCCATGATGAAATTTGGTGGTTGGTTTCCTTTTCTTAACAGGAAACCATATAAGCACACACAATAAAACAATAATGTTAAAGGACTGGTGAGGTTAGAAAGTCTTAAAAACTAGGAAACACTCAAATGATTTGTGCAATCTTTAGTCAGTTGTCTTGTGTATTTGCCTTTCACTTGCACGATGACTTGCCTGGTGTTCTGTTTCAGGTGTGCGTGGGCACTGGCTGAGAGCAGTGTCTGCTTCAGCTGTGTACCAGGTGACAAGAGGCAGGTTTCACTTCTTACCTGAAAGAATAGAGTGCCTTAATAGTCTAGAAAGAACACCGTTTGCAGGAATTTACAACATTAGTCGCTAGCCAACAAAGCTAATCTCCGTGTATTTTGTCTAGTAAAGGAAGTTGCTAAGAAAACCATGGATGCAAAATTAGAAGAAATGTAACTACAAAAGCACAAGTAACAATGGACCAAGCATGAAAAAACTTGTTTCAAAATCATGCCATACTTTCAAGTACTGCTTTAAGTAATGACTTGCAAGTTGAGGAAAACCCCTAAATCCCTTTATTCTGTTTCTGCCTCCACTAACAGGAGGAGAATTCATACCATGATTATGCACATAACCCTGCATGTAGCCCAAAGTTGTTCACATATGAAAGACATCATCAACATCATCTGTTGAACTGCATAGCGTGATTTGAAACTCTGTTTAGCACCAGAGTTCTCCAAATCGGTGTGCTAACAGAAAATTTTAGGCAACAAATGTTTCCCCTTGTACCTGGTTGAGTCTAGCCCTCTGGACACTAAATAAATCATAGAAGTGTTTGGACAAGAGACTTTCAGATAATTTCTGTTGCTCCAAGATGTAACGAGGTTAAGGCAAACACCAATAATTCTCTTTCTGTGTCGTTACTGCCACGGTTATTTTTGCAGGGTATCAGAAACATACCTGCGAGGCAAGACAAGAGCTGCTCCTGTAAAACAGGAATCCAAGATGATAACTGCTTGTGGTCCTGGTGCAGCCCGTCCCCTGCCTGTTTGCACATTAAGGCACTCTTTGGTGCATGTGATGGCCAAGACTGTTTACTTTCAGACAGGAAAATTATTATTCTTTTTCTTTGCTAAACAATTCCATCCTGCTGCAGCTGCTGAGTGCAGACACACCTGCACTCTGCCGGTAAATGTACCTGGTCTCAAGTTTTATCCGGGGCAGCGGTGAGGCTGCGCTCGGGCCGAAGAGGAGCCCGCGGACACCGCCGTTACATTTTTTGTTTGAAAACTTTCACTTTTGTGAACCCGAATGGACAAAGCCCCAACGGTCTCTAATTATTTTGATGTTTTTCTTGTTCCGGCTCAGGATGAGGTGAATCTCGCCCGGCCGCTCACGCAGCCGGACCCGCCCGGGACGCAGGGGCGCGGTGCGGACTCGG
>VZRW01001895.1:311038-326210 GCA_013398125.1 Aegotheles bennettii | reverse complement strand
TCCCCGCCGGGGCAGGGGCCAGCGGCGCGGCCGGGCAGCGCGGGCCCCTCGGGGCCCCCTCCTGAGGGTGGGAAGGGAGCGGGGCGGCTGAGCTCGGGGGTCTCCTCCGTCCCCGGCGATGGGGACAAACTCCCGTGTTTGCTCTTGGGGTCTCGATTCCTGTTTTGTGCTCCCAACCCTTTTCCTTTCTCTTCTGTCGGGCGTGCTGGTACCGGTCCCGGCGAGGTGCCGGGATGCTGTGCGGTGCCTTTGGGAGAAGCCACCCCAGTCTGTCTCTTGGTGCTGCTCGCCCCCCGAAGCCGGGTGCCGCCGGGGCTGGGGGGAGCCGGCCCGGGCGGGTGTTCCTCCCCCGAGCTCCTCGGGCCGCCCCTGGGGTCCAACAGTCGCTCCTTGAGCGGGCAAAACTGGGAAAGCCCCCGCTGCAGCCAGCCTGCTGGAATGGGCTGGCTGGCGAGGCTCCAGCAGATGTGCGTTTGAATAAACATTGTAACTTTTTCTCCGGGCAAACGTACGTTTGTTTGGGCTATATTATTTTAACTCTTCTTCGTGTCTGGAAGAGGAAAACAACTGAGTTAACTGCAAATCCAGACGAGAAGAATTTGTGTGTAACCCTCCTTCTTAACTAAGTTGGGCTTTGACCCGCAGGTCTTCCCCTGTTCTCCCCCTCCAAAACAAGCCACGGTCTGCTTTTATGTGGAGAATCCCAGGCTTTAAAATAATAATAAAAAAATTGGTGATAATACACAAAGCCTTGCAAGTGCATCTGTGTTTCTAGATGAGACTCAATACTTCAGTTGAAGCAAATGGTAGTTCTGTAGTGTAGATTACTGATATGCAGTTGTCCAAGTGATGTGGTTGAGGTCTAACATGACAATGTAGGCATTCTCTTCCAGTGTGGGTCCAAGTTGACTGATTCAGAAATGTGCGGTCTCTTTTTGGTTTTGTTTTCAGATTGGGAGTTGCAGACTACCTGTCAGCTCCTTGGGAGGGCTTCTTGGCTCTTACAAACTATACCATTTCTTTAAGAAAATAAAACCCTTTAATAGCTGCTTCCCTCTGGAAAATAGTGCTTGCGTGTGCAGTTGCACTGTGTACTCTGCCCTTATTTGAATTACACTGTTGATGCTAGGAGTCTGGTAAACACAGAAAATGTGTGAGGGTCTTAAGTTTTGTTTTATACCAGTGTGTTAGTGTATAGCATTTTCTAATGAATATATGGCAGGACCTCACAGGATGGGGAAAAATGGACTGAACAATAAACCTCAGCACTTCTAGCATTATGTGGTCTGACATCAATGGGAGATGAGGGCACTCACTGCCTTTCAGAATGGGACCCGTGATGTTTTTGTATGATTACATTAATGGCTTGTCTTATTGAGAAGATGCATTAATGGTGCTGGGATGCTAACATCTTAAAAACAAAGATGTAAAACATGAATGACCGGAAAAAAATGAAGTAGACGTTGGATGCAGGAATAATCTCTATTTTTAAAGTACAAGTTGAAATTGCAGGATGTCTTGTAATACTGAGATCTCAAGGGAGAAGTAGTTTGATTGGCAAAATAAATGATATCCTCCTTGACTTGAATGTGTTCATGAGGCTAATCGAAGTGAAATTAACGTCTGTGTGGGGAAGGATGTTCCTCCAATGTGATAGGTTTTAAAATTTTATTTCTTTCATTTATCAGCAGTAATAGTGATCTAACTTTGAGAGTTAGGGTTTTGTTTTCCTTGCGATAAACATTTTTACAAATTAGTATACAGGAAATCATTAACAGTAAGCCTAAGAATAAACCATCATGCACATGGAAAGGTAAAGAACCTGAGCCGTCAAACAATGTTGTATGTATTCCAACTTTACTCCCCTGAGGAGGTCTCACGGTAATTGTTCAGCGGGCACACAAGCAGCCCCATGACTGCCTCCAAAAAATCCTGGTTTATCTGGAAGTTTGTCGTGAACGTGTTATGCAAAAGTAAATGTTTGAGGGTAACTGTGGTAGAAGGGTTCTTGTCTGAACCCGTATTCAGATGTAAGTGGGTTTTACTCTAGTATGTCCCTGTAGGAAGTCTGACCACCCATCTGCTCTTCTCCGGCCATTTAGGAGTTTTACTCCTTTTTGCTGGGGATGTTGAAGGCGGGTGAGCCAAGCCTCTTTCTGTTCTTTGGGTGTAGTACCAAACTGTAAACATTGTAGCAAGGAGAACTCTTGGATTCTGTATTTAAAATAATGAAGTGAAACAGTTCTCAGCATATATTGTATAAAATGCCTATTCTTAAGGGCAAAAAATAAGTGTATCTTAAATATCCCTTTAATTTAACCTATCCAGCTAAATTAATTTTTAAAACTACCATTAGTGTATGAAGAATGACAGTTTACAGTGAAACACTTAATTTTAGTGTTGTTGGAAGAGGCAGGCTAAGTACATCCCCTGAATGCTTGTTGGAAATAAAAATAATTTATAGCCAATAACTATTATGGCAGTGTTTGCTGATTTCTTTTTCCAATGTGGCGGTGATGTGAGGGAAATGGGAAGGTCATCAGCAATGTAGTTTTGTTCAAAGTTGCAGAATTCAGTGTGTAGTCTGCTCACTACACTAGCACACGAGTGATTCTCCTTTCATTACAGTGTACGTGACTTGTACCATTACTTCGTGTTTTCTTCCTTCTTGTTTTAAATATCGCCTTCTGTTGGACTTTAAAGGTGATATGTAAACTCGAATGGAAACTCAGGCTGTTATTTATACCAGCAGTTCTTGTGGCTGGCTGGACAATGTAGAGCTGACACTTTTATAAGTATTTATCTACACAACATGGAGGGAAGTAAACAGCTGGTGTGACTGCTAAAGGGGAAGGTCTGGGGTCCTAGTAACTGCTGGAAGACTTCCAGCATGAATAACTGTCTTCACGTTACGAGGAGTTTGCTTTACTTTGTAGAGTTTTCCCCGGTTCAGTCCCAATTTAAATGTATTTGGCTTCTAATGTAAGTTCTAATTGCTTGTTTTAAACCTAAAACTGAATAGTGATTTGTGGATGAAATAAAATGTACCAATAAATCTCCAATCTCCAAAATGTGCCTTTCTAGGCTTGTTTTGTTTATAATTTGGGAGTAGTATGCCTAATGGTGTTAGTAAACAGTGCAAAATCTATCAGGAAGCTTGCCTTCCCTCAAAGCAGAAGCCAAACGAAATGTGATTTGCTGTGTTTCACTTAGTCATGTTCAGAGACTTCAGTTTTTCCTTGAGTAAGACCTTGGATTACATTTCACTTTTGTGTAAATGTTTCTGTGAGATACTGTCTCTGTCCATTGAGAGTGACCGTTTGGCTCATTTAAAATCTCCCAGTACTTTGCACAGGGACTAATTCTTTAAATAATGTGCCAAGTGCTTTTATTTATTTATTTTGGGGTGAACTGATGGATTATTATTAAATACTTGGTTTGGCCAATTCCATCATGCTTGTGAAAAATCCCATATCCCAATAGAATAACATATCCCTTCTAATGCAGAAGTAAATGACTTCTGAGTATTCAGTTATCTCTTATATATCTTGCTAAACAAATAATATTTCATTTTTATAATTGATATGCAAATTTAGTGACATAAAATGCGTCCAAGTCAAGAATACTGTGGAAGATACTTCATTGTGACAAGTACTATTAAATATGTATTTTCTTTTAAATCTTATTGAAGAGCTAAAACAGAAATGTAATGAGGCTGTGTAGGCTTTAGTCTCCTTCAGATACTGTAGAGCTTTGTACTTAGATTTTTGTGATATTAAAAAAGTGGAAAGGTGACAGGTTTGGTTGTCAAGCTTGGAATTTGTTTTTGCGATGAACTTGAAGGGCTACAAAGGTGCTCACAGTGCTTTATCCTCAAGGAGAGCAGACTGTTGAGCTGAAAAAGCTTCACTGCTGGTTTCACGACTAAACTTTTAGGTTCGCAATTTCCTTTTATATGACCATTTGGTCTCTTACGTTTCTGTACCAATACAGCTGCATTCGTTGAGTAAGCTTAACCATAACATAATGGCTTTTTTAATGTAAGGTTTTAAAATTTTGAAGTGATTGAATTTTTAAAAAGGTCTTTAAGGGGTCAAGAAGGAAAAAAGCAAGATGGTTGTAAATTGAAAGCTTTCCTTCTGTTAATTAATAAGACTTATTTTTCTAACTGTGTTTGTTCAGAGATTGAGTGTTAATTTCCAGTCCAAAAAGTAAATGTGGGCATTTATAGGAGTAGGAAAAAGTTAGAATTAAAACTTTTATAGCTTTTTAGAAGGGTTATATCAACTTCCTCCCTCTGCTTTATAAAAAAAGGAACGAGCCGTTTCCAACAATATTGGATTTGAAGTCACAAAGGTTACTTTTAAATATTGCAAAGTCTTTCGGTATATTTAAAAACAAACACAAAAGGCGAGCTCTGTGTGTATGAATTTAGGTGATGGAGAGTTGGGGCTGAGTTCTGCTGACGGCACCGAGGAGATGCACAAGAAATGCAGTAATTCCAGGGTTGTCTCTGACGAGCTGTATGGTATCTTGGGGTGGTGCTGGGGCCTCTGCCCTGTGCCCCCTCTTCCCTGTTCCCCACAAAATGTTGACTGGTGACTGGTGAGAGGAGTTTAGGAGCAGGAGTGAGAACTTGAGCGAGTGAGGAGCCGAGACACTGTACAGAGGAAGGCTGTGAGATGTGGAGGTGGGATGAGGTGTCCTGTGGGAGCAAGTGAGAAGAAAGGGGTGTTCAGGAGGCTGTGGGGTGAGGTGGGAGAAGGCAATGGTAGAATTGCTCAGAGAAGATGAGAAATAATGCTGGAAGCGTGCCTTCTCTGCAAAAGGAGAGGGTAGAATGAGGAGAAATTGTAAAAGTGTAATTTACTGACTCAAGGACTGAACTGACAATTTTGCAATTAAGTACAATTTGCCCTCCCTTCCGTCACTGAAAATTGGAGAGTAGGCGAAGCAGAGCAGTATGTCTGGGTCTTTCCAGACCTGTTATTAGTTCCCAGGGTAGCTTTGCAAGCCTTGTTACAGGATTTCTTAAATTCTGCAGATCAAAAAGCAGGCAGCTTTCAGAAGTCACATTAGCAGAAGTACAGGTCTTCAGCAGTGCTGAGCAGTAATTAAACTTGATAAAATACCCAGTGCTAGTTTTGCCGTACCTGTGTCTTCTGATGATCTCAGATTTGTGGTATCTCTTGGAATTGGCAGGCTGAAAAAACGCAGGAAGCTTCTGCAAGTGTCCGGAGGGGTATTCCCAATAAAGTGTCTAATAATAAGTGAATGGAGGCAGGCTCTTAATTCCAAAGAAGGAAATGTGTGTTTCAGTAGTTCACGAATCCCAAGGGCAGTAGTTCGCAAATAAATTTTTGCTGTGCTCAGGGAGGGGATGGAAAGAAAGCTGGTCACAGTAAACTCCCGGGGACATGGTTTTCATCAATGTAAAATGCGCAGTAGTAATTTTTGTGGTGTTAGTGCATGCAGCTGTCAAGCTGCTTTGGACACACACAGGACTTGGTGTCTTACAAAATTATGGAAAAGATTTTTGAATGGTTCTTGTAGCTTGTTACTTCCATGAGTATCCTGAAATAGAAGCAGAAATTTCACTTTTGGGCATGATCAATAAGAAAAGCCAACAACTTCCTGTAATTTGCTCCTTACTTATTTGTTAAAGCTAAAGATGGCTTGTCTCAGAGGTTCCAGACCTTTAGCTTTAACTACCATTCCTAGTCTCATTCTCCTCTTGTAGCTTTAACCAGGGTTGGTTTCTGCGAGTTGTTTGGACCTCTGGTCTAGAGAGTGAAGACCACAGCCACTTTGAGCTTTCCAGTTCTGTTAGCAGCCTGCAGTTTGAGCTAAGTGTTCTTTCTTACTCTTTTTTTTTTTCTTTGCTGCTTGCTTTTACCACTTCGTGGGTTTTTCCCTTTGTTTCTTTCAGTTTGCTGCTTAGCTTCTCTTGCTTCTGTTAACTCTCTTTATCCTTCTCCCTTTACTCCTTACAGTTCCTTATTCAAAACCCTGGTCATTGGAAATATACCAGTAAGTCTTGACAAATTCCTTTTACTTTTTTTCTAACAATTTCTTATACTGTAAAATCTCAAGGACAGAGGTTTCATCTTTCAGAGCTGTTCAGTCCCCAGCTTGTTTTGGGTGTTAAAGTGTGAGACAATTAGTTCCTGCTTTTTTGTTTGTTTTTGTTTTGTTTGTTGTTTTCTTTTTTGTTTTTTAAAAATAAATGGTCTTAAAATGCTGTTCTTGTACTGAAATGAAAGCATTTCCTTATGTAATGTGTTCATAGTAATGTTGTATGAAAAGAGTTGTAGTAATGAAGTTGAGCCATCTAGACTTCTGTGACTTTCCTAAGTGATGCTGAAACATCATTTGTGACCTTCAGGATGCAAGTCATTGGCTGCTTTATTGTGAACAGTGATAATTTAGAACTGAATCATCCTGATGAAGGAGCTGGAAACGTCACACAAACTGAGCTTTGACTTGAGGCTAATTGATGTTTTTCTAAGGAAAGCATAGAAGAAGGGTGCTGTCCCTTGCTGTCCCCTGAAGAGATGAGTGGTGTTAGTGCATCTTGAGTGTTGGAGCCCAGCTCTTCCAAAAGGGCCATACTTCGGAGTTCTCAGTGTTACTCTGGTATATTAATTCTTGTCGATGCAACATAGAATGTTGAAGGAGTCCCATAGTACTGTAGCTAAGAAACGAGTTCAAGATACCTGACATACAATGTTTGCTGTGTAATTGGTATATCTGTATGCTTCTATGCCATGGGTTGTGGCACCGGCAGGCGTGTTGATGGTGACAGATGGTAATACCAGCATCTCTTGCTGTTGTAGCTAACAAAGTTAAATTTGGGAACTGCTGTGGTGCAAGAGGAGTCTGATCTCCACAGGGCATCCTTTGTGGACTTGAGAAACTGGTGATAGCAGATGGGTTATCTAGAATTGATGGATCTTGAAGAAGCTGACAGGAGCACTTGGCCACTTGGGGTGAACACTTAACCATCTTTTTCTTGACAATGTATGATTACTGGGCAATACAGAGTAACTTACCACAACTGAAGGCCCTTCTTACTCAACCTGGTGTCAGAGGAAGTTAAGAGCAGGCCATTTTAAATGTATACCCCCTACCTCCTTCTTCCTCAGAACTTCTATAGCCTCTAATTTCACAATTCCTGGGTTGAGTTGCTCAGCGGTTTTCTTGTTCACTGCATTGATTAGTTTGTTCTGGAGAGCTGTTTTTTCTGTTTTAGAAAAATCTTAAGGTTTTTTTGTTTTGTTTTTGTTTGGTTTTTTTTTAGTTGGCTGCTAAAGGAATTGAGTTTTAAATAGGCCATATTGACCTGATTCAGAAGATTTTCAGGCATGCAACTGGCCTGTAGCTGCGAGAAGGAAAGCAAGGAAGAGTGTAAAACCAGCAAATGTTTCATCTGGAGAGTTGGGCAGATTAGATAAAGAGGGGCAGTCTAAGGATTGGGTTTTTTTACGTAATTGATAATTTATTGTGTATTCACATGATATAACTTATTTCCAGGTTAGCTTTCCTAAAAATCCGGTTGGGGTCATTCACTCTTATAATTATTAATATGCCTTGTGACAACTTTTTTGCCTCTTGTGCCCCCTCTCCTTTCACCTTGGCTTTTTATTCTACCTGCACATAATTGCTGGTTCATGAACATGCTTATTATTCATGTACTTACCTTCCAGCATGTGAGTAATCCCTGTTTATATGCATCAGGTTAGGCATGTGCAAGTGTTGGCAGGATCCAGGCCTTGCATACTAAGCTCTTTGGGTTAGACAGTGTCTTCAGTAAAGTACTGATTGTGTGCTTGGGCTTCAGTATGTGAGGCTGATGGTGCTTTGCTTCTCAGTAGTGCTCAAAATGGGGTTTCTGTAGGAAAACATAGCTGTAGTGTAGGAAGAGGTATTTTCCTTGGTATTTTCCTTGAAGATTGATGTAAAATGTAGCTGGAATTCTGGACTCACTTGGTGCAAGTGAGCTGTGTCCTGTTGATGTTAATGCATGAAAATCCTTGGTTTTCAAGTAAATTCTTTGTTTCCCAGACAGGCTGACAGGTGTGTACATGTATGGTTCTCCTTAGAAGCATCAGAAATTTTGGATTGGGGCAATAAAGCTGATGTAGTGAATATCCTTATCAAAATTACCAAATTCAGTTGCTAAACTGCTGCATAGATATTCATGTGTTATTTTAATAAGCATAACATTATATTTATCTCCTTTATTTTTCTGTTTCTTTTTTTGTGTTTGTTTTTCTTGTGGATAGCTTTTTCCTGTTGCATGTTTTTGTGGAAAAATAACTCCAGGAAGAGTTTGGAGGCTCAAGTAACCTTGTGATCTTGTTCTTTTGGAGTACTGTATTTTCGGGTTCTCTTCTTCACTTGCAATCTTCTTGCAGAAAAGCAGGGTTGGTTGAGTTGTTGGGAGCTCTTCAACTAGAAGTTGACAGGATATTGACAGATGTGATTTTAGTGACTTCTTTTTCTTTCAGGAAAGCTTCTTTTTATGCAGCTTTGAAGTTCTTTTAAACACTTCATGTATGATCTTGTGAACACTTGCCATGATTTTTAAGGAAGTCTACTTGGCATTTAGATCATCGTGATGTTCTGTTTTCCAGGTGGTGTGCAAGTGAGTGTATGTGTAATGGTGGTGAAATAAACTGGGTTATCTAAAGGTTTCTTTGAGGCTGCATGCATCACCACAATGAAAATATTCAGGTATTAACTTCACCTCTAAATCTTTAAAATAATCATGAATGCCTAGTCTATTTTTTCCCTTCTGAATGCTTTTATGGGAAAGAGTGATGTTTTTCTGGAGAGCTTGCTTAACCTTTAATTAAAGATAGGGCGTGTTGTATTTCTAACAGATTTGCTCTTTTGGTTTGTTAAAGGCCATTTGGCTTAAGTAGGTGTGGTTAAAAATAAAAAGCTTAAGTCTTAAACAAAAACAAATAAACCCAAACAAAAAAATCCAAACAAGCCTTAAACAACAGCAAGCTTTACCTTGTAACTGCTCAACTGGCTTGTTGTAGTCAGCTGCTCCATTGTGTAGTTCTTGAGTCCGGCTGGATCTGGAATGAGCAATGTAAGTACAACCTGAATTTTAGAAATAATAAATTCACCAAACATTGACTACTACTTTAGGTTAAGGGTCTGATTAGTCTGCCTCGATGGGTTAAACCCCAGGCCCCCAAGCTGAGTAACATGAGGCTGACTTAGGTATAGACTGCAGACATGAACTTTTGAGATATTTAGTGAATTATTTTTCTAAATTGCTGGCTGTGAAGATGTGTACACTACACTAGCTCATGATTTGAATATATTCATCTGTTACTCTGGTTCATGAACCTTTCTTGTTTTTCTGAAATCTTTGCAGTAGTTGGGAGTGTTTCGTGGGCTGCATTGCCGCAAGTAGCGGAGCAGTGTTTTGACTGAGCAGGAGAGTGTTCCTTGATAATTGCTTTGGGTTTTTAGGACTTGGTAGGATGTCAAGAGTTGGTATTAATATGAAAATCAGTAAATGCATAAAGGAAATCTTCATCTGTCAAGGCTGGTGGCAGTCCTGTTCTGTACAATGTTGTTTGACTGAAACCTGCATGTAATGTGTGCTGGACTGAAAGAAAACACAACATATAAATATTAAGCTGTTTTTCTATCTCTGGCTGAGTTCAGTGATCACTGAGTTCAGTGATATGTGTGCATACATGACTGTGTAAAATTTCATTTGCCAGGGAATATTCCATTATATTGTCCAGAATGTAAAAATCTCCATTTAATTTTAGAGCCAACTGTAGCAAATTCATTAAGTGCTGCAAAAAGGCAGGTGGTTAGTATGGTTTTGCTACAGAACTTTTTCTCTTTTGGGTCCTGACTTCCTCCTTTCCAGTGATACCCAGAAGGTAAAGGCAGACTGGTGAAACTAAGGATTGCAGCATGGCTATTACCTGGCTACGGGGATGAGCAGTTTACTGCACGTACTGTGTTACACAGTCTGCTCCTGTGTAAGGAATTTCAGGGTGCTACACTGCGTGTTGCTTAGCATCTCTGGAAAGTTAAGTTCTTTTTTAATTCTTCTGCATCTCTGCATTACAACAATACAGTGTTGAGTTTATTGGTTTTGCTGTGGATCTGTTTAGCTTTCTCACGGACATGAGCCAGATCCTATCTGAGGGTTGTAGTAGCTGATGTAGGGAATCCACACAAAATCTTCTGTGAATTCATTTCATCAAATGTATTTATGTGTGTACGTTTATGCATGGAAATTTCTAATACATGCTGCTTTATTATTGAAAAACACTTTGAGGGAGGGAAATATTTATATTGAAAGTAGATGAAACTTTTAAAGACCTATTCTTACTCTCTTACCAAAATGATTTAGCTTATTCCTACAATGTATTTAAGAGAATGATAAAGGAAAAAAAAAACAAACTAAAATTCAAGTTTTGCTGAAATATGGTTGCATATATCATTATTGTGTAAGACATGAACCTACAGTAATCACTAAAACCATTTTACAGATGACAGCCTGTAAAAAATGATAGTTTTGCCATGGCTAGAGCTTCCCTGGTCTTCATGTCAGTGGGATGAAGTGACTTTGGATCACTGGGGCTTTAGGATTTCTGACCTTGTAGGTCAGATCATGAGATCTTGGTCTTTGATTTAATTCCAACTAATACCAGATGTTGGATAGTATCTGCATTTTATATGGAATTCTTAGTATTAAAAATGCTTTATTTTCTAGATCTGTTTCAGAAAACTACTAAGTGTATGCTTAATTTTCTTAATGATTTTGACAGGACTTTGTTAGCTTATGGAGGAGAGTCTCATTTGGCTGGTTAATCTCTGTTCTCTATTTTCTGCTGTCCTCATGTTTTTCAGTTCACATGGGGTGTATTGTGAAGATAGGCTTCTCGGCTTTCCTGACTGAGCACTCAGGATCCTTTCATGACGGTAGAGTTAGGGCACCGGTTATGTGTGTGCACTAATGCACACACACACAAGCTTGCACATCTTAAAAGGTGATGAAATGGAATATACTGTTTTAAGTGATTTCTTTAATCTTGTTTAATACTACACAATTTCAATCTAAATGTATTTTTTGTGTGTTGTTCTTCCTGCCCCTCTCAGCAGAGTGATCTAAATAGAGTTGATAATTATGGGAAGTTACTGTATAACTTTGTGAACTGAAGAGCCCCGGAACCACTTCTGTGATCCCCACTTTTGCTTTGTAGAAGATAAACTTGTAAGAAAGTGCTAGTAGGACAAATAACTCTGCATTCCCTCAAGAGATACTCTCATGTTAACAACTTTTTCAGTGAGATGCAGAAAGAATAAAGATAGATTGCCTTTTTTTTTTCCAAATTAAGCTCTGACTTGAAGAAATTACATAAAACGCAGATGTCCAATGTTTATGATCTGTCCTTATGCTGGATAGCCAAGTTGCTCTGAGCATTTGTAAATAAAGGTGTGGCACCCTGGGAAGTTGTAGTGAAGCATCTGTGTCTTTGGCCATTGGATTGCAAATTACACAGGTGGCTAGACTTTTCCAGAAAGGACTTTTGAAAGTCCTTGAAGAAAGAAAATTGTTCTTGAGTTCTGTTCTGCTGGACGGAAGTGATTTAGGGAAGTTAGTTTTCTGCTCCAACAGTTGATGTTTTTTTGTTTTGTTTTCTTTTATTTTCCTTTTTTTTTGAGGGGGGTGGTGTGTCTGTGAATTAGTGCATTATAAATAAGTACATCTGCAGCCTTCTGAATGTAAAATTCGGGTTTGCCAAAGGGCTTATTCGTATCTCAGGCCTTAGTGAAGTTATGTGGGGTTTTTTTTAAGCTTACTTCAAAGCCAGTGCTTTGTAGATTTTTTTATGCATTTATTAGAATAATGAAATATATATATAAGAGTTTCCCTATAAGCTTTCTCAGATCAAGAATAGGATTTAAATAAAGTAACTTTGAGTCCTGGAAAATTTCATTCTGTTGTCTCTATCAGATATAGCGTGTATCTGCAGTTTTGGCTGGAAGTGGCATCACAGGGAAAAGCTGTTACTCTGAGTCTTCTAGACAGCTCTGTATTCATTAAAAGCTTCATTAAGAGTGAGCCTGGTGATACTTAAGCTAAGAACGCTCATTTCATGCTAGTATAAAAAACAATTTCAGCTTCAAATAGTCCTCCTAAAAATGGTCTTTTAGAGAGAAGCTTTTTTTGCCAACAGATTTCTGTATAATTTCATTTCAGCCATTTTGTGGACGTCTGAGCTGAACATCCAGCATTACTGATGTTAATTACTCTGCCTTAGTTTATTAGTGCAAAAATTGGGAATAAATGTTGTGGAGGAAATAGTGAGAATGCTGTTAACGAAATGACCACCTCTGAAGGACTTGGGGACTTTTGCCATGGAGAAGAGGGAAAACGATGTTTATTCGGAGCAGGATGTGAATAATGTATTGTTAATAAAATATGAGGCAACTCATCGCAAGGACTCCCTTCGTGATGAAAGTCAGATGGAGTTCTGTAAGAGGAGGGAGGGAATAGATCATGGGCAATTATATATGCTTGCTCAAGCCCTGAGCTTGTTTGCAGAGCTAGGTGACCTTTCATAGGCTTGGGTTGGCGGTAGGATTTAACACTCTCTTCAACCTGCCTTGCAGCTTAGGTGTTCCGGGGACTCTGGGTCAGAGGAGAGCATGCCAGCCAGACTGGGCTTGGGGGTCTCTCAGCTTTGTAGCATGAGTGGAGTGATGATGAGCTTCACAGCATTTTAGGGCCAAGAGGTGGAGTGGATGGCTGAGGGAAGTGAGAGCAAACTTCTTGAACTTCCACTGTAATGGCAATTGTGAGCATTCCCTGTTTGCTTTGATACAAAGTCAATTAAGTTATCTGCGATTGGTCTCACTACTAGTTAGAGTTTGCATGAAGAGTTCCCTGCCACATATAAGAAATGTTTAAAAAAAGCTTTTTTTTTGCTTTTTTTTTTTACCAGTAATACTGTAGTTATTGCCACTCTAGTGAAGTACATCTGGGTTTGGCATATTGGTTTGAACACAAAAATTCAAGGTCAGCATGTTTGTTGAGCCAAAGTCCAGGGCTTGGGCACAGCCAGATATGCAGTGATCCATAATTGAATATGTGTATGAATACCCTTAACTCTAGCTTGTGCTTAAATTTGTCGGTTCATGACCCTAAAGTTAAGAATTTGCCTCTGAGCATTTTACCAGGTTTGACTTCCACTTCCTAAGTCTATGTTTTAATTACTTTTTCAACTACTGTATAAAGCTCATACAAAAAGCCCTTTGCAGTGCATGAGAGATGTAGTTGATTTTCACAGCTTGGGTGGGATAACCGTGGTAAAATGATTACTGCAAATTTACTGGTAATCTTTGCTGCTACTTTTCAGATATGCAAATGGTTCACAGATGATGATGGAATGTGAATTGACCGCATTACATGAAGACCGAATATTCTTCTTTTGCTGTGCTCAAATGCTGCCTGCAGATCTGAAGTGGAAACGTATTAACATTCAAAATGTACAGTCTTGATACTGTTTTCAGACACTAAGCAGAAAGCATGGTTGTGGGTTTGCAGTTAGTGGAAGATGTCAAACTAGGTGTCATATGCCTTGCTATTGGATACTCCTCTTCAGTGCTGTTGCTGTAAGAAAATGGGAAGTTACAGCAGTATAGTTGAATTATAGATGCTATACCATGTTTAGACATGGGATTGCAAAATTTGTTTTCCGAGTTTAAAGATGTCAGTTCACTTTCATGTGAAAAGTTGATTCTTAGGTGGAACAGGGTATTTGTGTCACTTTGTTCAAAACTGACAAAAAAATGCTCATTTCAAAGAACGCATGGGTTATAGCAGCAGTAACAAATCGAGGACTTTTGAAGAGGTTTTCTGTCATTCAGAGGAAACTAATATATGAATGTGAACACTATGGCAGAGCAGATCATGAGTTATGGAAACATACGTGACTTGTCAAGTTACATCTTATTTTTCTTAGAATTTATGTTTGAAATGATGTTTTTTCAACAATTAATCTCACTTTACAGGTCCAGAATGTTATTGGTGAAATGGAGTTTTGCAGTTGGGGAGGTTTGGAGCAGAGAAAGGTGGAGCTCATCCTGAAGGACAGAAATGAAACTGGGAATGCAATAACTACTCCAGCGCTATGTTAGACAGCGCAGCCCACAGAAATAGGAGTGCAATTGTCATTATTGTCAAAATTAGTGCCTTAAAATACATGATGCAAACTAAAGCTAATGTTAAAGTGCTGTGACTGTATCACAGTAGCTGTGTCTTCCTGGTATATTTTGACAAAAATAGCCTACAACCCGGTACAAAGAAGAAATACAGGAAAGCCTGCAACCTCTCCCAGTGGCTTACTGCTGATGGACTTTGTAATTACATCTGTCTGACTCCATCTGTACCCTGCTTGGCTAGAGCTTGGATTTAAGATTAATTGTATGACGGAGGATCCTGGCTTACAGCTATATCTTAATTAGAATTCACAATCCACTTTACATAAAAATATCTGAAAACTCTTTTCTGAAAGAACACTGATAATAGGTCAAATGAAAACATTCTGATCTTCTTCTCATAATTTGGGAATAACTTAAGTATATAAAAATATATTCCCATGCCATCTGGTTTATTTCTCTCCTCATCTTGCTCTTGGATTCTCATCTTGCTTATTGCTCTTTGCCTTTTTAATTAGTAGGAAAAAGCAAGTAAAAATTACTTTTCTGTGATCACAGTAACATTTCAAAGATTATTGAATGCTATGAGAAACAGTGCTTTTCTAAGTTTTGAGATTTACTGCGTTGAACATAGCTCTGATATTGGTATGAATATACTAAATCCCTTTGAGTTGGGTGTATAATATTATACTTAGTGGATTTAATGTATTTTTTTTAAATAGCACTTTTTCAGAAATAAGTGGTTCAATTCTTGAACGGCAATACTAAGGTTGAACTCTGATGGTGAGATTGTTGCATTTAACTCTTCTCTTCTGTTCGTGTCCTGACTGAAGTGGATCTGTTTCTAAAAGCTGTGATTTGGAAGTATTTAATTAAATGTGCAGCAGTTAATGTGTACTGTATTCTGGGAATCACACAGAATCACAGAATTCTAGGGTTGGAAGGGACCTCGAAGGATCAT
>VZRW01001895.1:228766-310432 GCA_013398125.1 Aegotheles bennettii | reverse complement strand
TGAATGGCAGCACAACCTTCTGGTGTGTCAGCCACTCCTCCCAGTTTAGTGTCATCAGCAAACTTACTGAGGATACATTCTGTACCCTCATCCAGGTCGTTGATGAAGATATTGAACAACACCACGATGCAGTCTTGTGCAGACTGATAGGGAAATTCTGCCTGTTCTAATGCTTTCAGGGGAGAAAAGGAAGGAAAATATACAATTTTATTTGGGTTAATTTAAGCTCAAGTGCTGCAATGTAACTTTAGAACTTTTTAAAAATTTATTTATTTTAACTCCTTAAAAACAGTGTTTTGGGCCGAAGAGGTTTTCTTCAGGTGAAGTGAGTTTCAATAAGATAAGCTCTTACATCTTAAAAGAAAGGAAAAAGTAAAAAAAGAGCAAGCCCTTCTTTAAACAGCATCAGTTAAAAGGTTCAGTTCAGCTTAACAAGGTGCATAAGCATATGCTCCTCTTAAGCAAGAGAACACTTCCTCTCTTGGGTTTTATAATGATATTACTGCTTGCATGAGGTGATTAAGTATGACCCTAATGTTGTTAAACCAGTGCCTGAGTTCTTGACATGGTAATGTGCAAACAAAATTTGCTTTCTCGTAGTGTCAGTTGCATTCCAGTTTGTTCGGCAGCATTTGGAAGTTAAATGCCCTAGCTTGGTGCTTTCTTGCTCCCGTTGAAGATCCTACAGGGGAATGATCCTACATTTGAAAGAAGATGCTGGACTGAAGGAAAGCACAAAAATATTTTTCAAACCTTAGGGTTTCTGTGGTTTTATTTGAAACTTTGTATCAAGCACCTGAATCGTAGGATAATAATTTTTAAAGTTCCCTTAAAATATTAGGAAAATGAAGTTGCTTTTTACCAAAGACATAGTGTAGATTTTTGCAAATATGAAAATAGGCAGGTTTGTACACTGATTGTAAGTTTTCACAACTTTGTCTTCCCATTTGTTTTTTTTAATGCCATTCATAACACCAAGTTCTCATGCATTTTGCCACCTGGTAGCAATCTACATAAAGTCTGCGTTTTGTCACAGGAGGAAAACAAAACCAGGTAACTCTGATGTTCAGAGTGCTTTACAACTGTCCAGAGGTGGTCTCTGTGAACTCCCTACTGCAGGATTGCATGCAGGCCTGCCGTAAGATTGTGTGACTTGATTATGTGACTGTTCAGAGTAGCTGGCTTGAGCTAATCTGTGATTAGTGAGTGATCTTTCTCCTTACTGGAGCCATGCTAAGAGTTAGTGAAGAATAAGAAATCTGTTTTCATTTTTTACTACTTGCTCATCCAAGAACTTTTTTCTCTTTATTTGATTAAAAGACTGGTATGGTAGAGACGTGTCAACATCTTGGCCTTATTTTTGTTTGCTACTTCTCTGTCTTGAATAGTTTTGCCCATCACACTAGGAATTGGTGGTTAAAAGGGGAAATTTGGTCTTGGGGAGTAGCATTGCTGAGAGAGGAAATAGTCCTTCTGGGACAGCACTGTGGGCTTTGAGCTGACGCGAAGGTCAGTGCCGTGTGGTGGGATAGGTGGTGTTGACATTGGCAGTGTCTTGAACAGAGAAGAAAGCACAACTGGGTTTCTTTGTAAGGAAGTGTGCCTTGAATTATTTTTTTATAGCATATGTACAAACCTGTGAAGCTTTACTTAATCACTTTTTTTTTCATCTCTATGCAAAAGATTGTGTTGATTATACTTTCTGAAGGGAATATTGTACTTCACTGCAGTGGTTTGAGTGCCTTTGATGGTAACAGGGTGTGATTTTGTCTTTACTCCCTAGCTGCTTGCTCCCCTTCTCCTCATCAGCTTCTTAGTTAATATGGTTACCTTGATCTTTAAGGGAAAAAACCACGATATCTGTCCTTTACAAACTAAAATTATGTTGTGTGTGTTAAAGCTACTTTGCCCATCTCAGGATTTGTGCTTTAATTTTGCAGTAAGCTTTATACAGAAGAAAACTGTTATAGTTATTTCACTGGATTTGGAGGGAATCCCAAAGCTGGTTTCACAAAGCAGCCACTAATACAGCTTTATAGAGGGGTTGTATTGCAGCACTAAAATTCATGTGTGAGTGACCTTTGAGAACTTTGTAACTCTACACCAACACATCCTAATTGTCTGCTCAGGTCACAGCCAGCCTTTGATGTCCCACAGACCATGGTAGGGTACTGGGCCAACTGGTTCAGCTGCCGCCCTGGTGCTGGCTTAGAACAACATCCCTTTGTTGTGCCCTGGACTGGCTGGGCTGCTGAAGGATGGGGAACCTGCTGGCCAGGGCCAGCCTCCTCTTGACTTGCGCTTTCAGTAAAGTGTGCGATTTGGGTTACATGTCCACTAGTAGCAGTAGTGCAGGGGATGTCTACAGTGTGTCTTGTTTGGTTTTGGCTGTGAAGGCATCTGCTCTGTGCTTATGCATGGTTTGTAGTGCCTGAAGTATGGCAAGTGTTTCCTGGGTGGGTTAGCAGACTTTTCAATCTGTGTCCTCACAAGTTGTCTGTTTGTGTTTAGCTTATACCAGTGACGCTTCTTGTAAAGGTTTACTAGGAGTTTTTTGTTTTAGTCTTTTTTTACTGCTTCTCTTTAGCAGCTCTTGGACAAAGACTTCTATTCATTTATCGTTAAAACTAATTTTAGGTTGCCTTCTGCAGATGTGTGTGAATAAATGCCTTGTTATCGAGAAAAACATTTTAAACAGGGAAATGTTGATACACGCACACTGTCTTATGTTTCCAAGGATTTAGAAAATGCAATAATTTGGTTTGTTTTGGAGATGTTGCTTTATAAGAATATTGCCATGCCAGGAAGCATATGGAGTATTTTGGAACTGTATCTAAACTGATTTGCGTGCAGGACGTGAATTGTGTCACACTTACTCAGAGATTGCTCCTAGGATTGTTAGTGCTGATTTTATATCTTCTTGCCACTTCAATACAAATACATTCTGCATCTTGACTAATAGAGTACCAGTAATACTTGGTTGTTCACTGTACATAACTATAATTTCTTTAGCTTCCGCCCCCACCCCCCCCAGCATTAACTTATATTTTTAAATCCAAGGGACTAAGCTGAATAGATTTTTTTTTTATACATATGCATAGAATTGGTCCACATACAGTGCTTGGAAAAGTAGTATGGCTGCTTCTAATAACACTTCCTCTGTACCTTTTTTTGATAGTTTGTTATTCTGATTTTTTTTTCAAGCTTACATTAACTTCAAGTTTAAGGCTTATGTCATTTTTTTGAGCACATGCTTGCTGGCCTCTCTCATCCCAAAAGCAATGCTGAAGAGTGCAACAAATACATTATTGCTATCACATAGTAAAAATAATGAAAATCAAGTGTTATCCAGACAGGACCTGAAACCAGGTGCTAATGACTGGTTATTAAGCAAACGTGTGGTTGTTAAGCAAACTTGTCTGGCTTTGATCAGAGACCTGTTTGCGGAATGTAGGCTTGATGAGGAAGACAATAGCAATGTGATAATAACAAAGCTTTGCTGGGTTGGGAGGACTTGGGAGAAGCATATATGAGATACTGTCTGTACCATCAACCTGTAATCTTTAGAGCTGAGATGGAAGATGGGTTGGAAGAGAGCAGAAGCAGAAATGTATTACTGCAAAGCTGCACTGAAAGGTATTGGAAAGTTGAGTGGTTGCGTTTGTGCTGAATAGCTTTGTGTGGGCTCTTTGTCAGATATGCTTTTGGCTTTCTGCTTGGTTTTGGAATGAAAATGGAAAAAGGACAAGAAAATTTTGGGATAATGTTTCTTTTTTTTTCTTTTTACTTTTAGATTTCCTTTATGCTGCCTTTCTCTCTGAGGGTTTTGTTTATAACATTGATCTGTATCTTGAACAGTGGATTGATGTATTTCAGCCATTCTTTGCAGTAGTTTGGCTATGAGATATAGAAAGTTGCTGTTTACAAGTGAAAACTAATTGAAATAAATTGCCAAAGTTCCTTTAAAGAAGGAAAAACATTTTTACTGGCAAATCAGTCTCATGTCCAATTACCTTATATGGTTCCTGCTAAGAACTGTGCAGCATGAAGTGAAACATTCCGAGACCAAAATCAGGCTTTTCTGGTGGTTTGATTGTGGCAGTGTCATAACCCACTTCCCTCTTCCAGTGTTCAGTAGTGTGGTTCAGCTCTTCAGCTGAAGTCCCAACCACCCATGTTTCCTGTGGTTGTTTTGAGACTGATTAAAAGCCACGTGGGGAAAGAAAATTCTTTTTTCCTTTAAAGGAAAGTGTTTGTTTTTCTGTTCGCCCTTCACATAGGATATATATGTTATAGCCCTATATGTGCTGTGGAGTAACTTCTTGAGCCACATTACCTTTTTAGCTTTGTACAGAACCTGTAGTAGGCAATCCTATTGCATATCTTTTCAGATCTTATGTTGGTTTCTACACAGTCAGCTTTTCTAGATATCACAGTTTAACTGAAAAGTGAAATTACTAAAAGAAAATTGGTTTTGTCCTGGCTCACACCAGGACACTAGAGATGAACTATTAAATGATTTCTGGTGATAGATTGGCAATAGCTAAAACGGCTCGTTCAAAATATTCAAGAATGTAATTGATCTGCATGTGTCTCATGCCAAAATCATAGTTTGATAAAAAGGGAAGGTCCTTCTAAGTGTGATATTGAAGTTCGGCATGCGCAAGTGTGATGTATCAATTTATACCTTCCTCTGTTTATAATCGTGTATGGACGATATATTCTTATTAGCAGCTGAGACTGAAAACCAGGGCGTTATGAGCTTGGCTTTTGACAACCAGGGCTTTCTACAAGTTATGTAAAGGGAGGTCTTGTTAGTCACCAACCTCAGACATTGTGTTCTGATTTCTGTGTCCCTGTCCCACCCCCCCCACCCCCATTTTTTTTATCCCTTGTTTTAAAGGTCTTGCAGAACTTTTTCTAGAAATCCCATGGGAGATTATATTGGCATGTATTGTACGAAGTATTGGGTTTGCAGCTGTGGAATCAAATGAAAATTGATGTGTCTTGGACATGCCACAGCGATATTTTGGATAGAGCAAAGGGCATTAATGCGTAGCTTTTTCTGTAGAAGTCAATTGATTGTCACAATGTTGGTTCTGCACAGTGTGTATCAAATGCAGCGTGGCTGAAAGCATCAATTCTGAAACTTGCCCAGACTGCTCTAGAAGACCTGGTTCATTGAAGACATAAGTGGGGCTATGGTTGGGAGCTGTCGGTTTTTATGAAACTCTTGTTCATAACTGAGCTTATTTTAAAATATACTTTTAATGAGAAAAGTGAGATGTGTTGTTGATGTTGAAATATTTTCCAGAGCCTTTTTGTACCTATATATACAAGTTGTTAGACACATCTGTAATCTATACTACTGCAAGACGTTTGGATGAAGGAGGTTGCTTTTAAGTGTTATTTACTGAAGGTATGAAACTTAAGTGATACCCATTCTCAATCCTCTTGCTTGTGAAATATTTAGTGCAATATTTCAGTAGTGAGAACAGATTTCAGAATCAGCAAATTGCAGTAAGTTAACGTGGTTCTAAGTTTTGAAAAGATGAATGGCGTTTCATCCTACATATCACTTTCTTACTCCACACAAAAAAAGAAGTCACTAAGGATGAAAATAAGAGTTAGGTGGTGTACAGCAGTTGTCTTCTGCTGAGACTGTGCTGAGTTGGTGGTATGCCTTCTGCAGGTCATAGAGAGAACCTGGCTGTTTTGAGGAAAAATAAGCAGAATGGGAAACACAGTCACCTTTGTGTGAAGATTAAGATTGGAACAGTCAGCAGCTTCTTTTTCAGTCCACAATCAAGTGTAGGGACAGAGTCCTGGGACAGCACGAGGAACACTTGGCTTTACTGTTCGCTGTCGTGGCACTTAAATTTGTGAGACTGGCATCTTTTTGGGGAAATAAACTTTGCTTTTGCTATGTTTTAGACTACTGGATTCATGGATTTGCTAAAAGGTGAGATTTTAGACTAGGCATTTATTTTTTTTAGCCCAGTAAACAGCAATTGACATCCTCTCTGGTGGCAACATTCACTGTCTGAGCAGACATAGGAATAGCTCTGGTTTCTCCAGGTTCTCAATTTCATCCCTTTCTCCAGCAGTCTAAAAGCACTCTCAAAGATCTTATAAAATTTTTGCTACAACCATTCTTCTGTGGTATTTTCGTTCAAACAAGTAGGCATAATCCTCTAGGCTTTTTGAACAACTACAATAGTGCCATACTGGCTTCTGTCTTGGGAGCAGGTTTTATCATTCCAGTTTTCTTTGCTATGTGTGTATATAAGCCTTGCTCACAGCTTTCCTGTCATTCACGGCTAAACACAGAGGCAACAGGACTTTATAAAATTAAAGTTGTGGTTTGTTCTTTAGGACTTCTGGTCCTAAAGCATCTTATTCCTCTTAACGTGCTGTTCCAGCTTTAAAGTTGCTTCACTACACATGTGAAAAGTACATACATGCTAAATTGCAATTGTAGGCTATACTATCCAGGACTTTTTTTTTGCTTTGAGGTTGCTGAAAAGATTTTTAGTGGAAAAAAGCCTATGTGCTAACATTAATTTTTGGTTTTCAGATTGGTGTTTTATTGTCTAGGTTTTAACTTAGTACCTGTTAGCATAAAACCAAAATGCATGGGAAAAATGTTGCCCGTTTAGAGACTTGGAGAACAGACTCTGAGCCGCTGTGAGTGATATTACTGTGCTGGCAGTTTCTCAGAAAGCTTTCTAATTCCCATTGATTTTGTGAAAAATGGCTAGTAATTTAACAGTTCTTAAGGTTGATTTCTATTTTTTTCTTGTTGACTATTGTTGTTTAAAACCATCAGTTATCTTCTTTATTTTCATTGTTTGTGGAAAGAACAATAGATGTATAGTGTACCGTGAATGGGCGTACTGTGTTCCAACAGAAATTTTCGTCTGAATTTTAAAACCAGTAATAATGTGTTCAGTCATCACTAGACATGCATTCATGTTCTTCTAAATGTAGGCTGTTGTACTGGGCTTAAGATACACTTATCTTGCAGCTATAGACGTTTGGAATAGGGATGTTGTTTTTTTGACAGCTTATAGTTTTGAGAAGGTAAACCAAAACCTGATTTTGCTACTGTATATCAGCAGTGGCACTCTTATTCTTTTTATTTTTTAAGAAACGAATCCAGCCACTCTTATTGTCCTGTGCTAAAACTTGCAACAATCCTTGTAATTACTAATTATGTGTTGCCACATTTTTTCCACTTTATGCACGTGTTCTCCAGATATAATATTATATTTAAAAAGAAAATAGAGAGGAGTTTGCAAGTGTTTTCCTTCCCTCATTTCTTGGAAAGTAGAAGATATAGACACAGTTTGTAGTTTTGAAAACAGAATACTAGATTTCTGGGTAGGAAACAGCAGTATTGATGAGATGGTTGTTGGTTTTAAATCTAACCGTGTGTATTTGGAGCCAAGGGCCATGTCTGGGACTTCAGGGTCCTATAAAAATTGGTCTATTCACTTACAGAACACAGCTTTTCTTTCTTTTCTCCAAAAATACTCCCTGCAGTGATGAAAATACCTTTTTCTCGCAAAGACACAAAAATTAAAAAGTAGACACAATTAAAGAGATTGCCTTCAGTAAGAAGATAAGCAATGTCTCAGCAGATGAAAGATAATGATTAAGAGCTAGGAGTAGATATGTTTCTACAGTGAGATGTAAGGAGGACATAGGAGCCACCTCCACTTAGGAGGGATGAGAGAAGTACAGGGCCAGCAGATTCATTAGGGCTCTGATTTCTACTAGTGGGAGAACACGAAGGAGCATGGTTGCCTCTTTCTATTGTATTCCAGTATCCTAATGGACCAAGAATAACTTTGGTGATGCCAGCTTGGATTTTCTTATCCTGTTTCTACTAGTTCTACTAGTTCTTCTTCCCTGTCTGATGGGAGGGGAATGGTTCATAAGATCCACTGTACTATTAAAAACACAAAGCAAATTCCAGTGCCTGTCTATGTGTGCCAGTAAAACGTAATGGCCTGGTTGATGCATAGGCTTTCTGTTTGAATGTTTATCTTCAGCATTTCTTTGAAATATTGAGTCTTCTGTTCTCTTTAACTGTGATTATAATTGTTTCTTAAGGCTGGATGTTGCTTTCATTTGTATCTACTGTTAATTTGTGTAGGTGATAAATGTGTAATTATATGTGCGTGGGTGGGAGAATCATCCCAAGTCCAAATCTGCCTGTATTTTGTCTCTGACGAATTCTGAACCTTGCTGGCCAGAGGGCTCATACTTGCCATGCAGGCACAAATCAGTAGGTGAGCGTTTCATCTGTGCAAATATTCCCTCTTTTTATGGTGAGCTGAGGAACCAGAGAGATTACATTTTAAAAGCCTGTAAGTCTTGGCTAGGGTCCTCTCAGTTTGAAAACGAGATGATGGTGATCTACTGTGTCAAGACATGAAATGATTAATTGTAGTGGTTAGTATTTGCACTTTTAGGAATGCTAGCAGGGCTTCAGCCTAAAAGTAGCAGGGAGGAGGTAAGTGCTGTAACCAGGCAGGACATTTTCTTTGTCTTGTTTAATAAAACATACTTGCCTAATACAGATTTCCCGCACAGGGATGTTGCTTGCCTATCTGAAGGGCCATGGCAGCTCAGATATTCAGTTTCATTTTTCAAAACTTTCCTGATGGCTTCTCTTTCCATATGGTAATTGCTTCCGGATGGCATCACCAAAAAGCACTTGAGGCTGTGTTTTTTGATGGGGAAACTTCTGATGTTTTAAGATGAAACAGGTTCCAGAACTTCTTGGGTGCAACTTGCGCTCAGGTTTGAGTTGTAAAGCCTCTCCTGTATGCCTGGGAGGATGCTTCTGCTCAATTTATCTTGGATAGTTGCAAAGGCTGAACAATCAGCTCTTGTGTTTTATACGTGTGGAGCTGGTGGCAAGTCTCCAGCTTCATGTTTTAGTGAAATGGGTGGGTAGCACAAGGAGTTTGCAGGGCAGGGCAGAGATGCTAGCAACTCTCCCTCATTTTACACTCTTCTTTCTCCTAATAGTCTACCTGAAGGTAGCAACTTTATTGTATTATTTTTTATATTGTAGGATTCTGCTTTTACTTGTTTATAGTGCAAGGGACTGTGATAGGCAACTATCATTAGCTGGGTAGAGAGGATTTGTGTGAGGGTTTGTTTGTTTGCTTGTTTTCCCAAGTGTTAATTTATATTTGTGCATTGAGTCCCTTCCCTCTGATAATTTGTCTAGGGAGTGGAGAGAATCATACTTCATGAAACTGAAAAATAAATTAATTTGACCAATTTCCAAACTCTCACCTGTCAGGATACAGACTGGATACAGACAGAAGGCATGCTAAAAATGAGAGTGCTGTCTGGATTGAATCTTGCTGGTTTATTCCATTGTCCTCACACTGCATACAGTAGCAGGTAAACTATCTAAATTTCCCCTTGATCAAAAAAATCTGGACCTATCTGAAAGTCTGTGAAGACTTAAATGGTTCCTCTGGTTGGAAAAAAGTTTTCGTTTTTTGCTTTCAGGTATCTCTACAGCAGCTTGCATTTCTTCTCACTTTTTTTTTTTTAAAGTGTCTCCATTCTGTGCATTTTATTTTTTTGTAAGTACCGATATATTAAATATTTCTGGAAGGTTCTCTGTATTTTAAGTAAAACAGAATCAACATAAGTATCGCTAATTAGAAAGCAAATTTAGCCCTTCAAGTGCAAAGTTGCAAGATTTGTTTTCCCAGCAGGATAAAGTGTAGCACAGGAAGGGAAAGCAATGGTTTCAAGAGCTACATGCTATCAACCTTCTTCTCAGTCAAAGAATTTAAGTTTTCTCTGAAGCTTTCAACTGTGATGTTATTTATAGAAGAAAAAAGATGGTTATATGCTTTCATACAGATTAAAACCCTTTTGAGATTAGTTGCATTGTCTTGTAAAAAAGAGTTACAGTATCAAAGATTGCTGTAAATCATGGCAAGGTAGATTTTAATCCTGTCCTTTGAAACAATGATCCATTCCAGCCTGTGTTTATACAGTCATTTCCTAACCACTTTTTTCATATTAAAGGCTAGGTTAATTTGGTCCTCATTGTAATGTGTTTCAAACATTTGATTATGGGTGCAGGAGCATGCTAATTCATCTCAATTTGATTTATTTTTTTTGGGGGGTGTGGGGGGAAGGGAGAAGCCGTTAAGCCTTTTCTCACTGTCTAGGAGGAAAAAAGCAGTGTGTATGTGGAGAAAACAATAGATGCAATGGATGTGTCCCTGTTTTCTTTTTTCCTTTTTAAAAACTCACTGGCGTTTTCCTCGTGCTGTTTATGCCTCTCTGCACACCCTCAGCCTTGCTGCTGCTCTCACAGTTACTGCTGAAATAGGAAACAAAATGAAGCATTTGATCCTGATGGCAGCTGCTCCCAGTGACATTATCTCCCTTAGAAACATTCCCATTATCTTCAGAAACTGTTCAAGGAAGAAGATGTAAATAAGGGCTGGTTCACCAGAGGCTTAAAGTGGAGAAGAGGTATCAAAGCCTGCTGTTAAGCCTACACAACAAAGCTTGTTTCAAGGCTACCTATGGAGGCACAATTTTTACTGCCTCTTCTGTTGCTAATATGGGAACAGCAAAATGTGAGCATGTTTATGTGGTTAAATGAAGAGGTTTCAAAGTGTTACACAGTCTATTTACTACTTGAAACTGCCTGGCATGCTTATTTAAAGTACATCTGTGCTGGCACCAATAGCTGAACCTGAATGTTAAAGCTGTCCTCACTCAACCTTCACCCCTGACAAATGGTGCTGATGAGGAGGCAGCATCTTCATATGCTCCTCTACTCCAAGAGGTGTAGGTGAGAGAAGGTTGAAGGAAAATCACAGCTCCTTGATAAGCCAGTGACTTCCCAAGCAGGACAGCTCTTGGCTTGTTTGTTGGCTCAGTCACCCTTCTCAGGTGGGAGGCCACTGTCTTTTCTCAACAGCTCTGATTGTGCTGTCCAGTATGCCATGTTCTGCTTCTTCACAGATGTAGTCTTGTTTTGTTGCCTTCTGTCCTGTCTCTGCCTTAGTGCCCTAGGGCATTGTATTTGCATTTGGAGTAGCATGCTAGACATTGAGTGCATCTGCCAAATTTTGAGACTGTGTCTCTTCAGCAGACTCCAGGGAGGTCTGATGCACTCCATTAAGCTCAGTGTGTGCTGTCACGTAATGCTAATGCTACTGCTTCCTGGTAGGAGTGTGATTTCATTCTTTTGTCAAGGCATCGTCAGTGCAGCAAGCTTTAAAACTTTCTCCAGAATTGATGGAGCTGATAACATTTGGCTGCCTGTATTGCAGGCATTTTTATCCCCTTATAGTAAATCTTGTGGTGAATATTTGGCTTAGAAAACCCTCCCATTCCTAAGATCTTCCTGGCTGTCACTTGTACCTCAAGGTCTCAGTTATTCTTTGTATGCTCACTGCAGTTGCTGGCTTGGTAACCCACACCTAATGGCTGAAGAGGACTTAGTTGAGCCATTTTAAAGTTATTGACCTCTCTGATTTGTTAGAGTTGCAGCAGTTGCAGTCTCCTTCTCCCAAAATAATAATCTCAAAAAGGCTGAAAGGACCATCTAGTATGTTGATACCCTTGCTATGTAGGAAAAATCCTCTCTAGCCTCTAAAAATGATTTAGCCTCCAAACACTGTCTGTCGTCAAGGAATTTATATAAAAGATGTAGCCGGAAGGAGCCCCTAGGAGTATCTATGTGTAACCAAGCAAACTCCTTGAGCATGGCAAAGGGACGTGTGGCTGTGCAGGGCTGCCTTGCTGCTCTGTCAAGCCACAGCAGAGGCTGAGAACACTGCCTCTTCCTTGCGTTGCCAGGACTGTGAGAGAAGCAAAAGTAGCAGCAATTGTGTCCTGCAGGGAAGAGGCAAAAAGGGGGAGAGAGGAATGTGTAGCATAATTGCTTCCAGATGAGCTCCTTTTTTTCCAGTGTTCTCTGCTCTTAGCTCCCAGGTAGAGCAAGCATGTGTATGCATGAGCACCCTGGTACACGGGGGAAGGTGGCTTTTTGTCATATTTAGTTACACATGTTATTTTTGCCATTAGGAAGCTTAAGCAACGTTTTCCTGTGCTATTCCCTGTGTGTGTCAGGGAGAGGTCTGTGCTCACACATACTCTGGGGCTGCCTGTGCCATTGGAGGAGGTTATCAGCTTGTTGCCATCATCACAGCTGAAGGTTACCTCTGGTGAGGGATAAAACGTTCCCGTGGGTGGTGCAGCTGTAACCAAAAGAGGCATGAAGTTCATCCCTGGGGATTTCTGCAACAAATTATTTTTGTAAATAGTTCATAGCTAATAGAGTTCTGTAATAATCACCCAGTACAGAGGAGCACTTTAGGACATACTTAATTGTGTCGTTTAAATGAGGGTGTAGGTGCGATTTCTTTTTTATATCTATGTGTTTGTCTTCCAAAAAAGTACAGTCCATGGTTCAAATATATTCTTAGTTGATATTGTTACCTTCTCTGTCCCCTCTTCTGAGGTCATATCAGTGCTTGGCACTTTCAAAAATTGTCAGGTTAAGCTATTACCTTTGTGAAAACTTGTATGGTTCTGGAAAGATCCTGTATAGACACACACAGAATATTTGCTCCAATTTGCCCAGCTTTATAGAGAGTTTTCAGTCACTTTGCCATGGATCCAACATTTCTTTTGTCTGCAGCACTTGCTGTGTGCTAGTAACATTCATGCAGTTCTGATAACCTTCCTGTAATTGCAGGAAGTCCTGAAGAGAACTTCGGCCTCAAGTCTGTACCAGGGACTTATGTCTCTTTTACTGAGCAGAGTCTTGGACTCTGTGCCTACAGAATAAATATATATGTATTTAATATGGAATTACTGCTGGCAGTAGGATTTCCTGCTTTACGACACTAGGAGGGGGGAAAACGTCTGCGTTTTATTCTTCCTTACTTTGGCTTGTTGGGGAAAAAAATAAACTTGCCAAGGAGAAAAGAAATCTTAGATTAAGTTCTTTAGCTTGGATACATCTTTTCTATCACCATTTCAAGTAACAATTGCTGTAAACAGAAGCACAAAAGAAGCTTGGATACGAGCCCTCTTCTGCATGAAAGTGCATGGTAGTTTTTTCCACTGTAACAATTCTACAAAGTTGAATTTGAAGCCCTTCTCTGACATAACTTAATGAAACCATGTCTGGATGTTTTTTTCTGTTGTTTTTCCTGAAGAGGGGATACTTAGAGGCTGAATATTGAAGCATGCTACAAAGAGCAATATGAGGAGAATTCATTTTTTAAGGCTTAGCCGGCGAGTATGCATCTCTCTTTCAAGATTGAAAGGAAGTTACTTGAGCATTATGCCAGTTTCATACCGAGTAACATGAATCACTTTTTTAGAGTAGCATGGTTTGGAAAAGCAAAGTCTCATATATTGCCACTTGAATTTCAAAGGCAGTGTGTTGAGTATTGATTCCCACATAGTCCAAGTTTGGATGTTTGTATTGATACATCTCTTGCAATCCTTATAAGCAGTAGATGTGAACTGGTGTGTAAGTTGTATGTAAGCATATGAGGGGATATTGTGTAACCATAACTTCTTCCGTCAGTTCCTGGTTTAGTTCTTGAATAGTAACAGTGGCTGCTTTTTACAAAGAGCATTCCAACTACTTTGTTCTATTTCTTATTTCAAATAGAAGTTTTGTCCTTGTCGGTATGTTAGGGCTGTAGAAATCAGAAGGATATTCAGTGAAGATAGCTTTAAGAGATTAAAGTATACATAGACAAGTTTAGATAAGGTAGATAGTATGGGGAGAGGGGAAAAAAGCCTTTGGACTTGATATGTTACTCATCTGCTTAGAATCACAAAGGACTGGCCTGCTTAGGCAGCCTTTTTTTTTTTTTCCCAGAGCTGTAAACAGCATAAACCCTTGGTGTGACTGTGGTTCTGTTTGTGTTGAGGTGCTTCCTTTCTTGTGAGCCTAATTCTCTTGCTGTACAGGAGTAAGCTAGAACTCTGTTAAACCCCCTTGTCTCTGTTTAAAAGTGTCTGCAGAGTAGGAAATCTGTGTGGCTTTAACTGTACTGTTATCACTGAAGCAGATCAGTTCTTATATTTAGACTGTGTTTATGGATGGGTTTAGGTACATATGTGTTCTTGATGACTTGTCCTAAAAAAAGCCAGTTTGACCCATAGTGCTTGTTTGTTATGGGTGGTCTGAAATGCTAGCAAAAAGCTCAGGTTAGGCACGTGATAAGACACTCATCACCTGCAGTTCCATGCATACCTCCAGCTGCTTCTGCAGAGGAAATACTTGGTTGCAAGATTCAGTAAGTTAATGAAAAGGCTGGACGCATTAAGAGGCTAATCTTGAAGAATTAGTGCTTGCTTTCCATGTTACCTAGTAGATTTCTAGTCTTTTGAATGTCAGTCTTTTGAATGTCAGTTTTAAATACCTGTAGTGGCTTTTTCCTTTGTTCTTCCATGTAGGGTTTTTTTATGGCATGGCCCCTTTACAAATATAATTCAATGGTTACTTTCATTTAATTTCAAAATTTAGTTTAAATTTTAAATATAGCATTTAGGTGTGGAGTTAATAATGCTATTTTTAAAATTTTACTTTGCTGTTCTTATTACACAACAGTACGATTATTTGACAGAATAGTATGTTACAAAACTCTGTGTAAATCTGTGCAAACTAAATGAAGTTAGAACTTCTTAGTTGTCACCATTCTAAATTTAGTAAAACAGTGTTTGCTAATTTGAGAGTGCATTTTTAGGGATTTAGTATTTACCATCTTCATCCCATAACAGTTTCTTGCTTTTGATTGCATAACATCTGGGTATTTTCTTAACATAATTTACTTTCATTTAAATATTCTAGGGTCAGTTCCAAATGGCAGGTGTTATCATCCTCCAAAAATCTCAGTTAGATTACTTGCAAAGCTTGTGGAATATAGCTTGATGTAAAGAATTGCCTCCAGATACAAAAATAACTTTGCAAAGTGAGCTTTCCCTGGAAGGAGTGCTGCATAAAAAAATGGACAGCCAACAAGTCTGTCTTCAAACTTTAAGAACTGGTAAGCATGCTAGGAAAAATAGCTGTGAATATATTATTATGTGGGGTTAAAAGAAACTAGCAAGGAGTTTTGAAGGTGTTCAGGAATACTATTTCTGTCAAAGCTCGATGAAAGGAAATGATGTTCTAAGAGGTCTGTTCCCAGCCCAAATAATGGCATGTGACTTGGTGCATCATCTGTCTATCTTTTTTTCCCCTCTAGAATAAAAGTGGATATGCAATATATCCTTATTTTTAAAATTGTCACTCAACTCTCAACTTGATGTTCTTCAAAATTTTGTACCCCAGCATTAAAGGTGGTTGGGCTGGACTTTCCTGGATGACTTGTCATATTTCCCAATTCAACTTTTTTTTCCTTTAGTTGTAGTGAGCAATACCACCCTTCAGTCATGTCCTAGGATGAGTCCAGGTTGCATCTTTCCATCTTTAGTGTCGGAGTCTGGAGCTGCTCAGGTAGCTCTTCACATACCATGTGTTTACAGCCCAGAAGAGGTCTAGTAGTCAGCATTGAGTTCAGCAGGTTTGAAGTGTGAGTTCCTGTGAACAGAAACCATTGATAGCAAAAGCAACATACTTGGCCAATTCCTTAACTGCTTATTGGCCGAGATGCCTAAACTTCTTATCTGCCCTATACTTGGCAATAAAACTTAGAAAATTGACCAGAAAGACTAAGCAGTGGCCTTGAAAATGACATCTAGAAAATGTCTGACAGATGAAAACTGATCATTATCGAGATACAGGGTGGATGAGAAACTTTTTAGGAGCAGACAGGTCTGAGTTACCACAATCTCTTCAGCCCGTGTTGAGGAATAGTCAGCTGGGACCAAATGGGACCAGGATAGGTGCAAGAGTGGGCAGAATTGGGCTGCACTTTGAGCATTGATGCAGAGAACAATAAAGTGAAGTTTGCAGATGCTCCCTAGGTGGGGTAGATGGGTGGTATGCCAATGCCTTCTCAGTGCCATGTGTGTGCAGAAAGAGGAATCTGTAGCTGCTCCCTGTTGGAGATGGCATCTCATCATTGGCTGTAGGGACAAAGAACACTGTGCTCAAGATTTCTGGGTCCATGAGAGCCGGCTGCCATCGCTGCACTGCACAGCTGAAGAAGCCTTGAGCCCTTCAGCAGTATCTGGAATATCCAGCGAGTGGTTGGAATGCCATTTTGCTGGACACTGTGCGGATGGAGTGCTGAAGGAGCATATGCCTACGAAGTGGATCCAGGCCTTAGATCATCCAATTTTTTTTTCCTAGAGGGAAAGGGATGGGTGAATGTTCTCTACTGCATTTTAGTCATTTGGGAGGTTTAAGGAAACCAATTATATCCTCTTAAGTATAATTTAGTGAATAATCTAGATTAAGAAGATAACTTTAAGAGAAACAGAGTTTGAGATTGCAGGAAGCTTGTTAAAAAAAAAAAGTAAAATGATGTTACGCTTTTTTTTTTTGCCTTTGGTTTATTGTACATAATCCAGCAAACAAATGTAATGTTTCTGATGTCTAGAAGCAAGAAAAAAATTAATAGATACACTGGGCTTTTTACCAGTGAAATGGAGATAGGTTTTCCCAGAATAGGTTAACTGGCATTGTTAAAGCAGCTATATTAAAAACAATTAATAAAAACAATTTCTGTGTTTGATAAGGTACTCAGCTGTAATACCACATCATATTTGTAGAACAGGAAGCCACACTGCTGCACTGATGATAATATGAGGACCACCTGTATAATCTGTGAGCTGAAATATATGGCAATTTGTTTCACCTGCCTGCATTGCAGTTTTACTAAGACTTGACTTTAAATTCAGCTTTTTTGTATCGGTACTACATGCTGAGGTTAAAGATTCTGGAGCCAGTTACTCTTTTCTCTGCCTTTTGAGAGTCAGCCTACAAAAATATGCCTTTCTTTTGTAAGGAAGTTAGCAGCTCTACAAACTTAAAGTTGTTAGATTACTCAGATTCTGGCAAATTAAGTTTGCATGCTGATACTTTCACAGTAGCTAGGTATGTTGCTGTTAGCCTTAAAATAACTTGAAAAATCATCACCCATCTTCCTGCACTACCTAATGGAAATTCAGAGCTGTAAGAGTAGGACATGGTCATTTGCTGTTGCAGTTCTCCTCAGCTGGAATGGAGTGTTAGAGACAAATGACTTGTCAAGACAAAATGTATTCACTAGAGTTAAGAGCCATCCCAGTCAAAAAGCAACAAAACAAAGGATAAAGCAGTTGGTTTCTGGTTTGGAACCTGAACTGCTGCAGGACTTTTTGAATAAGTAATAGCAATAGCAATTATGATTGCACGCTTGGTCCTACTGCTCCAGCAGATACATTTAATCACTTCTGATGTGGTTTCACAGGGTGCAAAAGATTAAAAGAAGGAAATGGAAGATTGGAAGGTAGGAAGGGGTGTTACTTCTCACTGACCTAATATATTGGGTGGGGTTTTGTTAGTTTTTAAGCAGTCATAAGTTTTTGTACCTTTCTGCTTCCAATGACTAGTTGATAGTTACTGTTATCCTGCTAATAAAATTTCATGGTAGTTTGGCTCTTCAAAATTGCTTCCGCCTCACTTCTGTAATGCATTATTAGAGCATTATGTGCATGGCAAAATAGCTTGAATGCTGTCAACTGAAGCACTGTCATCATGTGTGTTTTGTGAATCAAGCTATGCAAATTCAGATCTGTAAAGATTTTTAATCTTTTCTGTATTTCTTTGTATGAAAGAGGGTGATTTGATCCAATGCTCAGAATGCAGTAAATGAGAACAAATAATGCTAACCAAGTATACGAACAGCCACAAGTGTACCCTAATGATAAAAGTGATAATGTAGAAAAATTAACTACTTCATTTTCTTCTCTCTTGCCCTTTCCTCTTGTCTTTTTCACTACTACTTTTCTACTTTTTTTAGTTGACAACACCAATATCTGCTTCCTTTCATAATTCACATTGTAGTAAGATGCACAATGATTGATAGTGCAGTAACTTAGATTTTTCTTAAAGATAGGTTGTAAATTCTCTTCAGTGTAACTCACCCTATTGCTTCCTGGCTAAAGAAAAAAAATATCTTTACCAAAGAGTGTAGATGTCGCTAAAGCAGGATGCAGAATGCAGATTTAGAAATATTGATCTGTGGGTTTATTCTGCCATGAAGTGTTTTGAACAGATGTCACTGAGAAAATACAAATTTTAAAGATATTTATGTCTAGTGTTGGTTTTTAATAGCTGAAGATCAAATGCTGCACTTGATTGTATGACTGACAACTAGGGATGTAGGCATATGAATTCAGGGCTTCTTTACTGATGTTTCTGGCCTCTGGCAGGTTGCTTAACTTTTCTGAATCTAAACCTACACAGAACATGTCATATTAAATCAGAATAAGCCTGATTTGTTATTCTGTCACCAGTGCTGGTTTTAGTAGATGTTCCAGAGGAAGGTACTGAAGTCCTTGTTCACATGTGAAATGTTCTGTCCTTAACAAGAGTTTATTCTTAATCATTTAGAATTGAAAGATAACTTAAACACTAAAGTATCTATCTTTTCCAAAACCACACTTTTAATATTAATCTATTAATATTTCAGAAATGTGTTGTTCTAAATATTTTTCTCCATTATAAAATGAAAATAAGCTTTGAGCCTCATTGTGTCTTTAAAACTGTTGAACTAGGGCATTTGGGAAATAAAAATTGTAATTTTTTAGCTGCTTGATTATTTAAAAAGCCATTTAATGTACATTTCATTTTCATTATGTCTAAAAATAAGAGAATTTTATGCTGCAAGGCACAGTATTCAGGAACTGTAGGTGTGCGGAATAGGTAATAGAGCCATATTTGAAAGCTGATGGGGGGAAGAGACAGCAAGCCTTTGCTGATATGACCCCCACTACTGTTTTACTTTTACTGGTGAGTTTGTACCTTTGTTCTTGGAGTTACTCATATTCTTCAAGGTAAATGATTGAAACATCTGAAATAAAGATGTCATGGATGGAAGCAAATATCCGACTGAAGGTTTTGTATGAGGTCAGGATTTAATGTCTCAACATCTCACAACTTACAAAAAATGACTGTCTTACAGTTTTTGGCAAACCTGGCTGCACAGGCTGCCAAGAAAAGAATAACCCCAAAGATAGAGCATGGCAGATCCATGTGATCTTAAGCTCCTTGGGCAGTTTTGTTTGTTGTAAAGGCAATGAGAACATTGTAATCTGGGTCATTTCCAGTTTTAATCAAACTTTTTTGCTCCCCCACAGCAAGTAGGAGTCCTGCCAAAGTCAGTTTGGTTTGGTGCATGGAGATGTGGATAAACAAATGTTTGTCACGCTGCCCTCTCATCCGGTGCATTGGACCTCCATCAGAAAAATCATTTGCTGACAAGAAGTTGAATCAGCTGGCAGTCACCGTGCTGGGGAGGGCGGGGGGAGGAAGAGCAGAGTTTAATCAACAATGGGAATTTGCAGCAGGGAAGTGTGGAGAGTTGTTTCATGTCATTCTTAAAAGCAGAGGTATAGCAAAAGAACTTTGTGCAGGCAAAGCGTTCCTTCTAAAAGCTCGGTCCTAGAATGAGCTAAGTTTTCCTAGTTAGGAAACATGCTTAATTTAGGAGTCAGCCGTACTGCAGATCTTAATGCAGGCCTTAAAGATGGGTGATATGCCAAGAGCTGTGCAGCTGGCACCAGAGCACTCCCCGTCTTGTGAGATGAAACATTAATGCTCCTTGAATTAAACGCCGGTTCTTCCCATGCTGAAACAGGTTCAGTATACCTGCCTCTTTGGCCCTGTGCTGAAGGTGTGTATCTGAGGGAGTAATAATCATTCTTATTCCTACATGCTCATTTGGTTAATATGAAAAATTTTGGAAGAGGAAATAGCCTTCTTTCAGTTGAATTATAATTTTGTAAATATTTGAGAGTAAAATAGACATTTTTTTTGGAAAAAGAAGAATAGAAAGCATATATGCAATACATTTTGTAAAGCTGAGTCCCTGTGTCCTACTTTGCCACTACAGTCCTCTTGGATATGCTGTGCTTCAGAGCCGTGAGCAGAGCCTGCATGTATTTGTGTGGAGAAGGATGAGAAGGTTCTACACAGCCATGGCAATGCTGATATTCAGCTTATTTCCACATAATGAAATTTGAACACAGTGTGTTTTTCTCAGTTGTTCAATAATTTGGCATATAGTCCTATTAGAAATTTTACCTGATCCTTTGTGCTGCTTTCTTACAGAAGGTACCAAGTGCAAGCTTGTTTTGGAGGCTTTACGTTGAGATAAGCTGGCATGTCTCCTTTAGTCTCTCCTTGAAGCACAGGTGATGCCAGTGTTAACTGGTGTGTTTCACAATTCAAAGGTTGAAAGGACAGAAGAGAAATGTTGTATTTTCATTTTGTGCTAATAATTTAATTCCATCAGTCTAGATTTGGCATTGCTGATGAGGAAATTGCTTGCTTAGACCGCTGGTGTCGTCTTAGGGCATGTAACTTTTTTTTTTTCCCTCCCCTCTGCCATCAATATCTTTCTTAACAAGGACAATATATATCACTATTTCTGTGTGGACATTGTGTAAAAGATGGAAGCAAACTAGAATCATGTTCTTCTGTTGCCCCTGGAGGTGGTTTCTACAGTTAAGCAATGAGTTCCTTTCCTGAATTTGCAAGTTTTTAAGTGGCCTTCCTGTCATCTGACTAATAAATACAGTAATAACTTAAGGAAATTTGATTTGCAGTAATTGTTGAAAATAAAAGAAAATGGGATTCTTAAGATTCTCAAGTATATATTCTAGCAGTTCCTAAATCCCTCTGCTCTGCCAAAGCTACTTGATATAGCCAGGAACTGATCCAAAGCTTAAATCTGGGTGAGTAAAAAAGAAATGCCCCAAAAGTGCGTATGCCATGCAAAGACAGGATGCTTGTACTCTTTTTCCTCTCTAAACAAATGTGTATCTGTAAAAGGCAGGCCACTTTTTTTTTAATTAAGTATAAGTAGTATCTATTGTTTCTCTTAATATTGTCATTTCAAGCTGTAATTTTGAACTTGAATATGTCAGCAATTGTTATGAGTCAGTGAATTGAAAATAAATGTAGCAAGCTTTTGTACTGGGGGACTTTGGCATGTGAGGTGAATACGAGCAGAAAAATATTAAAGACATACTTGGAAAAGTATGGTGAAAGGCATGTGAACCCATGTGTGTGAAGCACTTTCACCATTAACTTGAAAAAGTAGTCGTGACTTCTTGTTGGGATTTTGTGTTCTGATGTTATTTTTTTGTGTAGTTTGATAAGATGGGCAGCCAGAAAATTTTAAGAATTTGAAACAAAGTAGAAAATTGCTTAGCAAGAGAGGGGTTTTGCAACAATAAATAAACAGGGTTTTCTAGTACTTTTGGTTATAGAGACTAACTTGTGCTTTTTTGCCTGTACCTGAATTCCTATTGAGGTGATTGTGTTTTCATTTATGTGAGGAGGCATCCTAAAGAGTGGGGAAATGCTGCCTTGGAGCATTTTCAGCTACTACTGAGGTGTTGCTAGTTTGATCCAGCAGAATATGTCAAGTACAATGCTACTTTAGCCTGAAATGAATACATGGATGTGTATCAGTTCAGTACCTAAATTGTGAAAGTTATGTAGAATCCTCTGGTTACTGTTTTTGATACTTACTGTTTCTGATGACAAAGGTGGCATGGATAATGGACTCATATCCTGTGTAGTTTAAAAACAAACCAAAACCAAACATACCCACAAACAGCCTTGGAAGCCGAACAAATGCTACTAGACATTTTTGTGTGTGTGGTGGGGTTTTTTTGTTTTGTTTTGTTAGAAGTGAGGTATTATGAATGGGTCAGATGATTCCTCCCCTCTGCACAATTGTAGGTTTTCTTGTGATAACATGCCATGCATACCGGATCTTGCATTTACAAATCTGAGCTCATGTTTTAAGAACATCGCTAGGGCGAGTCATATGTCTTCATTGAGAAGTCAGCTTCACAAAACTTTTCTACCTATTCCAGAGAGCAGAATTTAACTCATTTTAAGTCCTGGCTTTGGCTTTTAACACAAGAAAAGAAGATAGAGAAGATCAATGCTTATTGAAGATAAATAAAAGCAAGATCATCTAAGATGATGAGATTTTGAGTTTTTTCTTCCTCTTAAAAAGAAGTGAAAGCAGCTAACAATCACTAAAAGTTTGTTTAGGCATGGTACTCCTATGTAGTATTTTAGAGGAACTAGGCAATTTTGCCTTAGATTGCCAGATACAATGAATACTGCTTGGCACAAGTTATTACTGTGCTTGAGTCCCACGCAGTTTTGATACAGTCTTGGTACATGTTGTCTGTTGTAAAGATGTCCTAATTTGTTTAATGTGTTGATCTGCTTTTTCAGCTTCCCTTAGGATCTCCCTAATCCTTCTAGTCTAGAATACAAGAAAATACTGCAAGTCATATGAGTTTAGAATATGCAAAGAGGTTGATTTTAATTAGTGCAGAAATTATTTTGCTTTTAATAAGCTTTAATGAAATAGGAATACAGCTTTAATTTTTATGTGAACATGTTTGAAATGGAAGTATAATTGCACAGCAGAATTTTTTTCCCCTGAAACCAGTGCATCAGTGACATGCTCATTGTATGTTTTATTTAAAAATTAGAACAAACCAAGAAACTTACATCCTGTATGATCAACTAGAATTATTTGTAACCAATATATTTTGAATCGTTTTTCACAGGGATTTATAAGGTTAAACTGTCGTCTTCATAATTAGGTTCCTTTTATGGTACTTATTTTCTGCAATGTCTGCTAATAAAACTGAAGGATTTTCTTGAAGGGCGTTTTCCTTATGTTCAAATACTTGCTTAAGTTTGCTTTTGCGTAGACATCGCTCCTTTTATCAAATGTAGGAGCCTCATTCTTTGTCAAGATAAATAAACATGCCCCTTTAAAGTTGGGGTACATCTCACTCCTACTAGCTGAAGATCAGATCCTAAGTGTATTTACTTTTTTTACTTCACTTTGTTCTTATTGCTTGTGTTGTTAGTTAACTTACTGTATCACATCTGTCTTTCCTACATCTAACAACAGTAGAAGTTAGTAGATGGTAGTTACAGATTTCATGTCTTTACCTAGTAAGAAGCAGAGGAGATGAGCCAAAACTAGGATTTCTTTCTTATTTCCTAGCCTGTCCTTTCTTTAATCTGTTTCAAAGGTAAATCAATGTGTTTAATCTCATGCTGCTTCTCAGCTTTCATTTCTTAATTTCAAAGAGACTGGAAGAAAAAAAATATTGAAACATATGAAGGAGAACTGCAGGAAAGGCAGCTCTCGAAAGTGTTGGAACTGTCTGAGCTTGGCTGCTGTGAAGCTGTCTTGCATCCTGGCTAACACTGAAAATGAACCAGATTTCAAGTCACTTTTGCACGTAATCACTCCCTGTCTTTACTGTGGTGTGTTTATCCTGTTTGTGAGGGATGGTGGAGCTGTTTAGTTTGTAAGGTTTTGAAGTAGGACCTGTTTTTCTAGTTCTTCTGGTAAGTAAAATCTAGGCTACTTCTAAAATAACTGAAATAAAAGGCGCCTCTGTCTATTGATCTATTAATACGTGAGAAAACTTGCTATCATCAGTAACAGCAGATGGCTTTGTAGATCGATCCTTGCTGTTAGTCAGATACTGAAAGTTGCAAATGGATGCAAGCAAAACTTATTTGCCAATGAGAAGAATTTTCTAAGTCTGAAGGAAGTTTGAGGATAAGAATACAAGTCAGTTACACAATGAAATAGGAACTGGTATATGTAGGAACATAAGAAACCAAAGTAGATTCTGACTGTAGTCACAGGTGTCACTCAATCTTCATAATGCAGAGATGAAACTGTATTTTCAGCGTATCTGAAAGAACCTTTGTATGAATTTAGCATTTTGCTGAACTTGTTTTTACCATTCAAAATGATTTCTTACTCAGCACATGGTGCAATGTTCATTTAGATATTATACTTTTCCTATTAGATTTTTATGCATTAGTGACATGTGTTCTCTCTAATCTATTGTGTTTGGCATCTACAGTATCAAGAAAATAAATTGTTAGCTTGATTTGGGGAGAGGAAAAGAAAAAAAAAGGTAATACTGTTTCTGTTTTTCTAATTTTAGGGTCTACTTACAGTGTGCTGTCCATAATGCCTTCTGACTCTGAAAGCAGCAGTTCTCTGAGTAGCATTGGTGAGTAAAGTATGAATTTAATAACCTGATGAACATGTCTTTTGGGAGCTAGGAAAACAGGCTTCTAAGGTTGCCTTTGGGAAGGATAGAGGGATTCCAGTCATAAAATCAAAGAAGTTGAACTATAAGATGTAGCCATTCATCTTCACCAGAAAAAGGTATAGCTCTTTTGTGTAGTGCAAGTTAAGTCTTTCATGGCTGTATGCAGTTGTTGCCAATAAAATCTGTTACATCTGGATACATTAAATGATGTATCTGTGCTTTGAGTTACTTAATAAAATGAAGTAAAAATGTCAACATTAGGCTTATGCAAGTCTGTGCATATAAAAATATATGCAGACATGCATTTATCTGTATGTATATGTTCATGTATATGTGAAAATTGTAGTCAGAGTCAAAAACATCATAGAAATTAAAAGTAATATTAGCCAAGGTTATATTCTTTTAAATGTTCGGAAGTGGCTGCCAGCTTTAATCCTTGTTTTTCTGGCATGCAGTGAGTTGCTTCATTTTCTCTGTTTTTAAAGGCATTGGGAAAGATAAAATATTTTTAAAAAAAGATGAAATGTGAACAAACCACCTCTAACAACAAGATGATCTCGGAATACTGTATTTACTGTCAATTTTCCTCTTTTTTACTTATACAGATAAATTCTGTTGTGAAATCTATGTAAAAATCACTTGCCTTGGATAGGGAATGTAGGCTCGTGCATATTTGAAGTTCCAGTATTGTGGCAGGCATCTATAAACTTCCCTGAGTTGTCTGCCTAAGGATGTGGGTAGACATTTGTTGCGGTCATTGAGTTGAACTTTTAACTCCAGCATGCGGGAACAAGATTTTAGGATTGACTGAACTATTTGCTGAAAATATGGAAAGCTGTGACATGTCAGTTTGATCTTTATCAAGATCACACTTGCATGCTATTACATGAAGACAGGGTATGATTTAATTTGCTTTCAATAAATTTGGGCTGGAAATAGGAACACAAAAGTTCCTAAAATTTTAGGACAACCAGACTCAAATGGGAGCCTTCCAAAGGAGAAAGTTCTTCTAAGGTGAAATCCAATAAGTTTGTGGAATAATTGGATGAAATGGTGCCTGAGACAGAAGATGTAGGTGGTCCTTTCTAGTCCCGTGTTCTTGGAAAAAAAAATTTTTTTAAAAAAATCAATTTTTGTTACTTTGTGAATGCATATACTCAATTCTTTGTACCTGAAAGGAAATACAGGTAGGTAGATCAAAAGCTAGTGTTTACCATCACAAACAGAATTTTTGCTTTAACAGCGATCACTTGCAAGCTATAGATACATGGCCTCTAGTTTCTATGCTATTAATTTTCTGTGACAAAATACTTTATGCAAGTGTGGGTTTCCTGTTCCTGAAAACTTATTTAGAATTTGGCATGTTACTTCTGAGACATCCATTATTCTCATATATGAATCAGAATTGAGTTCTTGCCAAACTATGTTTTGTTCATGTTTAAAGATATTGAAGTTCATACTGAATTCTGATCTGTGTAGCGTACCTAAAGGGCTGTCCTAGGAAGTGCTTTATGCCTTTGGTCTGTGGAATGATCAAAGCTATTTATAACCTAAAAAATAAGTGACCTGCTATTAAACGAAACTTGTGATCTGGGCTTCTCCATAGTTTTGTTTTATTCAGATGATTAAAGTGAGTTAGGTATTTAATATTTAGTACATTAACAGCCAGGGGAATTCTTTGTTTGAAGCTGGCATGTTTGTTTTATAGTCTGGTTATAGACTCGTTATTCACGAGTGTCATTTTTTTCCTCAATCATTTTCTCTCCTTCACATCTTGTTCTGCAAGAGATGATATTTTTAATATGATCTGATATCAACAGCAAAATTTCTTTGCTTAATAACCAACATATCCTAATAGACATGTTTGCAAGTCACTTGAAAGCTGCAGTTAGATTATTTTCATACTGACTGATTTGCTGAATGACAAACCTTCATAACTGAAACTGTTTGCATGCTGGCTCCCCGAAGGCTTCATATGACTTCTTTGAATGGAATCACATGGACTTTCCTCATGGGGTAGAGAAGGGATGTATTTTATTATTCCTGAGCTCAAAACACTGGTTTTCATGAATATTTAAGAAACTGCTATTTCTGGTCTGCCTTGCTTCTGTTTGTCATGCAGCTCAGAAACACATTTGACCTTTTAGAAGTAATGAGAAAGGTATTGGGGCCACTAATTAAACCCAGATAAAGAAGCAAAGAATCTTAGCATCTTCTAAGTAGATCGTCTTTGGACTTCGTCGTTCATAAAAGTAGCTAGAGAAAGGTATGTCCATGTGTTTGATCTTTTTTTCCCAACCTAAATCACTTTAGCTATTGTTGGAGGTGGTTTCTTAATTAAACGATCTTTTTTCTGAAATACTTCCAAGTAAGCCAGGATGTTGTGAGATGGAGATAATTCTATATGTTTTACAGCAATCCTGGGTTCCCGAGTTAATTTATTAAGCTTATGTACATAACAATAGGCTTTTCCAGAAGAAGACCCTGATATAAGAACTAACCTTAAATAATACTAAGATGACTGTTTTTAAAATGTAGTTCTAAGAAAGCATGGGCTCAGTCTTAGTCAAATAAATAAAACATGGGGTGAGGACTTGGAAAGGAAGAGGAAAAGATGAGACAACATCATTTTATCACTGTATAAACCCATGGTGTGCCCGAGTCTTGGGTATATTTGTGGGTCTGTTTCTCCCATTGAAAGAGAGGGCAGCAAGCATGGAGAGCAGCAGCATGGATGAACAGTTACAGTGCAGTTTCTGTAAAGGGAAAAACTGGATACGCTGGGATTCTTTCAGTCTTCAGTAATGTCATGGTCCTAATATAACAGGAGAGCAAGGCGTGATGTAACTTGTATAATGTAACTCAGAGAAGAATTTAGGGGTAGTCTATCCTGAGTAGTATGTTGTCATCAAAGCTTTTTTCGCTTTCTCTGGCTGTAGGGTATGAATGAGGCAGCAAGAATGAACTTCCACTCTTATGTGTGTGGTAGAATAAGCAGTTGTGTGGAAGCCTGTTTTCTTGTCTAGCAGCAGAGTAGCAGCCTTGGAGAAGAAACTCCTCTTTGTTGGTTTATCTGCCTTGACCTTAGGTGTATCTGCCTTTTTTTTCTTTAGTATCTGTATGTAAATAAAAATAGAGTGACATGTCATTGCTCTTTACAGATTTTTTTTGTGTATTTTCCTCACTATTCAAAATTGGTTTAGATGACAGTATTTATTTTTTTCTCATATACTTCCTTCCTTTTCTTTTCCATGTATTAATAAAGTTCATGCTGTGCACGTAAAATAGGTAGTTTTGATGGTACTGAGGGCAAATACCACTGTTAATTTCCAAAAGAGATATGATACAAACTGCTGTAATTCCTGCATCCCACCATTGTGCTTCAGCCCCACCTTCTTCCTCCCAAAGGACCAAATCCTCATTAAATTGTCATGCTATCTCTGTATTTCCTTTCTCTTTGCTCTTGACTAATGACAAAGATTTTTGTGTGTAAATAGAAGCATCTTTCATCTGCACACTCCCCACACCTGACAGACTCTCTGAATGAAGCTATAATCCTGCATTTCTGACATCAGAATAATTATTTATGGAGATTCAGGCCTGGTGTGCCAAGCACGGAACAACGGTGTCACTTAGGAATTGGATAGAAACCAGTAACAGAGCTATATGTGACAGTCACTGGCTAGTCTCCCACTTGACTGGTCATGATAACAGAGAGGAAAAGAATGCAGAATAAAGACCCTCTTTTTTAAAAGAAAATAAGCACACCAGTCTGTAGACTGCACTCAGTCATCTGACGCTTATAATTTTGAAGATAAATCATCATCAAGTACTAAAGTGAACTTAAGTGACATGGACAACTAGGTAGTCCTGCTTGAACAGAATTATTGGACCAGATATTTTTTCTGCATCTTGGCAGGTAATTTTCTGGACCTGTAAGGGAAGATGGAAGGCCTGTGATCTAAAAGATTGTCTGTAGGTGATATAGTATCAGCCAAATATCACCCTACTTACATGATACTTCTGCCTGAAATCATCAAATTTGTCTGCTATGGGAAGTTTCTGTGCATCTCTCTAATTATCTGCTCCCATTTTCCATCTCTTTAATTTTTTGAATTTCCCTGCTCTTTTCTTCCAAGATCAGGCTCCTTTCTTCCTTTTCACAATAGCCAGGTAAGTTCTTGTTCTGGCCTATGTTGTGTAAGAAAAAATCTCTGTGAATTGACTTAAAGGGTATGTTTCAAGAATTTTGATACCCAATACTACTTTTGTAGCCTCCAGTAAGACACTACTGACCTGAGCAATGTGGTGCCTGGCAGGATTATACTTCATGGAGCCAAGTCATTTTTTACTTACCCTAGTACTGTAATGAAACTTCAGAGTATTCCTTCGGTGCTTTAGAATTGTGATTCTTCTTCTCCTCCTCAGTGGACAGTATATTTTTTTTGTTTTTTAAAGAAATGTTGTTTAATATAAACCAGCAGCTCCCACGAGGGAGTCAGGCTATGGCTCTGAGGATAGCCTGCGTTATGCTTTTTCAAGGTGAGTTTTTAACAGAAAAGCATTGCGTACTCTTCTATTCTTTGAAAATATACCGAGATCCTAATGAGAGGATTTTCAGAATGGAAAAGATCTTCCATCTTTCCACATATGTAATTTCCTTCCTACCCCAGCTAGATCTCTTTGCATTGTTGTGATTACAGCTGTCAGTCTTGTATCCTCTTCATTCCACATAGCATATTATCACCTTTATCTTTTAACAGACTTTTATTGTTCCAACTGTTCAGTTCTTTGCAATTGGTATCACTGTTTCAGTCATAGGTGTGGTTTTTGGTTTTTTTGCTTTTTACTGTTCATATCACTGTACTACCTTTTTCCTATGGGAATTTCTATGTGAGCCTGTAACAAACATGACCATTGGCAGTACAATTTCATGGCTTTATCTTGCAGCCTTATATCTATCTGGTCATATATCTGACTCTACCAAGCTTGTCCAACTTTGTCTTCAACTGACAGTATTTCCTTGCTTAACACTTTGTTAGTTTATCAGCCTGACAGGCTATTTACAGATAGTTTTTCACTAATTGCAATTCAACTTGCTTAATCTGAAGACCTTAATTTTTACTCCAAAGCAAGCATTACCCCCCTCTCATCAGATGATAATTCCTTCCCAACAATGTGTAGACTTTAATTTCTTGTTTTCACATTGACAATTGTCCTTTTGATTTCAGTTTATTGCTTCACACTTTCTACAGCTGTATATAACAAACTAATTGTTTTCACTATTTATAGGAAGTGTTCAGTTGCAGGTGTGGTTTACAATACTCTTTCAGTCAAAGATAAACACTAGTTCCTTGTCTGAAAATGTGATTTATTTATTCCCCCCAGCCCCCTCCCAACAGTCTGTAGGAACATCTCATTGTGTTTCTTGCCTTTTTTTTTTTTAAACTAACACAAACACAAAATTTATTCCTATGTAATTTTCTTGTCCTGTGAACTGAAGAGTAGGTCTTTCGTTTACTGGAAACAAGACTTTTAACTGAGGAAATAAACATCCTTTTCCACAAACCTAAAGTAACTTCAATCTCCTATTTTACTCTGTTCATGAATCATGTGGATATCTCTGGGGTTGATCCATAATCTCTATATAATTTTCAGTGTGTTTGTCAATACCTATCTTTTAAGTAATAAGGACTTTGAATAGCTTTATCATATTATCACTGACTTCTATGGTGTCCATTTCCAGGCAGCTGTGGGTTGATATGTAGTCATGCACAGTGTTCCTTCCCTCAAGTTTTGTCACTTCAGAGGTACCCAAGAATTATGATGACTTAAATGGAAATACAGTGTGTGTGAATACCCATTTCCTGCACTCCAGACAGCATATGTGGAACAAGGTGTCCTTCACTGCTCCCTGAGGCTTCTTATCATTCAGGAAATCCTTCTGGTGTCACCAGTTTTCTTTTGGGGCTGTAAAATGGTCTGGTGAGATGATGCTCACAACTCTGCAGGAGATGATGTGAAGGAACAAACACTTGCGGAGTGTCATCCACTTGGTTGGTGTGCAGAGGTTAACCATGTTTGTTGTCCCCCTTAGGTTCAGGTTTAACACTTCTGTCTAGGTTATGATTTCAGTGTGAGGTTGTAGGCCTGATAAGTGTAGCTTGAGCTACACTTGTGTACATGGCAAGTGTAGTTAGAGCTTTCCCTCCAGGAACTCCCAAATATTCAAACCCAGAAGCTTCAGCAGTATTTTCCTTGGTCATGATAACAGATTTTACTCTCTATTGTATTTTAGCTCAGCAAAGGTCTGCAAGGACTTTTTTTTATATCTGGCCTTTTTCCTCCCTCCCTGCCATTTTTGAATATTAGGTTGTGATTTTATTTTATTATGATCTTTCTAGAACCACTGTTCAGTTCTTTCTATAGTCTTAGACTTGCTGAAGTTGAAAGTTTGTTTTACATGCTGGTGAGTTTGTTTAGCTTGTTATATTCCGCATGAAAACAAGTACTGAAGTGCTACCCATTCTTTTGTCCTTGCATGTTACGTGATACTCACTGCTTTCATAACCTATTAGGTTTTCTGTCTGTCAGATGAAACTGTTTCCACAGTTCATTATTTTACCTTTTATTTCCCTTTCCTCAATGTACTGCTGCTTGTTTTTACTAATGTTTTATATCACCTACATGCAATTCTGTTCTGTGCTCTTTGCTATTTCAAGACCCCTTCAAAAGATATATCTGAAGAAGTGTATCTAAATGATGACTTCTGATATCTAGTTCTAGTCCTCATAAATTGTTGAAAAAAAGTGAATATTTTAGCATGTATTTCCTACAGCAGGTGTAAGTCTTTACTCCCCACCCTTTCCTGAGCTTGGGGAAGAAAGCCTGTTGATCATGCTTTGCAAGACACCTTGCAAGACTAAGGTTTTCTGTCATGATTTTACCAGGCCATAAAGAAATAATATTCTGGACATCAGTGTTGATTTTATTGGGTTTTTTAAAAGAAAGCATGGAAAAAGGCTTGTACTGTACAATGAATAGTCTCCTGTTTGTTTGCAAGCAAGAATTGGCACAAATTTATGAGTTTAAAAAATCATAGTAAAATTCAGTCATTCTGTTAGTTTGTGACAGATTGCCTTTTGAATTAGTTGAGCGTGTCATACAAGTGTATTCCTCAAAGAGTAATGAGTTTATTATAATTTACAATGTGTTAACAGAATTTCTTAAAAGTAGTTGTTTATGCATTGGGATTCATATTCCCACCTCAACATTATATATTGATGCAGCATTGTGGTAGATTTTGTTCAGTTTAACAAGTTTCCCAGCCCGGTTTCTCTTAGAGTGTTCTTTTTTTTTCTTCTAAAAGTGTGCTACCCCGTCCCCAAATCATATGAAGAGAGCAGTGGTTTCTGTGTGGCTGTATTATCTCTTCAATCAGTAATGTTTAGAGTAATCATAATTAATTTTGTTAGGTGTGTACTACAATAATGGATCTTTGTGGTTTCTGCAAACTCCAACATTTGGACTATAATTATGGAAGATATGATTGCTCTAGCTTCTGTTTTTAATGCTTTTCATTTAAACAATGTATGATGGAAATCCTGCAAAATCTTGCTTTAGATTAAATCAGTGTGTACTCAGGACTTAATGCATGTGCTGGATTAAGGGCAAAATCAGTTTTGTCCACATGACACATCCCTGCTGTCGCTGTTTCGGCAGTTGGTGGAACACTGATTGCCTGGAGGCTGGCCAGGGGGAGACTTCCATGCAGTTGGGTTCTCAGAGCCCAAGTGCAGCTCACGTGAAAAATTAGTCGTGAGACTTGCTGAAACAGATGAATGAGTTGCACTTGGCAGGACATGCAGTAAATACATGTTCACGAATCCAGTTTGTCAGAGAAAGCAGGTGAGTCACTGAAAGGTGGCATGCTTTGGATAATGGAGATTTAGCCTTTAGGCTTGCACATTTTAAGACCAGTTTGACTGGTTAAAGTGCAGAAAGGAAGTACTGTTGCATAGAATACGCAGTCAGATGGAAAAAAAAACACAAAGCTGAAAGCAGAAGTCACTTTTTCTTTCTACTACATCAGGATGTCAGATGCAATAAATGGCTTTTAGCATTCAGCCATAAAAGCCCCTTTAAAGGGAATGACGAGTATTGAGTTTTTCTGATGAAAGAGGGTTTTACGGAAGTTTTTGGTAGTTTTGTTTTTGTTTGGATTTTGTTTTGTTTAGTTGGGATTTTTTTTGAGTATCCACAAATTGGATTTAACCTTCGAGACCTTTTGTACAACTATGGAAAATGTAAGCTTGTTAGTAAATGAAGCAAAGGTAAACATTTTGGACTTCTTTTAAGGATAAGAGGGGGGAAATCTGAATGATATTGATCTGTGTTTTTACAGCACTTAAAGGGTGTACATCCTTTGTCTGGTATTATGTGTTGACAACAGTGTGATTGCATTTGAGATAAAAGTATTTGTAGATGTACTTGTAAAAAGTGACAAGCTAATGAAAAATCACCTTTCCTGGTACTAATACAAATGGCTTCACATTAGTTGAGAAAGTGTCTTTCCTGGGACTAATTAGCTGACTTATTTCTAGCAGTTACGTCTTTCTTGTCACTGTTTTGAGACTGTGTGCTAATGTTCTCCTCACCTGAAGAAAATTGTCATGGGGATGTTGTCAATGCTGGGTAGGGAAAGAGGTCGAGGAGCAGAGGTATAACTCTTGCCTCATTTTACTATGTTTTGGATTCCCAGAGCAACTGTTGCACTTATGTGTAGAACTTGTGTAGTGGACACTGTCCATGGAACTGCTGGGGTTAACACTGATATTAGTGATGGACTATTGTTAATCCAATGCCCTTTCCTCCATGTAAAGCACACCAACCTTCCTGATTTATCTCCTCCTTCTTCTTGTGTCTCTTGCATCCTGTTCATCTGTTTTGCTTGCAAGCAACCCCAGGATGATAGATAAGCCTTTGAACTTCTCTGTAAGGATGCGAAGGGAACTTTTTCAGTGTTATACATATTGTGATGTGTCAGCTTGAGTGAGAGGATGTGCAAGTTGCCACTGAATTTACCCAACACCATGCAGCCTGTCAGTACCTGAGTTAGGTTTGTCTGCCTTTACCTTTTCACTTGTTTATGAAATTTCCTGCTCATTGATGCTTAGTTCAAACTATTCCAAGTGAATACCCATTCTGACTTTGTTTTTACCCATCCATTTAGGTTTTTTTCTGATTTATTTCCTATATCATGAGCCTAGGATAATGTGTTAGTATTATTACTAGTTTCTGTATGATCTTGCCTTATAAGAACCATTCTTTGTAACTTTATTATTTATTTTTTTTTTAGAAAAAGGAGGGATAAATACATTTTAAAATTGTGAGATTCTTAATCCTTGTGAATGAAGGGACTCCATCTGGATGGAGGAGTGAAACAAAGTAGTAGGAGAAAGCCCAGATGCAGCCTCCATTCAGTATTCTTTCGAGTAATCTGAGTTTGTGCCTTTCTACAGACTGCAGACAGTTGTTGCAATTAATTATTTCTTCTGTTCATTATTATGGCATTTACATACCTTGTTATACAATAGTTAGATTAAAAGAACAGTCTGTGCTCATAAATTCTCATTATGAAATTACAGTAACAGCTGAAAGGAATAAGAACAGGGATCCTGTTATTCTAGATGTTGTATGTATGATAGCCCTGACCCTGCAGTTAGTTTGGTGTGGAAACTTTAAGGCACAGGTAGTTCTACTTAAAAGTTGGAGGGAGTTTTTGCATTTTGAAATATCTTCCTGAACTGGGTTTAGAGATAAAAAGCCAATCCTTGCAACTCATTAGCATTTGATCAGATGAAATAACTTTGTTTGAAATTCTCTCTTTGAAAAGACAGTGGAGAGCATTATCTTACTATTGTATTTTTTGTTTCTTCACTTTTAAAAAAAGGTATAATAAAGGTACATCCAAACAAGTTAATACATATGTCAGCAACTTGTTTCAATTTTATAATTATGCAAACTATTTCTAGGGTTTCTCTTTTGGGTAGAAAATACTAATCTCCTGTATACATTTAGGCCTTTACCTTTCACATCTGTGACCTTTATCTTTGAGCTGGTTGTCTTGTATCTGGGATTAAAATGAACAAAACTAAAATTGCATTTCAATTAATTGGCGGTGTGTTGTGAAACATAATATGCCAGACTCTCATCTCCTAGGTGGAAGAAGACCTCTTTGTCTTGGTATAACTGCCTGAGAAGACAGTAGGCATCATCGTTCATCTCTGATATTAAGAAAACTGAGAATTAAAAGATCCCACAAAACTCTTGAATGTATGACTGTCTCCTAGAAGAAATTTGATATGTAGTCCCATTGCAGTGATTGTGACATGCTAATTTTAGCCAATATTGCTAAAAATGAAACCAGTTTCTCATGATTTGTTGGCAAGTCAGATCTTTAACTTCACACACTGGACTGATAAATTGTGACATGTGAAAGCATAGAATTGTGTTAAAAGTAAACGCTGGCAGTATTGTATAGCAGAATGATATGTCTATGCTGCTAGATAAAGGAAGAGGAAAGAGCCCCTGAGCTGTAGCAGTTTCTTTGCTGTCGCTGGGTTGAGTTGGTGTGGGTGGAATTTACTTTTTTTTTAAAAGCAAGAACATAGTTCTTTATTGGAAATAACTTTGTAACTATGTCTTCTGTCACTATGGCAGTTTCTGAGGTCTTTGCAATTGTGACTGTGAACTTGCCTTTTAGGAAACTTATAAATTCATGAGTAAGCAAAGAACCTACTCAGGCAAACTTAATTTGCAACACAGATAGGGCCTTTTTGCTAGCATGGGGTCTGACTGGAGGTATTCGTGTGTCATCTCACTGATGAAAACCTCCATGACTCATTTTTGAACAGGATTCTGCAACCAGAAATATAGGATCTTTTGAATTAGTGTTAACTTCCTTAGTGAAGTTGTATTGTTCTTGTGATGGGTTCTCTGACTGCCACTTATTTGATCTCTTGGTCAGGTACGACTGGTAAAGCATCATCTCCACCACCTGCAATAGACACGAGACAGATGAGTGAGAAGCTGGAGACGATATTGTATCAGCTTCGTCAAGTAACTCGAGAGAGGGATGAGCTGCGCAAGCGACTTGCACTTTCATCTCCTGGATCAACTTTTGATGACTGCAGGTAAAAATAAAGTAAATGTAACACTTTAATTTAGTTCTCAGTAGTGTTTTCAAGTGTCTTGGCTCCTGCTTGCCTGTAAAGCAGCAAGAATATTGCAATGTGTACATGTTGGTTGTAACCTACCTGCATATCATGGTGATGAGTATGTACATAAGCGACCACATCCAGGTTTCCGAGTTGCCTGTTGAATTCCTATTGCCACTTTCTTGCCCACGTTTGCTGTGGAAATAAGGGGAGGAGGGCTCATCTCTATATTGAGAGAAGAAAGCAAACAAGTTTTTTAGGCTTCCTGGGTTATGTTATGGGAAGGGACAGAAGACAGTGGCTGAAGCATTGCTGTTTTGAAAGCAGGAGAGAAGAAAGGGAAATAGCTCTGAATGATTGCCTGGAGGACAGAAATTAGGAAAGAAAAAAGTATCTTAGCTATTCCTGTACTTCTGCAAGGAAAGAGAGGTTTGGACTTCTGTTGTGGTTAGTAAGTATTTTTAGGACGTAAGTTTTCTGGGTATATTGGGGAACTGTGTAGCATTAAGATGGTGAGAGTAAGAAGCTCTTCCACTGAGAAGTTGTGGGCTGACAAATTAAAATAACACATGTTCAAAATCAGTTAATGCCCAGCAGCCTGATGCAGCTCATTTTTATTTGAAGGCTTATTAGTTATGAGGAAGATAGTATTCTGTGAGAGTATGAGTTAATTGTAAATAAGGGTTTTATTGGCTGGGTAGGAAACAGAATTTGTTTAATTTAGAGGAGTAAAGATCTGGTAATGTTTATAAATATGACTTTGAGCACAGTGCACGGGTACTTTTTGCCTGCAGGTAAACATATATAAGGAAAATTTTTGGAACCTTGGCAGAAAATTGTCTGTCACTGAATCTGTAGTAAGAGCAAAGAGCAGATTTCTGGGGAAATGTTGCCATAATGTCTAACTTTGAACTGTAATTTTCCATTTGTGGCTGTTACTTCTCTGTATGTGGTCAGATCATTAATTCAACTTTCTGTCCATATGTCATAAGATCAAGATTTGAGCCAGTGAACTGGAATTGAGAGAATCTGGGCATTTTATTTGCTCCTTAGCTAACCATCTTAATGTCTCCTTCCTCTCCCTGTGAGTTCCGAGGGCTACTGTAAGAGTGTTGTGTTCTGTCTGAGGGTCTCTAAGCATTGTGGGGTGGGAGAGGAAAGGGTTGTCAAATGTCAACATCTTTTGCTTAGCTTTGTAGTTACTTATTTATACAGAGGGACTTCTTACTTGGAGTCACTAGAGCTTAAGCACTGAGGATTTTGTAGTTCATAATAATATTCTCCATAATCCAGGATGCTATTAATAAAGTTGTGATGAGCTGTCCTCTAGACTGCCCTAGTTTGATCTCTTTAATTGTCAATTCAGTCTGCTGCTGCCAGTGTCAGACTTGTCTGTTGTGAGAAATATAAATGTTTACAGCTTAAAGAACAACTCATCAAAATAAACATTGTACTTGGGCAGTACTTGGACAGTGTGTCAGATGGAGGATTCTGCCTTCCAAACAATTAAATACTGAAGATCAGGAAATGAATGAAGAGTATTAGTTGACATTTTATTTCTTCAGTAGAAAAGCAACTTATCTTCCCATCCGCATACACATCTATGATTTTTGAAAGCTTACTGGTATTTATTTATTTTGTTTTGCATTCTTTCCTCATATAAAACTAATCTTCACCCTTCTAGGAGTCCAAGCCCAGACACTGCAAAATGTTACGCAGAAGGGTGAAAGCAGAAAGATTTTAGATGGTGACTTTTACAACCCAAAAAGGGCTTTTGCTTTCCTGGCTGTGTATACTGCTTTAACCATGGCTGTACCAAGCACAGGTGGTGTAGAGGCAGATCTTGACACATCACTATGGTGTGCTTCAAAACAGTTGCTGCTCACAACACATTTGTGGGGTGGGCTGGGCTGTGCTGGCTGTGAAGGCTGGCAGTTGTAAAACTGAGAGCTGTTTTCCAAAGCAAGTGTTGACTAAGCCTAGAGCAGTGGAAGAGGAGCCACAGAAGTGGATTGTGATGTGCTGAATCTGGTGGACATGTGTCATCCTGCTGGACAGAAGTAAGATTACTCATGCTGTGCTTGTGTCATTTGAAAGTGACTGTATGTGTGCGCGTGTTGTGGTGTTTAAGCAAAGATTTGACAAGTGATTTAATGTGCTTAAGGTGAGCTTTACAGATTTAAACTTGCTATTCTTACTGTTTATGTAGTAGTAGAAGGAAACTTCAATACAAATAAAACCCCTGAAGACTGCCTTTGAGGAGAGACTGTTCTATGTGTAGTCTGTAGTTGTTGCTGCTGGTGGAATTGCAGTAGTAACTGAAAACGTTTTCAAGGTATTGGGCAGGCATTGCCCACAAAATTGGATCTGCCATTGGTGTAAGCTTTTATGTCAGCATCAGATATATTTAAATGTCAGTCTCACTGTAGCCTTGATTTATGCTCAGGGTAATTCCACTGGAATACAAAGGAGTTTTAGACTTGCTATACGAGTATCAGAAAAAAAGCTGGAAATGGATACTAGTATTTTAAATCGTGTTATAGTCTGAACCAATGTTTCCAAAATAGTAGCTGACACCTCTCCTTTACTGAAATCATAGTTTTCTGTATTTTGTGAGGCATTTTAGCATAAAACTGTGGTGGTCTTACTTAAACAAGAGTCAACCACTACATGCATTTGTATGGAGTGCTTTACTGAAACAGTTTTGATTTCTTTACTTTTGACCAATGCTCCTCGTGTGTATATCCCTGTTTTTATTGCTGAGACATAAAGCCTTGGAACAGCATTGTGGAACATATGGCCTTGGGTATCCAGATGTTTTTTATTTCATGTAGGTGAGCTAGAATGCAGGTTGTTACTGGTGGCATTGTTGCTCTTTCCTCATTGTGGAGGTCATTTCTGAAGGTACCTACATGGTAACCATATGTTGGTTTTTGTTGGTTTTGTTTTGGTTTTGGGTTTAGGTTTTTTTTTTTAGACTAATGCTAATGTTACTTCAGCAATATATGAAATACACATGATGGTTGTTAGACTTGTAGAACAAGTTCTCACCATAGCTTTGAGACTGACCTAATAGTTATCCTTTAGTAAAATTTCATACACTAAAATATATTGCACAAATACGAAATCATGATTACAAGCTTACTGTGAAAACGTGCTAATGGGTCTTGGTAAGCTTAACGCTTCAACTGAGAGTTAAACTGTGCTTCAATTAATGTCATTTTAATGACTGTGCTGGACAGATGGTGCCTACTTTCAGTAAGCTCACCCTAAAATCTAATTTAAATCAATACTTTGGTTTTTAGTGATTTTGTCAAGCGTGTGAACATTTCAAATCTAGTTTTACTTGTGCTAACTAGGTTTTATTTTAAAAGCATAACGCTGCAGTAGTTGCAGTAATATGTCTGTAACACTGTATGGATAACATACTACTACTTTCGGCACCCCTAAACAGTGAATTAAAAACCTGAATGAAGTCCTTGTAGATATGAGTTGAATATGTGGTTGCTTTATATGAATTTCCCTTTTAATTGTTGCTAAAGTCTGCCAGTCAAGGAAGGGATTTTTTGGTTTTGTTTTCCCCAGGAGCTCTTCTCTCAAGAAAGGAGAAAAAGAGGAATTGCAATTGGGTTGCCAAAAAGCACCTTCATATCCCACATGCACTCCCTGAAAGCCTGTGAATCAGATGTGGCTGTCATTTTTTTTTTAACATCTCTCACCACTGCAGCAGTGCAAAACCATTTTCATTTTGATTCATGCCAGCTGCATTTCAGTTCCAGAATCCATGTTGCTGTTTCTGTATAAAGCAAAGAGTATTCCGATTACTTTTCAGTCTGCACTGACAGTGAAGCCATTTGGGAGAGAGAGGTGGAAGTGATCTGTGCAGCAATACAGCAAATCTGATACGAGAATAAACAGAATTCAATTAGAAAGCAATTGTTTTCTTTTTGGTTTTTGGTTTTTTTTTTCATTGCCTGTGGAGTTATGAGAGACCCCCAGAGATGACACAGAGACAGCTGTCAGCAGCTTCATTTTGAAACTAAAAAAGTCAATGGTGCAAAAATTTTGTGACTGTGTAGAGGAGGAACCATTCAATTTAGAGTCTCTTCTAGAAGCTTAGTGCTTCAAATCAAGAAGGCATAATCCTGCTAATTTAGTTTCTAGCATGTTTTACGATTTTGCTAATAAATAAAAAAAGGTATCATATACAATGATGGCACATGATGGACATAATCTCCATTGGTCAATTCCTTGACAAGGTAGATTATTTTAGAAAATTTCTTCTCTCCCAATCATCGTGATATATTAAAAAAATAAAGCAATAAAAAATTTTCTTTTGGCTGACTTTGGCTTTCACTTTGTTCAACTTACTGAAAATTCCTTATTGCAGATTATATTGTATTGGAGATTCCTAATAATTATTTGAACAAAATTTGGGTTATGTTATGAAAATGTTATATAGATTCTGACGTTTTCTCATAATTTATAGTAGTTGAAAAGAACACTAACAATGAGATAATGTAATTCAGCAGAATGACTTGGTCTAATTAGTTAAATTCAACAGTCAAACTGGTCAAATTCTGGTGTCACAGACGCACATGTTTGGTGTCCCATTGTAATTCTTTCTTTCAACTCTAACCCTGATTTTCCTAGGGAGCTGTAGACAAGATCCTCCAGCCACTGTCAAGATGAGAAGTTTTTACTAGCCCTGGTCCCCATGCAGCCCCCAGTTGACTTGGTCAGCCTCTTTTCAGCCCCACTCTCACTGCAACTCCGTGCTTTTTCTTTGAGACTTTTGGCATGGTAGCACAGGAAAGCTGAGTGTACTGTGGTAGTCTTGTTCTTGTATCAAGTGACAGTTCTACTCTGTGGTAATATGGCTGCTCAGAAGAGTTGGATTCGATGATCTTATGGGTCCCTTCCACACTGAAATCATAGAATCATAGAATGGTTTCAGTTAGAAGGGACCTTAAAGATCATCTAGTTCCAATCCCCTTGCCATGGGCAGGGACACCTCCCACTAGACCAGTTTGCTCAAAGCCACATCCAACCTGGCCTTGAACACTGCCAGGGAGGGGGCAGCCACAACCTTCCTGGATAACCTGTGCCAGTGTCTCACCACCCTCACAGGAAAGAATTTCCTCCTATTATCCAATCTAAATCTACCCTCTTTCAAATTGAAAACATCCCTCTTGTCTTATCACTCCATGCCCTTGTAAAAATTCCCTCTCCAGCTTTCCCATAGCCCCTTCAGGTACTGGAAGGCTGCTCTAAGGTCTCCCTGGAGCCTTCTCTTCTCCAGGCTGAACAACCCTAACTCTTTCAGCCTCTCTTCATGGGAGAGGTGCTCCAGACCCCTGATCATCTTTGTGGCCCTCCTCTGGACTCGCTCCAACAGCTCCATGTCCCTCTTATGTTGAGGACTCCATGTTACCCCTCATGTTACATGTCAATATAAAACTATACAGGTTAAAGCCAGTGAATTTGTAACTGCATCTTAATATGAAGTGATCAGTATTTAAATTAAAGCATATTATAACCTAAGTATTTACAGGTGGGTGATACTATTTCTATATTGGATAGTAAATTCCCAGACTTCTCGTTCTCTTTAGTAGCTGAGGTTTGACTTCATATTCTCTTCCCATGATAGGCCTAGCCCAAAACCAAATCATGATTATGAAAGACTGAAGATTCAGTGTATGAAGGCCATGTCAGACCTACAGTCTCTGCAGAATCAACACACCAAGACACTAAAAAGGTGTGAAGAAGCAGTAAAAGAGGCAGACTTCTATCAGTAAGTATTAGTAGAGCTATATGAGGTAAGACTTTACCAGTCTGTGCTAGATCATGAAGTATTAAAACATGGTGAACAAATAATTTTTTTATTCTGTTTTTCCACTTTAATCACAAGATTAATGTTTGCATACATCAGAACATTTCTGGCTTATTTGAAATGCTAAAGTATAGATTGCTGGTTTTAGTTTGAAGAATCAGAGGTAGAAATCACTGGTGTCTTGATGGGACACTGACAAGGAAAACCTAGTTACTGACTTGCAATATAATCCAATAGTCTTCTGTCAGGCTGGGGAGCAGAATATAATTTGATAGAATGTAATTTGTTACTGTTTTTTATAATAGGTTCTAATAGCTCTCACATTGACTTCTGTAAGTTTTAACACAGTCTTAGACTCATTATGGGTGTTTAGGAAAATCCAGTAAAATAGGGAGAAATTGGTGAATATTCCTAACATGTATTTCTGTTTAGAAAGTCATTGATTCAAATAGGAGCATGTTTTCTTCACTTGAAAGGAAGACTTGAAATAGAACTCAAGTTTAATTCTTGGTTTGAATTTAATTTCACTTAAATCTACACTATGAAATATGACTAGTATTTAGTGACAATATTTGTTTTCATTGGAGGCTGTTAGTTCTTACATAGCACTTTCTCACACAACTTTTCAAGCCTTTAAAGATAGGCATTGTTTCCTTACATTCTTCTTCCAAACCCTGAAAATAGTATTAAAGATTGTCAGCAGGTACAGATGTAGCAAGTTGTGTGGCTTCTTTTATTCCTAGTTTCATTTGAGGATTTCTAAGTACTTTTAATTTGCTAATGAATTCTGTGAAAAGCAGTAGTGTACTGTACATTGTAGATAGATTTTATTTTTTTTCAGAGCTGAATGGCCTATGTCCATCCAATGCTGATGTGAAACACTTTATCCTCAAAAATGAGTGCTTTGGCTACCTTATTTAGGAGTTCTGTAGTCCCTGAAACCATACTGTGTTACACTCTGTTAATTTGAGTATTTTTTTGATAGTATAAAAGGATTTACCCTCTTATATGAGGAGAAAATCTTGGAGTTTTAAAAGATAGTATTCAAGTATACCAAGAATATAGCCATATTCCTCAGGGATCAACAATTTAGGCTTCTGCAAAATGTTACATATATACAAGTACAAGCTTTTACATTTATGCTTGCTACCGACAGATCTGTTGAGAAGAAAGTATAGCATGTTTTAATTGATTCAGAGGCAATTCTTTTTGCTATAAGAATTAATTTACTTGGATTTGAATAATTCAGTTTTCTCCTTAAAATTATAAAGAGGCTGAAACTCACTGTTTGAGTTTAGGTGCCCAGAACATGACAACACATGTTGAAATCCATGCATGCAATTCCTGTTCATCCTATGAGTAATTCTCAGGTTGAAGAAAGGAATCTAGTAGAATATGCTATTCAAGTGCTATTTTCTTCTGCAGTAGTTCTTAGAAACCCATGCTTAAAAAAAAAAAAGTTACCATTTCAAAGAGTTTGTAATTTGCAACAAAATCTGAATAACAGATAACAGATTAATAACCTATATGCAAAGACTATGTGTACTTAACCGTGTGAATATGATTTGGCAAAGGCTTTTTTTTTTAGCAGGTTGTCCTAATTTTAAGGAAGACTTTTTTTTAATTGCTTTGGGTCATTCTGTGCAGCAAATGTTGGTATTTCATTTCATAAGGAAGGAATACAAAGTATCTTAAAATGTAAATTGATTCTATTCTTTGCTGTGTGTTATATGTGGGGTTTTTTATAAATATGGACTTCAAACACTTTACCAGCAGATGTGAGAGTTCAGTTTGAATGATTCTGTTTCAACAACAAAAATACTTGTCAGTATCCAAATGCCACTCTTTATTTGGTATGTGGTAGTAAATACATCCAATTGATTTTCTTTCTCGTCTACAGCAGTGGTCTGGTCTAATTTTGAACTACCACCTTGAATTAGTCTGAATGACAGCCTCGTTGTGTGGCTCTCAATTGTTGGTTTTTTTAAGTGAGAGTGCATTTTGCATTTCTTTCAATAGTTATGGCTTGCATAATGAAGTTTGGAATAACTTCTATAGCTTTGTACGTACTTGAATGTAGTTGAAGCACACATAGTGTGTTTTAGTTGTTTGTGGGTGGGTTTTTTGTGTGTTTAAAGCAATAGCATGCAAGGAGATTCTTGTAGTTTTCATCTGTATTTTGGTTAGCTACTGCTCAGCTGAGGGACCCAAGAGAAAGCGGAGGTGATGAGCAGGGTAATTCCTATTATCTCCAGGATCATCATATGCTCATATTACACCATTTCTGTTTGTCTTATCTGCTTGTTTTTAAAATGGCTATGAAATGGCATTGATGGGTGGCATAAATCCACCATGTCTTCTGATACCATTTAGGACTACTGGGTACTTTCATGTGTTTTTCTACCCGTGTCCCTGTCTGTTTGATTGCCTCACCCCTTCCCCCCCCGGTGCTTGGAATACTCAAATATGCAGAATCGAGTTAGTTTGACCTGCTTTCTTGGTAGGAAACTCATGCTTGAAATGAGTTACTCCAGGACTTTGTCCTGACAAGTTGCCTCTAAGAGTATTTTTTTGTGTGTGCCATGACAGCACGTTGCACAGTCGGCTGCTGAGTGACCAGTCACAGCTGAAGGAGGACATGGATACCTTGAAGAGGAAAAACACGCAGTTGGTGCGGGAACATAATCACCTCCAGCAGTCATGTGAGGAAATGAAGAGACTTCACGATGAGGATCAGAAAGAGATAACGGACCTGCGCAGCCAGCAGCAGCAGGTAAGCTACAGCTTGTAGTGTAAGTGCTGGAAGAGGTCATTTATTGCTTCTTTGATAAATAAGTCAATAAAACCGAACGCACATCATTGCTGCCTTCTGTGTCTTACTCATTCTAAAACATCCGTCTTACATTTTTGCAACACTAGGGGAGAAGAAGATCTTCGATACTGATTGATTTCCTGTGTTTAGCTGGAAAAAAGAATGAGGGATATAGAATATTAGGTGGTATTAAGAAGTTTTGATGCAGAATTGAAAAAAAAAAATGTACATGAGGAAGATTGTATGTGTGATTTCTTTTTATTTCTATTTTTTTTTAAGTGAGTGAGGAGGCATCAAAATCCTAGTTTGAAGTTGCAAAGTTATTAAAAATGTGACTGTTTATGGGACAGGACTAGCTTTAAAGTTGCATGCTATGTTTATGTTTTAGAAAGTATGACAATAAAAACAAATGAGTGACAGATATGTTTTTTGTTTTTTAAATTATTTTAGTGGCACCATAACAATTTGGGGAATGACTGACCTAAGTTTGGCTGTTTAGGCTTGCAGACGCTGTTCAGTTAGTACAAAGCTACAGGTTGATTAATGGTTTTGAACTTAAAAATAGAAAAGCTTTTCAGGAAGAGGTGGACATGTCAGAGCTGTATATAACAGGCTGTCTCTGGGACAATGTTGTTCACATATTCTGAAGAAAGAAGAGTAATAGTAATGAGCAAGTGGCCATATCAGGTCCATGGTTCACCTGTGGAAAAGTCAGATCATTTAGTTAGAATAGTTACGGTAACGTGGGATGGTTAAACAGACTATCTCAGTTAACTGTGTGTAGGCTGATTCAGAGGGCAAACTTCACATTGGGCTTCAGAAGCAAAACCTATGCAAACAAAAATAATTATTTGCTAGGGTAGGAGGGGCAAAGGTCAAAGAAAGCTGAATGTGTTGAATGGTGCTTTAGGGGGTGTTTGAGGGCTAGTGCAAAGAGGAGTGAAGATTTGTATTTCTGTTTGATCCCTTCCTCTAACATTATCTTGAGAGCTCTGCTGTGAAATGGTTTAGTGACTTGGTTCAGAAGATGGCTCATGTTCTGTGTAGCAGAAATCGTTTGCTGTGTAAACCTGGGCAAATTGCTTGATTGTTCTGTGCCTTAGTTTCCCAGTTTGCAAAACAGGGATGTAAAACCTCTAAGAGAACACTATTGTATTTTGAGGTTCTGTCCTGAAGTTTGAAATGATCTGACAGCTCAGGAGGCTCAAGTATCATTGTCAGTATTTATTTAAATAAATTCAGTCTCATGTCAGCATCACAATTAAACCTTTGAAGAAGACTGTGTATGTTATTCTCTATGAGAAAGTTGTGTAACTCCATTTCTCAGCATGTCAGAGTGAATCATGGTGTCTTGAAGGGATGCCAAGAGTCTTATCTTGTCTGTGTCATTTCTCATCTGAATTAGTCTAACACTATTTATGTTTATCCCTCTGACGTGTCATTTTGTCGCCAGGCCATAGCAAAATGCATCTTGGTGGCCTCGAAGAGCAAACACTTTTGATCAGGTTACTCTTCGTGTGGGATTGTAATGGATTTGCTGTGTAGCAGCTGACCAGCTTAAGTTTCTGCTGCTTGCATATGGAGTTTCTTGTTGCCATGGCTGTCTTCCTCGGTCCAGCTGGGAGTATTTACTTTTTCTCAGGCTGGGATTTTGAATGGGAGACCTTCCTTACTACACTGCTTCCTGTTTATGGCATCTCTGCCTTCCTTCATCAAATTTCTGTTAGCACATTTATGCTGAATTCCACCCAATTTCTAGTATATTTGTCCTTTTTTATTTAGTGTGTTTTCAGCAAAAAGACATTCCATATATGCTTTAGAAAATAAGTGGTTTGTTTCTGTTTGGATTCTCAAATACTTTGGTCTTAAACCTGTTATCAAATGCTTTGGGAAGTAGTCTTCAAGAAAATGGCTTTCTTGATTGGGTTTAAATCAGTATGTATTTACACTTTACATATGCCTACAGTTTATCACATTTAGCATACCTGAAATGGCTCACTGAAGCATGCGTAGCTAATCATGAATCCAAGTCTGTGCAGGTTAGGCTACTGAATCCAGTGAAGATAGGGATGTATGAGAAAATAGCCATGCCAATAACTCTTGCCTAAGTGCAGCCTTGTTCCAGGACCACTTTATGAACAGTAACTCGCTGCTTTTACAGATCTTGGTTAGTTAAAGGAGACCACTGTCGGGCTGAGGAACTTTGTCTCCCTTATCTGCCTGTGTAGACAAGTGGTGATGGTTCTTATCTGCTGCCTGTGGGCAGTGAGTATCAGGCCAAGAACAGGCAGTTTCTTCCCATCTCCTTTCCTTTTGATCTGCAGGCATCCAGGTTCTTCCACGTTCAGGAACTCTAAATGTAAGACACGAAAGAAGATGAGGACTCGATTTGTGCATATGGCATAGTTGTTATGTATTTGGTTTCAACTTTTTATGGAGCTCATGTTTTCTGTCCAGTTTTCCTTGTAATTTTTTAATACTTTTTATTTTCAGGTAGTTAGAGACATACCTTTATAGACTAACGTTCAGATTATATAAATTCCTGGAACCTGTTTATATAGAGCATTTCTATTTTTTTTCACCGCTCTGTCAAGATCAAACTTGAATTTAAAAGACAAAACCAGAAAAATGAGCATAGCATTTTTAAAAAAAAAAAAAGTGGTGGTGGTGTGAAGGTAAGGCTTCATTTCAAGCACCTTTTTTGCCTTTCGAGAAGGAAGGACTAGATTTGCTCAAGTTCATTAGGGGATTTCTGTTGTTGATGGTCACTTATCAACGTTGCTATTTACAACAAGATTCTTACATCAATGAAAATTAATTTGAAACTAAGATTCAAATCAGACTTTATTTGTGTTTAAATGGGTTTTTCTCTTCCTCTTCATGTTTTATGGATAGCTGTTGAAACAAACTTCTGTGGGTAGTTCTTGAATGAAATGTTGTATTAATATTAATATATATGCCTAGGTATATAACATTTAGGGTAGATTTTAGTCTCTTAAAGTTTCAAATTATTTAATTTGTTCATGGAGGATACAGGCAACTTGTCATGAATGCCACCTCGTGGTCATTTTTTAAATTACAGCTATCATCTTAGTAATCAACTAACGATTGCCTCTTGCTAAAACCACAAAGTGCTTTGAAAACAGTTTAACATCTGTTGGTAGCTGTTGCCATTAAAGAGAGATTTTCATAAACCTGTGCACTCTTCAGTTGTGATAAAGCAGATTTTTTTTTTCCCAGTTCACGTTAAGCAGATATACTAATGCTTAGAGTAACAGTAATGCTTACAAGAGGCTCAGTGTTTCCTTAGTCTTTAAAAAGCATGATTATTAAAACTGGTTAATATATTTTTGTTCTAATATTGTTTCTGATATATATTTTAAATAAAAATGATTGGAATGATTAAAAACTGAGTTTATTAATTACAGTTTCTGGCATTTTTTTAGGTTATGAAGCAAAATGGGTCATCAGAGATACTAAATAAACTTTATGATACAGCAATGGACAAGCTAGAAGGTGTGAAGAAGGATTATGATGCCCTTAGGAAACGGTACAATGAGAAGATTGCAAGTCACAATACGGATCTGAGCCGCCTAGAACAGGCTGAGGAGGAGAACAGACGTCTTCAAAAACAAATTGACATGTTGATGAAGCAAAGGGACACAGCAATACATTTTCAGCAGCAATATTCAACATCCCTTAGAAGGTATAATCAGGTTTTGATACCTTCAGATACGCTGTGAAAGCACTAACAATTCTAACATAACACTTTATTTTCTCTGTGGTAGCATCACAAATACTTTTCTAACTTTATTTTAATTTTTTTCTCCAGTGTATGTTATCTTGGTGTGATGAGTAAGCATGCATTCCTATTTACAGTTTTCTGAAAGGTCCTAGAAGGTGTAATGGGAAAGTTTGTTTGGAGAAATGTTTCTTTTTCTTGAGAAAAGCATTTCCCAATTGGGGTTTTGGAATTGTACGAGGATTTTTAACCATTGTGTAGCTCATGTAAGAAAGTGATAGTTTGCCTTTCAAGCTATGCTTATTCTTAGTTGTATACTTAGGAGTCAAATACAGTTTTGTTAAGTCTCAGACTTGGTGTTCCAAACAAACTCCTCAATGTGTGGTGAGTACATATGTGTCTTTATTTAAATTTAAAAAACAAACAAACAAGCATAAGTTAACTTTTCATGGTATTAGAATTGGAGACCATGTGAGACTCCAAAACAGAGCTTCAGGCTGGCAGCAGAGTTCACTGGATGCAGACGTCTGGGAGTCTTGCTTCCCTGGGAAGGTGCTGCTGCTACAAACAGCGCAGGTGCCAAAACAGATGGGCACAGACACTCTGTCACACCACACTTAACCTGTCTCTGCTCCTCCTTGATACTAAGCCTACACAGATACTCATATGGGGTAGGAAGAATGCTAATATACGCAAGGACTCCAAAGAGCATCTGTGGGCGTGTTGAGAATGTTTTCACTGATACAAGCTAGGGATAATACACAACTCCCACAGACTAATGCCAAAAAAACATTGATTTCCACATTCATAGACTTTTAGTATTTCAAAAAGGTGAGATTGAGCATAGATAATAATGTACACATGAATAACATGTACATAGTTGTGATACATCTGATTAAGTTATAGGAGAATATGAGTAATAAGAGAATAAAAAATGTACCTTAGACTGCTGTGGATTTCTGAAAGTGAGGGAAATGGGCTTTCTCTACAGAAGGTGTCTGTGAAAATGTGATTCAGCTGCCTGTATTTCTTCCTTAGGTGATAATCCAAGGTCGAGCAGGACCACAGTGTTTCAGCTGGAACTTTGCTTTCAAATTTTTTTAGCAGGTTTTTATTGCTGTTTAATATGAATGTCCCTCTATGGCAGAGACTTTCCTTCGTGATCAATTCCCCATGCTAGTATGCTTGTCAGAGTTTGGTTGGGTTTTGGTGGTTTTTTTTTCCTTTTTCTTTTCCCTCCCTTACTGATGACATCTTTTTTGTTTGGCAAACATTGCCTTAAACCTTTTCTCCTTCCTTCTCTCCTGTATCTTCCCAGTGTTGTCCTCGATTTGACCCCCAAATAGTTTTCAAATGTACTGTGGGTTCTCACATGGCAGTGAGGTTGCTTGGAATAGTCTCTGTCTTAGATTTCTGATATATCCTTTGTACTTCTCCTATGGTATATTCTTCTTACCTTCACGTTCACAGTTCTGAAAAGGCAAAAGAAATCCAGATTTTACTATGTTAGGTTTTCTGTACTGCCAGCCCAATGATCTCTTAAACTGAAGAATTTCCTGAAAGGAGCAGGGTGATGGTTTTGAAATTACTGGCAGATGCCTCAGTAATGCTATGGCAATGCTCTGAATACACTGAGGCTTTCAAGGAAATAGTTGAAATTGGGCTTACAGCTCTCTCCTGGGAAACGTCAGGCAACATGCTGGATTAGACAAGAAATTGCACTTTTAGACAGTGTGAGACGTGTGTGTGAGAGAACAAAGTCTGCCAGAGGTTTTGTGAGCACCTGAAATTTGTATCACGCTAAAAGTACATCACATTAGGTACAGCATTTCTATCAATAGCACTTACCTGAGAGTTTTAGAAAAAACATGCAGATAAATCTGAATGTCCAGTTGTGGTAGAGCACTGCTCTCAGAAGAAGTTCCTTTTCAAACCTGATTGTGAACTTGTCTGTGGAATTATATTCCCACTTTTAAGAATGCTTTGTCAATATAAATACAAAAGTTACTACTTTCAAATTAAAGTTTTTATGTCCTTTTTTTTTATTGTTCCATACTTCATTAGGTTGTAGTGATAAAGTGCATCTGTTTTCATCTGTGTTATGTTGAAAAAATTACTTTTGCCAGTTTAAGATATTTTTGTGTTTTAATTTTACTGGATGACCTACAGATGAAAACAAACAGTAATGTTTGAGTTACCTGGTTTTAGTTCCATTGTCTGCATTTTTATTGTAATTTTTCTCTCCTCTCAATTGTCCAGTGACAAACCCGTGCCTTATTTGGGCATGTGGAAGTTGTTCTGTTTTTTCCAGTTTCTGCATTTGTTTCCCTTCTTCCCACACACTTGGGAGTGTGTGTTGGAAGAAGGAATTAACTTCTAAGTTGAGCAGAGCTTAATGCAATAAAGAAGGTTAAAACTTGTGCTATTAAATGATGGCAATGTTTTGTTTTCCTTTTAGAGTATTTGAATAGAAACTTATTTTTAATAATTTAACTATTTTTATATTTCAGTTCCTTAAAGAGGTTCTGTAATATTCCTAAAGGGTCACTAATAATAAGCTCACTAATAAGGCTTCCTAAAGCAATAATTACAGTAACTTTTATTTTACAGCACTGAGAGTACTTTGTCCAAGATGTCCTCTGCGGTTTTGTTTTACCAATGCATACATTGACTGCATCCAGCCAAATCCTTAATGTATGAAAAAGGAAAATGAGGAACCAAGAATCTCATTGGCATTTCTGCTTGGTTTTAGATTTGAATCGGTACAGCAGGAACTAAGCAACGCCACAGCACAAAACAAAGAGTTGCAGAGAGAAATGGAGCGATTACAGTCAGAGGTGACAAGGTTCAAAACAATGCAGCTGAAAGCAGCAAAGGACGCAGAAAAATACAAGGAAGAAAGAGATTCAGTCTTCAATGAATACCGCCTCATAATGAGTGAGAGAGATCAAGTAATTAAAGAGGTAGATAAGCTTCAAACAGAACTGGAGGTTGCAGAGTCCAAACTGAAGAACACTTCTTCTGAGAAGCGAGTGGCTAGTGAAGAGATGGAAGCTTTAAGACAGGTACTAATCTGTTGTTTTGATGGGGAAGGGAAACGAGGCTTCATTGTTCGATGCTAGAATCAGAAGTGTCTGACTAATTAACGGAAAATAGGAAAGCGTTGCAAAGAGGACATTCTGTGCTAATGTTTTCCTATAGTTGACCTTTTTGCTATCAATTTATTAAGATTGCATGTTTGAATAGAGTACCTGTCAGCTGAAATTTGCTATTCACTTGACTTAATTCTGTTCTGCTGATCATAAATCCTTCCTTTACTGTGTTAGTCTTCTATGCCTTTTCAAGTAATGCTCTCTGTAATGATATAGCTCTAAATATTCATTATTTTTAACTTCTAACCTCCACAGGAACCACTCATTGGATACTATCTACCATGACTTAAGACGGTACATGATAAAGTAGCCTCAAATATTTATGCAAAGCCTGTGCTGACATGCATGTTCTTACTCATTTACCCTCCTTCTGCCTTTAAGTTAGAAGATATTTTGAAGACTTTTCACTAGAACTCAGGCATGCCTTAAAGTGTGTGAAACCAGAACTTTGTATTTTTCAGCAGTATGTTCTTGAAATGCTTATGTCACAACCATGTTATGATGATGCTGTTAAGATTTCCAATTTACTGCTCAGTTTCATTTCAGCTGACATGCCTTGATTTGACCATTTGGTTTACAAGTACTTAATTTAGCATGAAATAGATACAAGCAAATGTATTCCATTGCCTATAGATCTCATTTTAATTCATTCACAGCATTACATCTGAACAAAATGCCCTTTATGACAAGTTTTGTAAGATCACACCATTGTTGAGGGACATAATGTGGATTGTCACATAGGGTATCAGAGCTCGTAAAAAAAACTAACTTCTGGTTTTAAGAATTCATAGTTTTCAACCCTGCATATTTGCCAGCTAGGTAATTTAGCTTACACAGTGAGTGAGGTTTTAATACACGTTTCATACCTGTTCTACTTGCATCAAAGCCATTAAGCCAGAAGAAGTGTCTGTTGTTGATTTCAGTGGACTCAGTGTAGCTGCTAGGGGCTACTGACGGAGATAGCCACAATTAGTCGTTCTGCTCTAGTTTGTTATATCTGTCATTGTGGCACTGGGAGTAGTCTGCCAAAGTGCTTCAAGGGGCAGGAAATTAAAATTTTCAACACATGAGTGTTCCCTCCTACCTAGATGACTTGAAATAGTTTTTGAATAAGAACGGGAAAGAGCAAAGACTGGTGAGATGCTGGCAGGGCACAGACATGCATTTTTCTTTACCCCTAGAACTGGCCCATCAGAAAGCAGAAATAACTGTTTCTATAATGTACTGAAAGGTATAAAATAGAGCAGTACTGTGAGTTTTCTTTTTGTTTCTGTTTTCCTTTCCTGGAGCTACGATTCTTCTGCTTGTGAGCAGGTATGCTCCTGTCACACAATACTGGTTTGCTGCAGCTGCATTCAGTGTATAATGGGTTTTCTAGTTCTGGCGATGCAAATGTTTGAAAGGTTGAGAAAATTTCTTGATCAAGTGATACTTTAACTTGAAATAGTATCCTTAAAAATGCTTCTACATGAGTTGGATTATCCTGTCAGTGAATAGTTGGTCTGGTGCTTGCCAAAACATAACCTAATGTTCTTTGCTCTCCTTGTGATGTATAGCAGCTTTACGTGCCCTTTTACATAGCACCCATTGACTGATTGAGCCAGGACTGAATCCATTTAGGTTGTTTTAAATGCAGTTTCTTCCTTGAAGCTTGTGTTTGTTAGTGTACCTTTTGTGTCCCAAAGAAATGCGAAAGCAACAGCAACCAGAAGAGGTTGATTGAGCCTGAAGAGGCATTATATTATGAGCAGTTGCTGAGGAGGTCAGTCAGTCAATTTCCTAGTTAAGTATTTAAGCTTTATTGGTCACACATGCCCAAACATAATGGGTAAATTTACATCCAAAACATAATTATTGTCTGGCATTTATAGACGAGAGAAGAAATCTCAGGATTTTGCATATGGACAGTTTTGGATTATGTTCTGGTGAGTTTGGCCATTCAAAGCTAGGGATTAGGTGTTACAGATTTCCCCCTCTACTTGCTCAGTGGTGTTTTTGTTTGGCATAATCTTTTGCTCTAGCAAATACTTAGAATGTCGTGTTTCATCTCAGTGGTAGTTAGCTTTCCCCTCTGTTTGACAGACCTGTTGTATTTTATTCTGTGTGAGGTTATTGTACTATATTCAGATGCGAGAACTTCCTTCAAATGTAAGAATTCTTCACAAATTTAGAATTGTTCTTCAAGCTGCTCTAATGTTTCCAAACAGAAGCTGTTCTAATCAGCGCCAAATGGCACATTGCCCTGTGCTGTCACGTTCTAATTTTGTGCAAATGTCACAGGAAAAAGACAGAGGTGAAATTTTACTACTGACCACTGGAGGCAATGGCTGCTCTTACTGTTTATATTGAGCATGCTGGAATAAACTGTGGCAATGTGTATTTTTCCCAATCGCCTTAAAGTAGTGTAAATTCCTGTTTAACGAAGAGCTTTCTGGGAGCCTTTCCTCTGCCTTGATACTTGATGGCTTTCATCTCTGCTGCATGCTGGAAAAGACTTAATACTTTTGTGTAAGTTTTATACACACTTTGAATGCACATTTTATACAGACTATAGTTAAGCTGCACAAAACGTTGCTTACGGTACTAAAACTGGTCCACGCCACCAGGCAGGTCAGGGATTTCTCTCTTCAGAGGTACTGAGCAATGAAAGCTCTTCCTGACGTTCAAAGGACTTTGAGTGCTCTGGTAATTGCGATTAACTGGTATGTTTAAAGTTCAGAGTGAGTCATTAATTCTAGTGCTAGTCTGTTACTCCTACAGCAAAAATAACTGTTTTAATACTATTGAAGAACTATTTTAACAGCCTGACTAGCCTTAATTTGGTGCCATATCTCAAAAACAATTGTTAGTACAACAAAATGCAGTTCTTCCATGCTTTAAGTAATCTTATTCCTGTTTATTGTACAGGAAAATAGAATGGAAGTATGTTTATGACATGGTGTCTTTCTGTCCTTAAGTATTTGAATGCTTTCCTTCTTTTGCTTTTCAGATGTCAGCTGTCTCTTTTTGAGATAAATCATCAATAGTTTCCAGCTAGAAGTGCGTATATGTAGAGGGCCTTCTCTGTAGCCATTGACTGGGTGCTTCTAGAGAGCTGGACCATCTAAAAATTCAGTGGCATGAAATTCAACTATTTCAATGCCTCATTCTTCCAATAGGAAGTCTATTTTAAACTATTTTAAAAGGGCAGTTTGTGTTTTAGAGCTATATTTTACTCATCTTTTTTATTATGGTGCAGTTGAATTCCACATTTAATAAAATGTACTGTCATTCTGCTTTACAGCACTGTAGTTTTGTCTTTGAACTTTCTGTAGTTTGCACATTGGCATCTTACAGGCATGTGACTTTAATATCCCTTTAAAATTTACAAGGAAGCTGTAAGCTACTCGTGTAGCTGGGTTGTCTGAGGCAATTGCTTAAAATATTTGCAATATGTTTTTACCCTTTGCCGTATTTAAAGCCTTTTTTTAAAACACAGATTCTGATTGGTTAATAACCTTCACTCATTTTGGTTCCTTAAAACTTTGAGTGCTCCCAGATTCTGGCTTACTTTTGACATAGCACTGTGCTAATACAATGGTGTGATATCTTTAATAGCACGTTTAATATTCTTTGCTAGTTCTTTGTGATCACAGTCTGTTCTGCTCCCATTTCTCAGAACATCAGTGGTAAACTCTCTAGGCTTTTAAGGTGTCAGTGTGTATCCAGTTGGAAAGATGAACTATTTGCTTCTGTACTTAACCTACTGCAAACAATGGATCTTGTTTTAGGAGCTAAACTCAGCTCTAGTGGAAAGAGATCGAGCAATTTGTGAGAGGAATGAGTTGCTGGAAAAATACTGTCATGAAGTGAAGGACAAAGCTGAGGCCCAGAAGGAACTTGACCAAGCTTGCAAGGATATAGAGACAGTGAAGGAAGAAAGAGATGTTGCCAGAAAAGAGAGAACAGAAGCTATCATCCAGAGAGACCATCTACTAAGGGAATATTACCAAGCCTGTCAGGTATTACAAGTTTTCACAGATGAATTTTTTTTCTTTCTTAGCTTTAAAGGGTCAGTCATTTTTAGGAGATGAGCTAGAGGTCTGGATACATTTGGTGTCTTCCCCTTGTTCCCCGAGTCATTCTAAAATACTTGCATATGAATGCGCGTTCATTGTTCAAGATATTGTGACAGAACTTGTTTGACAGAAATAGAGTCGTGTTCCATATGAAGTTTCTGCTTGTAAAAATAAATGGCAAATAAAATACTGTGATCCAGCAGGTGGTTAGGCAGTTTAGTACCTGGTAGGTTTGTTGCCATCTACAGTATGTGTTGTTCATGCTTGCAACTTGCCCAGGTTGTTAGCTATTTCTAATACTTCATAAAGGAAGTTCATTAAAGTGCGATTGTAAATTTCCTAATCTGTACACGTTCTTAGTATAAATATACTATTCTGACAATTTATGTCTCTTGTGTGGGTAGTAACATTCTTACAGTTTTGCACGCTCACTGATGCTCCTGTCTTGTGTAAACATCAATCCACATACAACTGTAAATGCTTACATAAAGTATGAAATGCATAGTATCACAACTGTTATGCTCATAAAATAACTAAGGTATACAAAATTATTTAATACGGAACCAGGTATTTTGGGTTGTTTTCATTAAAATTGTATTCTCTCCGTTGAATACCAGTGTCACACTGTCACACTGATTTGACAATCCCAAATGAGTGTGTGGGGAAGCAATTAAACTATGTTTTCAGATGTACTGGAAATAAATCTTTCATAGTGTTTGGGTTTTTATGGCCAAACCAGTGGGGTTTTGGAAACTTGTGCTTCTCTTAAGGAAGCAGAGTAAGCTTGGGTGAACTTTGCTGTGATTGCTCAGATGCTTACCTTTGGCAGATTCCAAATTGGAATTGACATTTCAAGTATAAATGTCTGTTGATCTGAGTAGGTTTTTTGATTGTCTTTTTCCTGCCTGTGGACTGCAAGAGAAGAAAGTGATCCTTGGAAATAAGAGACAATCAAAAGGCCAGACATGACTTTCCATAGCCTCTGTTTGGTCTTACTTGTTGCAATTTTTATTTTTTAATGTTGAGGTGAGAAGGTAAACATGGGCTTTAAAGTTCAATGCTCTCTTATTTTTGGATAAGTTATAACTCATTTGGAGAAAAAAAAGAGCCTTTAAATTGTATTAATCGTGACTTAGTAGTGTCTTTGAGATATGTGCATTCAGGTCTTAAAAACACTCCTCCAAAGTTTAATCAAATGACAAGTCTAGTCAGATTCACTAGTTTTATTTATATTCTTGGAATTAACCACACACATTTGTTTGCAAGCCCATGGTCTTCAGTGTTTGTGGTGGGTGCTACCATTGTAGTTGGCTTGTGTTTATTGTGCTGCAAGCTTGTTGTATTCTATGTGTTTGTCTTAATATTGTCACCATCTCTCTTGTTCAAAATAGAGAATGTTAGAGGAACAAGTTAATTTAAGAAGAAATTCTTACCTAAACCAAGAAACATTCAAACAAAACTTTTTTGGATTTCCATTGCTCTGCTTTGGAGTCTAGGGACCTGTGTGAATCACAAATCTGTGTTGTGAACATGTACATGAAGTTGTCCCAGGATAAATAACAGACACATAATCTGTGTTGTGACTGCTTATAATAGTGTATCTGATTTCTAAATATTCTTGAAGTATTTTTCCGTCTGCTGAGCAGGACAAGATAAAAGCATGGATTGTCATCTCTAAAATACAAAATGTTCACTGATGTTATTTTGAGATGAGGATTTTTATTCATGTTGATCATATTTGCACAAATATGTGTGCCACTGAATGAAATTTATTACAACAGTTTTTATCCTCCTCAGCCCCCCGACCCCACCCCCCAAGTTGTCTTTAAGGTAAATGAACATGTTTCATGAAAACATGAGAATTGAATACATAAGGTAACACACATATAGTAAAAGCTGTTTGTGCATACTTACCTAAAAATTGTGCCTAAAATACTTACCTATTCTTAACTCCTAGATACAAGATTCTGCTACTCTAGACATAGAAAGAGCAAACAAAGAAATTGAAATGCTTCGAAAGCAGTATGAGGCCATGTCACAAGAACTAAAGGAAGCTGTCCAGGAAGCAGAAGTAGCCAAATGTAGAAGAGATTGGGCCTTTCAAGAGCGGGATAAGATTGTTGCAGAAAGGGAAAGTATACGGTAATCAAATTCTAGATGGTACATGAGTGATCTTTGTAACACCTTGTGTGCAGTTGATGCAATTCTAGGACTTGCTAGATTTTGCTAGCACTTTCTTCAGCTTGTTGAAACTTCTGTGTTAGCTGTCACAGGATGATTTTTATTTTATTTTTTTTTTCAAGTTCAGGACACCTTACAAGATACTTTGCTTTGTCTGTGCTTTCATACTTATGTCTCTAGTAAATACCATAAAGCCTAACAGCACTGCTACATAAGAACAACAAAGCGTGCGTTCTTTTAGGCATGTTATACCTAATCCTGTTATAGCTATAGTCCTGCAAATAATTATTTACCTGCGGGGGCATTTCACAGAAAGTACCAAATGTGTTTGCTACTAAACATATGTAAGGAACTAAGAGAAAATACTTCAATCAGAATTTTTCTGCTAGTTTCAAGAAGATAAGTAGAAATAAAGTTTTGAAAGGGATGAGGAAAGTTTCTGTTATCTTGACAAGCTTTTCCTTAGGACCTAGAATACGTAGGGTTTTTTTTCCCTTTATGCCTTTTTTTTGAGAGAGAGATCTTTTGAAACTGCTTTTTAAAATTTTGCCTTAACTATACAATGTGGTAAAACTACAGGGTGTTTCAAAAGGTGGGCCCATTTGAAATGGACCTTCAGTTAAAATCGGGTCCATCTTTTTGAAACACCCTCTAGTTTGGTACTTAGAGTTTTAAGTAACTAAATGGAAACTTCTTTGCATTTGAAGGACTTTGTGTGACAACTTAAGGAGGGAGAGAGATCGGGCTGTGAGTGACCTGGCCGAAGCTCTTCGCAATCTGGATGACATGAGAAAGCAAAAAAACGATGCTGTGCGTGAACTGAAGGAACTGAAGTATGTTAGAGAAATGATCAAACTGCATGGAAGTTTGTGATAAAAGCTTTGCTTTGTTAGCTGTGTTTGCAAGTGAATTGTATGCTGTTATATCTATGAGGCAGCAGGTATTAATGATATTGTATGTGGAAACACAACCTATATTTTTAGTTATCATGAAAATCACTGTGATGGGCTGGATTCGAAGTATTACTATCTTAATCTTTTTATCTTATTAATGAAACACATAATTTATGCTTTGTACGGCGGAGAATACACTTAAGCAGTATGAGATTCTTTCATCGAAGTTGGATTAATTGCAATTTAGTTCCTGCCAACAATAGTCGCTGCTTTGTGAGTCTAAGGAAGATGTACATCATGTGTCATCTCATTGGGTTGTGGAAGAGATTTTGCTATTGGTATTTATCACTTGTTGTGAGCATACTGATGCACCTGATCTGAGGGCAGATTAAATGCATCTTGGGAAATGTTAGGAAACTAGTTGTGCACTTCAGTCATGTAAAAAATAATGCAAAAAAATATAAGACTATGTTAGAACAATATATAGAAAAGGAAAGTCAGTTCAATAGCAGCCCAACAATACTGGTAAGATGGAAGCATGGGGCAAGTCTCTGACACGGCTTGGATTGTTGATGTAGAAAACAAAAGATAAGGTGTCTGATGGTGATAACATTATGTATCAGTTTATTTAAAAGGATTGTCTGTATCTATAATTTCTTTTGTTTTTTTATTTTTTTGCTTAGGGAGAAGATGGAGAATCAGTTGGAAAAGGAAGCCAGATTCCGTCAATTGATGGCCCATAGCTCCCATGACTCGGCCATAGATACAGATTCTCTGGAATGGGAAACAGAAGTGGTAGAATTTGAAAAAGACCGAGTAAGTAAAAAACATGAACTGCGTTGTCTTATATATTGGATAGTTTTGAAGTCAATTAGGACATCTTGATACTAGATATGATTTAAAATAACTCTAATTTGTTTTTTTTTTAGTTCTTTGTTGTTGTGTTGAGAACCACACACACACATGCAGCAAGTGCAGTAATGTTCAGATGAAAGTAGTCAACAAAACCAAACTGTTATACACAAGCTTTGTCTTTTTCTTCATATGAACTATAAATTAAAGTGATTCCTCCATCTGATCTTGCAGGTCCATGTTCTATAAAAAATGTTTAAAGTTAAAAATTTAGACTACCTAAAGTTAGTGATTCATCCTCTACTCTACAGGCAACATCACTTATAATCTATGCATAAAATAGTTAAGCTTTTACTTGAAGTTATTTATCCTACTTTTGCTCAGATTTAATGATTAGAAATTTTGAAGTATTAAAAATATTTAGGGCAACATTGCCCTTCAGCTTAAAAATCTGAGATGAAAGGAGATGCTAATCTCCCTTGCTTGTCTGTAGAGTGAGTTGAATCCCTTTTCCATTTTGGCATATTAAATAAAGTTCTTATGTTTAGTTTTCCAGATAACCTTTACATCCTTTCATTATCCTTTTAGTGCTTTTCTCTGTTTGATTTTATTTTTCTTCATTGTAGTCTAGAATTTTTATTTCACTGCTTTGTATGCAAGTCTTGAATGCTGTTCTATTTGAAATTTTTGGCTGGCCCATCACATTGCTTGCTAATAGTTTTTTTGACCATGTAGAACACACAGGTGGTCGTCCATACTGTATTTCAATTATAAGTGTTTCTGCATATACCAGAATTTCTTTCTCATTCCTGAATGACAACGTTTGTAATTTAATGCTGTCACATTAAATCCCTTTTATTTTATTGCGAAATCTGCAGTCATCATTTTATGCTTTTCCAATCTGTTTTTTTCTGATCATGCATCCCAACAGAATCATTAAGACATTTCTTTTTTGATACTAAAAATATTTTTTTAGTATTATTGTATGTTGAAGTATATAGATTAAAAAGACTACATGAACTGAGTACCAATGCTGATCCATTAGGACCACTGCCTGAAAATTCTTTCTGGGATAACAGTTTCCTTTTCACCGTGCTTTTGCATCTCTTTTGAGCAGCTCCTTCTTCATTGGATTATGTGCATTGCCATCTTCTCCATTTTAATGGATAGCTAATAATTTCGCACTTCCATTGTCTGGAAAAGTAGTGAGCAAGTCTAGCATATTCTGTACCTGTGGCAAACAACACTTCAGCCTGATGAATTTCCCATTCATGTAGAGTTACTTAGTTATTCTTTACTTCAAAGATTGTTTGAAGTGTTTGCATTGCTGAGAGCAAAGGCATACTGAAGATATACGGTTCCCTTTCCTAAACGTAGGAATTACACTTGCTGCTATCAAATTATAGTAATAATAATGTGCCAGCCTTGATATGGGAAAATCCTTGCTGACCTACCAGCATTTGAATTCCAGGATGGAGATTATAGAATTGGAGAAGTTTAAATCCTTTTATTTTTGCTTCAACTTCACCTGTCTGCTTAAGCTCATGTTCTACGTAATCTCTCAGCTCTAATTTTCGTAAGTGTACTATTTAACACTGAAAAAGCAATAATAAATCAGTTTGTGATCATTTGATCCCAGTTTATTTTCTGTAACCATTTTTTTTTTACAGTGACCTTGCCATTTACCAAAGCAGACACTGAATTAAAATTTCCCTGTTTGGTTTAATGACTGATTTGTTAAAGATGTTTATCACTTTGCACATCAAGGATGATCTGGTTTGTGCCAGGATTGGTGGAATATTGCCTCTAATCTGGATTTAGAAATGGTTTTCCTGTTCACTTGTGGTCTTTAGTCTTATCAAAGTGGACGTGTTTCTGAGTTCATCACTGAGACACTATGCTGTTTTCTTACCTTTATAATTGCTTTTTCCCTAAGTAATGCCCATTCTTGGGGAATAGGTCCTTGTTCTCTCATTACACATCCAGCATTATACCTCAAAACAGGTTATACATGTCTGAACATGCTTTTTCTTGCATGCTCTTCTGCTTCCCTATTTCTTTTATTGATATTCCCCTTCTGCATTATTTCAGCCTTAATTTGAGAGAGGGAATTGTTCTAATGCCAGAGGGTGCCTAATAATTAACGGAATTGGAAGCTTATATATTGAAATACAAAATATAAAAACTTAACTAGCGCAGGTACCCTGTAAATATAAGTGCATAGAGTAAACATGCAGTAATGCCTCTTGCTAAGAGACAGAAGCACAATGGTTGCCAAGGCAGTTGAGTCATTTGTTAATAATATTTATTAGGATGATATGGACTTGAAAGCACTTGGTTTTGATGTGGCAGAAGGCGTGAATGAACCATACCTCCCTGGAGACTGTGGGATCTTTGTTACCAAAGTAGACAAAGGAAGTATTGCTGATGGTCGATTAAGGTAGGGTTTGAGTTTGCAAGACATTTGTCTTTTTTTGATCCTTATAAGCTAAATATGAGCATACTGTAAATTGTCTTCAGTTTTTTCCATTTATTTAAAGTTCTTTTAACACTTACAAGAATTTGAAATGTTCTTTTGTTTCTCTGTGTCTCACCTTCTTTATTATTATGTACTCAAACTTTGATCTATTTGTTTAAATTTTGTGAAAGACATGAGGGTAAGCTCCTGAGGGAGGGTAGAGAGAAAGGAGAGTAGAGCTATTACTATTAACTATTCTCTTCTGTCCCAAGAGTTGCTTTTAAATAAGGAGTAGTAATTACTAATAGGAGGATATACTTTTGCTAGTGAAGTGCAGACTAGAATTCCTGGTTTTCGTTTAGCTGCTATTTAATGCTTTTTCAGGAATGGAGAACTCCAGATAATTAAGGATTAGCATATTGAGATCAGCTCTGTTGCATCCCTTTTCATTAATGTTATTTATGTGCTTCATCCAGCGAAGTATGCTTGTAACACTGACCTACTTATTTCTGTTTATCTGCCAGAGTGAATGATTGGTTACTGAAGATAAATGATGTAGATCTTACTAATAAGGATAAAAAACAAGTTATAAAAGCTGTTCTAAATGGAGGAGGTGTTATTAATATGGTGGTTCGAAGAAGGAAGTCCTTAGGTGGGCGAGTGGTAACACCTCTTCACATCAATGTTTCTGGACATAAAGGTAATGTCTGTAGAGGCTGTATATAAATAGTACATGTTTGTTCAGCCAAAAATAGCTTGATATAAAGGTATGTGTTCTGAGCCTTTGCTTAATTCCCACTTAAACTGCTCCTACCTCCTAGGTAGACATCTTCATTAATTGTTTTTGGCAAACTGAGAATACTCATATTGATGATAGCTTTATTCCGTAAGAACAGGTTTTCTTTTTTGTTCTTGGGTGGGTTTGGTTTTTTGAGTTTTGTTCTTGGATTGGTTTGGTGGGTTCTTGCTAGGTGATTGGTGGTGGTAGTGGTGTTTGGTTTTTTTTTAAAATACTTAGTTCTAGTTAGCTGTCTGTCTGGATTGTTACTGGGAGTCTAAATAAGTCTTTGAAACCCATCAGTCCCCCCAGCTTTGGATGATATCTAATTTTGGGATTTATCCTTGTTTTCCCCCACTGTGTTCATATTACTTTAAAAGAGTCTTCAGAAGTTGAAATTCACTTGCTTTGGTAGTTATATTTCTTCTTTGTGTAGACAGGTCAGACATGATGTTTGAGAAAGGTATTTGAATTATAGGAGTAAATGCATGTTTATTTTGTGTATTTCAGATAGTGGGGTCAGTCTAGAAAATGGAGTATTTGTTGCTGCTGTTGTGCCAGGAAGCCCAGCTGCCAAAGAGGGTTCCCTTACTGTGGGAGACAGATTAATTGCTGTAAGTTTTAAGAATGTATCCTCCTTTTTAAGATTTTTATTTATTTTAAAGTGCTATCATTGATATTACTTTCAAACTTTCCAATCAATTTTTCACTTTCATTGTATTATACCCTTTGTGGATATGTATTATAAATTAACATGTTAGTACACAGAGATTAATATAATGTACAAGTTATTTGCTATGCTTAGTCTGTGTGAGAATTTTTGACAGTCACTAATTTACTCTTCACACTTGGCATATATATATAACGATACTAGTGATTTTTATACTGAATAGGAAAGGTCCACTCCAAAAAGACATCCCTTGTCCGCATTAAAGATTTCTTATCTTTCGAATAATGATATCACAGATGTCATCCTTTTGGAGCGAAAGTTTTTCCCGGTGTGAATTTGCAGCCTTAAGTGACCTGCCTGGTTTATGAACTCCTGTGAAACAGCAGGTTATTACTTCCAATGTAGAAATGTATTGAGGCTAATGTAGTGAAACAAGTGTTGTTACACTGTATATCTAGTAGGAATAGCAAAATTGTCATTATGAGACTTGGTTTTTTTAGTGAAGAATGGAAAAAGGCAGGACGAAGTCAACCAGACCAGTCATGTATACATATAAAACTAGTGTTTTCCCTTTCTCAGAGATGTTACCTTAAGATGCTCCCCACCTGCTACCTTTGATTTGAGGAGATCTGTTTTGGGTTTTTTTTGTATTTAGATCAACGGCATTGCACTAGATAATAAGTCTCTTACTGAATGTGAAGCTTTGCTACGAAACTGTAGGGATTCCCTTACTCTGTCACTGATGAAGGTGAGTAGGAGAAGCTAAATTTGTGAATTTTCTTGAAATTATATAGAATTATTTTAGTTGTTCTGGGAAGAGTATATGAAAAAAATGAATATATCGTGGGAAAACCTCTTAAAAATAAGACCATCTGAATGCAGTTCAATGGTGATACACTGAAGTTGTTTCCGAAGTAAGGTTATTGTGTCATCTGGTAGGAAATAAAACTTATTTATTGTTTTTACTACTTTCCTGTTTGTTTGCTGGTCACACAAAATGACTTCCAGCACAACTGGATTTTTCTTCTTGCTTTCTGCTTCAGTTTTGTACATGAAAGATAAACTGCCTCCTGACTACAGAAAGGTTTTCTTTTAATCAGGACAGAGTTGCACAGAAAACTGAACTCTTGCTATCATGAGAATTAAGTACAGGCTTTCTTTTTCAGGGTTATTGCCATAATAAAATATTCTACTTTACTTGTTGAGGTTAGAATCCCATTATGCTGGGCCTGTCACACAGGCTTTGCGGGTGATAATTCTAGCTCCAGAGAGCTTGATGTTTTAAGTAAGTAAAAAGATTAAAAGTTGGAGGGAAAACGGGCAATGAAAGCTGAAAAGTGACGTATTAACATCACTTAACAGAGGTAGAAGTAGAATGCCAGTCCATTCACTGTCAATACAGTCCATACACTGTCAGCCACAATGTGAAGTTGCCCTTCTGGAATTGTTCTGAGAATCTTTCAAAAAAATTTCTAACTTCATGTTATCTGATGTTCTGTGCTTTGCATATGTAAGATTTTATTAAACTTTTCCCAACCATATCTACACATCTGTTGGTGTATATTCAGGTACAGGTAAATCAAGGAGGCTAGAATATGCCTTATACTAAACAGAAATCAACCATATAAGAAGGCAATTACTTGGGGTTTTTGTTTCTTTGTTTTAGGTTTTTCCTCAGAGTTCGTCTTGGAGTGGTCAGAATATATTTGAAAATCTGAAGGATTCAGAAAAAATATCAAACTGTAGGGTTCACGCATCGGAGATACAAACCCAAAATAAAAGAAATCTGAAACTCAATAGCTCAACACAGACTGATATTTTCAATCCAGACATCATGGATAGCAAGAAGGACCAGAGTGATCAGGGCAGCAGTTCATTTTGCGATCACAAACCTTTCTCTAATAACACATTGCGAGTAGACTCTCGTAGGAACACAGTGCACAGTTGCCACAGTAATTCAGAACACAGTCTCAGCTCGTTCAGTCCAGAGACGTATGAGGACCAAGGCTTTGGAGCTGTTGACTTGGACAACAGGAGGCTGCCTTATGAACCTACGGGAGCTGACTGTATGATGGTTGAGACTGCATTTGACAAAGGACATGGAACTAAACATAGTGGTGGTACCTGGCCAAAAGTCGTGGTTAATATCTCGGCAACAGAAGCAGAAAAGTTTTCTGTATACAAAAAGCCAAAACAAAGGAAATCTATCTTTGATCCTGATACTTTCAAAAGACCACCAACTCCTCCCAAGCTGGAATACCTTTCCCCTAATCAGGTGGCAGGCCATTCACCTCAGCCATCAAAAGCTGAAGTGTCTTCAACTCCTCCAACTCCTCCTAAGAGAAGTGACTCTATCAAGTTTAAACATAAACAGCAGACAAGCTCTGCATCAGAGTCTACGGTAACAACTGGATCACCACCCACCAGCCCAGCCACTGCACAAGCTCCAGTTTCCTTGGCACTTAAACAGGATTCTGCTACTCTCAAGGGGTGCGGCAGGAACGCTGGGCATTATTATCGGGAGGAGGGTATTGACTGCACTCATGTCTCTTCAAGGAAATCCTGTGAAGACGACATAGGCTTTCAAAGAGTTGAAGAGCCAGAGATTAAAAGACCAAGGCCAAAATCAGCTCCTGCACTGAGGCATAAAATGACCCCTATTCCCATTCCTAATCCTGCACTTCAGGTAGAGGAACTTGGTATATTGAAGCACAAAACTAGAAACGTTAAAAGTGTATTTTCAGTGTGGTTTCTGGTGCTTAGTCACATACCATAACAGGAGAAGCATAGCCTGTTCCCGAAATCCAGGTCACCTGACAAGCTACCCCTGACTCACTTTGCAGTATCACAAAATACAAAACAAGTCTGTGGAATTGCAGGAATTGTTTAACAGGCAGTGGTGGCCACCAAACAGGATAGGCTTAGTAGCTGTAGCTTGGGTTTTAATGCTGCTTAATGGAAGATCGGGGCTTTTTCCTGTATGTATTTGACAACCTGAAAAAAAATAAAAAATAAAAAATACAGAGACAGCTTGAGAAAAGCTGAAAACAGGGCCTCTAAGTTTTACAAATAAGATTGGTTGCCCAGCTCACTGTAAAAATTAATGGAAAAAAGTATACCATTCACAGTGTTGTTTTTTGTAAGTCTTTCTATGTGTCTAAATAATATTGTAAATCTAATCTGAAATTCATAGGGTGTTAGGCACATTACACTGTAAAGATAGACTCATTATGAGAATATGATTTAATAATACAGTTCAAAATGAGAATATAATTTGTTAGAATAAATAACCTCTCTGTGGAGATTGTGGGTCATGTCTTACCAGAGTAGGTGGAAAAAACATTTTATGTAATCTAGAAAGGTGAATCTGTTTAGGTGACTACATTATATTAAGTGGCATAATCAATAATGTAGTTGCAGGTCCACTGCCTCAGATTTGCTTAGGTAGCAGATACAGATTCCGCCCCCCACCCCACCAACTAAAATCTGAAGTTTCTAAAAAGTGTTATTTTTGCTTGTATGTAATCACATCACAATGACTTAAAATATCATATTTTTTGCTGTCCTTGCTTATACATGGATAATCCCACCCTTTTCACTGAGTTTTCGAAGCAGTAGGGACAGCAGAGCTGAATTGGAAGTAGTGCAAGGTTTGGAACCATATTCTGCAAAAATGCTAGCATTAAAAGAGCAACTGGTAAATTTTTTTTGTATTTTTTTGGCTTCTTCCATTGTGTTCCTTCCACATTTCCTAACATTTTGGGGGAAAAATTGTTATGGAGAGCTTTAAGCCTATTTTACACAAGTGTCCAGCAAATTCTGTATTACCAATGACAGAAAAGCCTAAGGCTTTAATTTTGTAGCTGAAATCAGCAGATTTATCCTGACCAGGTCTGAAGAGCAGTATGGCAAAGAGAAGGGTCGTGTTTTTTCGTCAATAACTGAACGAGAACCAGTGAAGGAAGGCATATTCTAATGTCATCTTTTGGCGTATATATAACAACAAAACTAGATCAAGCTATTGAGCACATTTGAATAGGGGATGTTTGCTTTATCAAGCTGATCCATTAACACTGATATTCCCATGTTTCATTATAATGCATTGCCATGAGCACATATGTTGTCCTGGTTATAACTGTAGTAGTATTACTATAGTAAGTGACGAGTTTCCAGCTGTGACAAGAACACACGTAGATAGGGGCTTAGGTGTAAGAAATTTGTTAGCTAGAACAGAAGGAATGGTTTTGGCACTCGCTATTTAAAAGAGCAGAAAGTATTGACAAGAACATATTACAGCTGGTTATACATACTGCCCAAGTAATATTGCAGATATCTCATAGGTGTTGGTTCAAGGTGAAGAAGAAAATTGCATAGTACAATAATAAAGTTAAAAATTCTGTTTTTTAAGGTTATTTGATGTATTAGTTAATTTTCATTTCTAGGGTTAAATTAGGACTAGGTTCTGTGATTCTTTGTTTTTTCTCCCTCATCCTCTGAGAAAATAGGCAGAGCTTCGTAACTCTAAAGTTGTTTACTAGAGAGCAGAAGTGATACTGTGCCTCAGAAAGTGAACACCATTCACTCTGGCAATTTCTCACTGGTGGAATCATCTTTGGGTACTACAACTACATGGGATTGTGTAACAGTAGTGTCCAGTCTGCATGTATTCAATGTTGAAGTAGTGTTTATAATATCAAAAATATATAGAGAGAGTATGCAGTGTAGTTGAATTTCTAGCCATATTGTATGGTACCAATTTCTGTATTTGTGTGTATATACATAGTTAAGTTTGTATACTTTAAGTTGATACATTTAAAAGAACATTCATCCCTGAGTAGTAAGTGGTAAAATTATTAACACACCCATGGCAGTGATCTGGTATTGGTTCTAAGAAGCTACATCTGGATTTTATAATCTTTGTGCTTTCAGTAACTCTTAGTTTAATTAAAATACTGCTAACATAAAAACTGTTAAGTACCTTTTCAGTAATAATTTTTCACTTATTACATACTTCAGTCTCATGTTTTGTGTTGTGCATTTCAAGTGTGTAAACTCTGCATGCTGAGTCCTGAACTTGTAGTGCTCCAGTTCAGATACTGACAATGATGCTATTCTCATTTTTCTTAACTCACTGGTGTCTACTCGTTATGTGCAGAACAGAAGTTGTGATGGTTCTAAAACCTGAGTTGCTCTGTCGAAGAGATGTTGCTCCCCACATAACTGAAAATACAGGCTTAGAGGAGAATACTTGCTGGCTTGTTAGCCAGGGTCTTCTTTAGGAAACACTTGCAGTAGTGACTGAAATAACAGTTGAAATGTTCTGTGAAAGCAGTATTTCAAAGGAGATATTTAACTAAATGCTGGATGTTTTATTTTGAAGGCAAGTTTACCGGTTAGGTCACTAACATTGGCCTAAAAAGATTATGAAATAATAAAAAGAGGTAACTAAGCAGTGTGGAGGAAGGAGAGAGTAGAAGTGGGTAGGAACATTGAAAGATAAAAATGTAACAAGCACTGTGATGGCGATCATGTTCTGGAATAGATACTAGGAAGTTAGAAGTTGCTTACTGCCTATGAAGATTGACTTTTATTTTTTTCTTTTCTTCTGAATCTCCAACTTCCTGTAATCAGATTTCTCTTTCTGTAGGTGCAGAAGTATGCTCCAGCTAGTGAGGAGCATCTGTCTCCAGAGCTACAGGAATGGGCGCCATATTCGCCAAAACGATCTGCTAGGCACAGTGATGGCTTTGTGCCTGCTGCCTTATATGCTGGCGGCATGTCAGCAGGTGAGTGACAGAACTTGGTTACTTTCTAGGAATACCCAAGGAATTTGTCCATATTGGGCAATATCGGGGATTAGCCGTGGTAAGTGCAGAACAAACATGACTCACAAAACATATTTCCATGGTCTGTTGTAATCTGAACATGAACTTACTGAGCTTTTTGACTGTAAAGTAGTGAAACTTGTTTGTGAACCATGAAGAAGACTGAGCAACTCCTGGCAGAAGGATTTTTGTTTTGTCAGTTTCTGTGCAGAGGAATTTTGAATACATTAGTGGTGAACATGATGTAGCCTATACATTAAGGAGACAAGTAAGATTTCCAATATTTTTGAAGGCAAGCAGTAAATGGAGGTGTCTTGAGCTATAGATGCTTAACTTCTGAAATACTTCCAAGGAAAAAAACCTGATGATCAGAAAGTACAGCATATTAAGTTCTGCATATTGGAAATCAAATGCTTGGAGTATCTCAAGCTGAGTGCCCAAACTGGTTACATTCTTAAATCTAAATTAAAGTTAAATGCCAGTGTGGTTGAGATGCTGAGGTGCTGAAGAGGGGACTCACAAGCATATGTGCAAATGCTATAATAGGTAATTATATAAATATTTAAATATATTTTAAATATGTTCTTTATATGCTCATAATGTTGGTAAGAATGTGTTTTTATCATCCTAAGCAGGTACTGTACCAAGAAGCTTAGCACCGTGCCCTGCAGTAACTGCTGTCATGAGAAATCCAATCTATACTGCCTGGAGCCATAGGGTTCACACCAGCAATTGCCCATCAGTTGCCAGCCAAATATGCCATCAGCATCTGCATCCCAGGTGGTTTGAAATTTATATTTCCTTAAAGTTTTGTTTTTGTTAGGATGAAACTGCTCTCAAAACCATCTCTGTGTATAAGTGATGTGACAGTTGCTTTCATGTCTTTTGGTAACCAATGGATTAGGTTTCCCTCTGCTCCATTGGCTGATATTGACAAAGCTTTTTTTTTTAAATGAACTAATATCTAATGTTTTTTCTTGTCCTTGCCAAAGCTAATGAAGCCTTCCCTCTTTTTTTATAGCACTTTAGGCTATTGTTTGTCTGACTTCTCTTAATCCATAAAATGATGGGACAACTGGGAAGTGGGAAGGAGGGGAGCATTCCTTTTATTCAGTGAACCAACATTTTTTGTTGGCCGGTTTGCTGTTTGCTGAGGTGCTGTGTCCAGTTCTAACTGTTGCCCTGTTCTCCTTTTCTTCGGATGTAGTTCCCAGCATCAAGGTCGCCTGAGTTTGGACCTAAGTCATAAACACTCCAATGAATACTCTGAAAATTCACGTACAAGAGCGTCTCATGGCTCAAATTCATTACCATCCAGTGCAAGACTTGGTAACTAGCTTTTCTGATTTATTTCCTGTGGGACTCCAAATGTATTGGAGACAAAGAATAAACGGAAAATTCCTTAAGTACTTGTGTTACGGGATTGTCATATCTAGCAAAGGCTAAAGGCTTCCTGTGTTCCTTTGCTTCACATTTGTGGTTTTATGACTAAAGGTGTTCCTTGGAAGTCGCTGTGCTTAATTCATTATCTATACTCTTTTTAAAATGCTGTGTGTGTGTGAATGATTCTCCTTTCTGTGCCTGTTACTGTTTGAAAGTACCCTTATAAAGATGGCAGGCCCAGCCAAAAGTATTTTTGAGGTTCAGTGAGGTGGAGAGAAGGCAAAAGGAGAGAGCCACCAGAACAAAAAATCAAGGATGACTAATGGCCTAATGTAAATTGTATTGTTGGAAGATAAATTACACTTATGTTTACTTCATTGACAAGTAAGATTGATTATGCCTGTCCTAGTAATACCAAAACAAATGCATGCTTTGTAGCAATGTTGTTTCAACATTTTAGAATTTTTAAAATTTTAAATTATGTAATATAGCTTTTTTGTGCACGTTTGTGTTCCTGTGTTCAATCAATGATTGGTAGTTGCATCTGAATAGAGCATGGCAGCTTTGCAAGCACAGCAAAGAAATGGCATAAGTTTGCAATTGGTGTCAAAAAATTATGTATTAATCCAAGTAGAATGTAATCATAATATTTTAAATGCCTTTTGGAAGGTCCTGTGGATTCTTAGTAAACAGAGATTTTAGATTCTTGCTTGGAGTTCAACTTAAGTTTCATTTGATTAAAAAATATTCAAAGTATTTTTCATACAAGAATGAACACTGTATATACTGTATAGCTGCCTTAAGCTCTGTTTATACTGACTGTGTAATCAAGACAATTTACTAGAAATATGGTATATACAATATGAGGGTAATCATCGAGGCTTGTGCATAAATTCAGAGGCCATTTTAATGTTCATTAAAGTAGAATCTAAATGTATTTTTTTATTCAATGTAGTTGCTTTTACTTTTGTCATTGTAATGTTTTCTTGTAAAAATAGGTTCTTCAAGTAACTTGCAATACAGAACAGAACGCATTAAGATCCCTTTAACACCAAGATATCCAAGGTCCATGATGGGCTCTGACAGAGGTGAATTATTTCATAAATAATTTTAGTTGTACTATTTTCAGCATTGCAAATCCAAAGCCTTTGCAGTTGTTAAATCAGGTTGCGCCAAAACTTAAAAATGTCAGGTTTATTAAGGTTACAAAACTTGCATTTTGTCACAGAAAGGTAAAAAACCCCCAACTTTCTAATGAAAGTTGATTTTTCTGTTAGTTGACTCTAGGACATGGCACATGAAGAATAAGTGCACCAGAAAAAGTAAGAGTAAGCATTGATGTATGTCTTACAGTTGTAATTTTCTTCTAGAATGATGTCTTACAAGTGTTAACAGTGAGGTGGCTTGCATTATTTTTTTTTTATTCGAGTATATTATTTTGCATTTGATTGGATTATTGATTGTAAATTTACTTTGAAATGCAGTGAAGATATATTAGTACTTCATTCTAAATTGCTTGGTGGAGGATATTTAAAGACATGATACAAATACTAGTTGGGAGTGCTGAAGAGCTGTACGATTCAGAGTTTGACTGTAAACAGCAACTCTTTGCTGCTATCATTGCTCAGGTGTTCTGTCAGCTTAATGGATTGCATGCAGTGGTTTTCTGAACTGAGCTAATAGAATTCTTACAAATGGCTTTCATTTGTGATTAGTAGTTTGAGATCTATTTTCTGTAGTTTTTTTCTGAGGAAGCATACTAAATGTTTCTGTCAGGGCACTTGTTCAGTAAATCACTCAGGGAGAGTAGAACCAGGGAGAAGTGCAAATGAAGTCACACCAAGCTTGCTTGAAATTGCAGAGCTTTCCTGTCTCTGCGTATGATTCATGCTGGGGTTTTGTTGGTGTTTTCAGGTGTCTCGTAATGTATCTCTTACCCAAAGAAAAGGGCTGTACATAGGTATTAATTTGAAAATAAACCTACATATTAAATTTTTATTTCATTTCTCCTTTCCTGTTTTTTATTATTTTTCTTCAACTTTGTATTGCTAAGTGTTTTTAGACATGCATATGATGTAGCTTGTCTGCAACACTCCTCTACTTGTTGGCAGTAATTGTGTGTGCACTCACAGGGGACAGATCAGATGTGTATCATTAAGGACAGTAAGTTTGCACTGTCTGAAATTAGTTACCTGGTCTCCCTAAGCTCCTTACACGGTTAATACAGTGCTAGTGGACAGTCGGTCACCTTTCTTGTCTCAGATGTGTATAATTGATTTTCACTATGTCCGTGTAGATCTCCAAACTATGCCAGGCGCAGGATGCTAAAGCTGTTGATTTTCCCTAGGCTCCTTGTCACACTCTGAATGTAGCAGTCCCAGCTTGATAACTCCTCCACAGTCACCGCTTAACTTGGAAACGTCTTCCTTTGCCAGCAGCCAGTCTCAGAACTCCCTTTCTACATTACCTAGGATTTCAATTAGCCCAGTATCTATTGGAGAACGTAGAAAAGATAGGTAAGGTCCTCACATTATTTGTTTTTTATATGAATGTGTCTGAGGAAATTTTGTGTGTTTTTTTTAGTGGGCTGAAGAAATGTGAACACAATTTAAATAACAAATACGTAGGTGCGGAGGTGTGCCTTAGGTCCTGTTACTTGATGTTTTTATTTTCTTTACAAAGTATATAAGAGATCCTTGTGTGGATTTCTTTCATCAAAACCAAAGAGTAGATTATCAAGTTTATAAAATTAAGGGATTTTCATAAAGGTTTTATTTTTCCATGTTGGATTAATGGCACACCAAATAACAGCAGTCTAAACTGAAATACACTCCTTCAACTGGACTACTTCAGATGCTTGTTTATGATGGACTTATTCTGTGCTCTGGAAAACTAAATAAAATGAAGACCTAGTAACATCTGTTAGTTAAATATCAGGTGCCTTATCGTTGTAGATTATGTGCTCTAACCACTGTGTCTTGATTTCAGTTTAGCCAGACAACATGAAAAATTGAGGGTATAACTGTGCAAGAATGTATCCATATGTACAGATGCAATTTTACTACTGTGACTGATCCCTTTGGCCGTACCTGGACCATTACTAGCAATAGTGTTAAATATATGTGTAGCTGCTTGCAGAATTTGAACCCAATATGATAACTTTCTTAAAAACATGAGCTTTGTGTTTTAATGGCTTTCTGTATCTCATGGTGGATATTTTCAAGATACGTTACTTATGGTATCAGTCTTGGACATATGATCTGGCTAGACTGAATATTTGAAAAAGTTTTCATGAGTTCAAAGCATTGAAGACTAAGACACAAATCTGAACCAGCCAAATGCCATTCTGGCACTGTAAAGGAGCTATAATGTGTTGGAATAGATTACTTTTATGTGGACTTCAAGACCCCTTTGTATCGCTTGATTTATGTAAAAAGACAATGTAAAAAAATGTGAATTATAAAGTAGTAAGGATATTCTGGTAGTAATAAAAACTTATTCATAAAATGTCATATGAAACTTTCATTTCATTTAAAGTATCAATAACTAAGTCATTGTAGTAACTCTAGAATGTGTATTGTGTACAAAGGGCAGTGTTACTTTGAAAGGGAATGTAAAGAGGTCTTGGTGAATTTTCATTCTTTCTTGCTTCAGTGTGACTTCTGTACTACGTGTACTCAATGTGTGTTCTCATGTAAGTGTTCCTCTAATTGTCACTTGCAAATTCAAAGTCAGAATTTCTCTTCTCTTTCACGTGACTAATGATATATAATCTTCAGTAGAAAAAGCTAGGTTTTTGACACCCCTGTAACTTTGTGTCTCTGAGCACAAGATATTTGTTCTGATCTCTAGGAAATAACAATTCCTGTTAATGCTGATCAGATGTTTGAAGTACAGTCAGGTTCCATCTCCTTCACTCTTGCTGTTGCATGTGCATAAACCATAGTTGGAATTGACTTTCTAAAAAGAGTGCAATTCCAAGTTTTGGTTTGTTCTAAAAAGCAGAACAAAAAAGTAACCAACACAAACAGTTCTTAATTTATGAAAGAAGCTAATTGAAGTCTATACCACAAAAATGTTTGAAGATGCCTAGGTAGCATTTAAAATGGTTATTTGGTCTTATAATTCTTTGTGTTCCCCACAAAATACAAGTAACTCACTTGTTTTTTCCCCAGATAAAAATAATAATAATACCAATGGGAAAAAATATCAATGTTCCAGTTTCTTATGTTGATTTTAGTTTTAAAGAAAATTAAAAGATCTGATGAATTAAGTCTCTTCTCTAATCAGTGTTTAGTGATTCTGACAGGCAGTCTCAATGTTATAGAAGAGTTCACTTCATTTGATTTTAGTAACACTGCTTATCAAGTAAGACACCTTTTTAATGTTACTATTTTGTTTTATTTTGTTATTGATTCTCAACTGCATTGATTACTAGTTATCTTTCATTCTGTATTTACTAGAAATTTAAGATGTGATCCTGTGCAATTTGTATGAGTCTGATTCTTTCTTATTCTAATCCAAAACAAACGAAACAAATTTAAAAATGCATGTGGTAGATAGAAATGCAGAAAAGTACAAGAAATGAAGATGTAATTCTAGTTTTTAACGAGGCATTATGCCTTGATAAATTTTGTGATATTAAGAAGCTTCATATAACATCATGGGTTACATGCTCATAACAAGTAAAAAAAAATTCAGAAATTGCAGTTTTCTGGGAATTTAGTTTAGTTAGGATATGCTATGTACAAAACATGTGGGCTTCAGTTTAAGTTTGCTGTTAGTAAACCTACCTTATCTTCATTAAATCAATAGACAAGCTCTGAGGTCATTACCTCTAGCAGCAATGTTGATGTTATAAGATAAGGGTTCAGGGCTGCATTCATATCAGCAGCCAGTTCCTATGTTTTATGCATTAATAAGCTGGCAAACTATTATGCCCCTGCTGCAGAAGGCTACCAGATATTTACTTTCAAAGACTTCTACAATAAGCAGAATTTATCAAATGATGTCCTCTTCAATTTGCCCCCAGCCCCAAATCCTGCTCTTTTCAAAAATACCTTTCCTCAGCCTGGCTCACGCTAGTAGCAATGAGTGAAGTCCAGTTAACTCACCTGATCTCTGAACAGCACAATGAAAATAGTTTGAGCAGTTGGCACAATTTAGATGTTGCCTATATGATATAATGAAGCACTAGGAAATAAAACATTCAAAAACATGTCAAAAGTATTATAATCCTATTAAAATGAAAAATACACCGCGATTGATACCCAAGCCATTTCATTCAGAATGAAGTGAACTGTTAATATCTGGTGATGCCTTTTGCTATGTAAACTTTATTAAGTCAGAGTAATATGAGCCAGCGCTTTTTAGGAGGCTACAGTTTGTTTATACACACCATGAAGGGACCAGCACTGTTGTACAGATGGATGCACCCAAACTATGATGGGAGGAAAGGGCAATGTATCAGGATTTTCTTCTGTATATACAATTCTCTTGTTTATACTTATTAGTGTCTTACTACTGTGTGTCTCTTTCTAAGTGTTCTTTTCTTCTCAAATCTTCTACATCTTTCAGATATCTGTTCCGTAATAGGTCTTTTCTGAGAATCCCTGTGGCTCCTAGGCCTAGGTTCTCATCACAAAGGAGTTTGAGGTTGGCCTGCTATAAGGTTGTCCTTCTCGAGCAGTATTGCGCACTTTGTGCTGTTGTACATGTTTGGATAATTGCCCTGAGGAGAATTTGCATGGTAATTGTAATGCTACCATGCAAACTGCTGTCTTAATGGCTTGAGTTTGCAAATGCTTAATTTTCATTATTAACTTATGTTTCCCTGCATACAGATTTGAAATCTGATATTTGTGCATTGTTATCCTTTGGTTTACCACCTTATTATTTCTGATGTTTATTTTCACTGGCGATAAAGACTCCCAGCATTTGTATTTGTAACATACCTTTCTGGAATATGGCTTGTAAATGACATATTACATACAGTGGTTCAATTACTTTTATATAATATGCATCTGGAAGCTTAGCTTCTTTCCTACCAACTTCACCACCATACTATTTATAATTCATATCTACCATAACGTTTTAGAGCAGTCATGTACCTGGTATACATTTACTTCTGCCACTGTACATTGCATGGAGTTAAAGGAATGCATTTAAGACAGTTGAAAGTAAATTTGTTTAAAGTAATTGTTTAAACCTATTTTATTATTACAATTCAGACAGACATAAAGTATTGCATGTAACTTTGACATTGTGATGGTTCAAGTGCAATTTTGTCCAAATCGGTTTTAACTATTTCCTCTAAAAGGCCCTACATGGAAGAGCCACGTCATGTTAAAGTGCAGAAGGGTTCTGAGCCACTAGGGATTTCCATTGTGAGCGGAGAAAATGGTGGAATATTTGTCTCTAAAGTAACAGGTGGGAGCATTGCTCATCAAGCTGGCCTTGAGTATGGTGATCAGTTACTAGAGGTAATTGCTTGCTTACTATTCCTATGGCTTAATGATTCAGTTCATATAACTCCAGCCGTAACTACTCCCCCAAAAGAATATCTTGTGAAAGCTTGTGTGCTGTGGGGATGTAGCAAAGAGTACTTACTCTGTATTGTGATATTCCAGTAATTGTGATAGTTGGTTGTGGCTTTTTATCAGGCTTTATCTTAAAAATGGTGTCTTTTGACAGTAGATACATTGCATCTTATATAGGTATAATGGAATTTTAAGCTAGATAATTTTGGTACTTCAAACAATATAGTCCCAATACCGTACTCTGTCTGATAAGGTGAGTAAATATGCAAGCAGTTGGCTTGTACTGAGTTTCATGCTGCTGTTGCTGTGCCATATCCTTACCTGAGATACGTGTTTTAAAAATACTCAGGTAGGCTTTAGATTAACTACAGTCATGTTTTTGCCTACAGTAGTAGGTAAATATGTGGAGGAGCATTTTGTGAAGTGCAGAGCTGCTTTCTGAATGTTGGATCTGTTCATGCCTGTGAATGTTAAGGCATATTCTGTTGCACAATGTGTCAGTGATAGTACAGTGGACCTGAATGGATCATAGATCTGAATTTGTCTTTAAATCCTTAATTTATTCAGATTGGTGGTCTGAACCAACTTGTATTTAATCAGTGATATCGAATCATAACACAGCTCAGAATAGATGTGTCTTTCAATAGTAAAAATATTTTAACTCATTATAAGGTTACTGAAAATTTTAAAATTATAGTGATTATTTTTAAGGAGTAAACCCATTGTGTAGCAGCATTGCCATCCTCCTATTTACCCCAGTGGAAATTAGTCGGCATTTAGACATTAAAGTAATTAGAAGACTGAAGGAATGATTTTCCTAGTTTCCATCTGAAAACTTGACATCCTCATTTGTGCATTTTTTCCATAGTTTAATGGAATAAATTTGAGAAATGCTACTGAGCAACAAGCTCGACTAATTATTGGACAGCAGTGCGACACCATTACTATTCTGGCTCAGTATAACCCACATATGTATCAGCTTGGCAATCATTCACGGTCAAGGTAAGGCTTGCTAGACCTGGAAAAAACTACTCTCTGGTCCCTGCAGTTATCTAGCTAGTTGATAACTTATGTACAGGTAATGTGTTTGCAAACACCAGCACATTTGTGCTGATAAGATGTGTATTGCATAGAAAAAATAATGTATGACATGCTTGTCATAAAGAAAAGAAAAATGCTTGATGCACATATTATATTTTCTTGCTTATTTGGGCATAATACTCAGGTACATTAAACAAAGTCAAAGATGACTTCTTAGGATTATGAGATTCTAGTACTTGAAATGGTTTTAATTTGTTTTATACTTGAATTTTCCAAAAGCTAATTAGAAAAGGTGTATGACCTAGTGAAATTATCCGTCCCATTTTGATGCATGATCACACTTCCAAACTGAGCTTTATCTTTCTCTTAGACTTAACGGTGAACGTGTTATTCGTCATTCTGGTTTGGGATTTATTTTTTCCCCTTAGTTTATACTTGATTTATGGCCTAATGACAAATGTTGTCTGCATGGAAAATATTTTGCATTTTTGTAAAACTAACCACCAGTCTTAATGCCCCCCCCCCCCCCCCCAGTTCTTGCCTAGAACCTGTGAGTAATCATTCCACCCCTCAAGGCAGTGGAGCTGCAACACCTGACAATCATTCCGTAATCGATACTGTGAGTGAACAGGATGAAGGGACAATGACACCCCCATCCAAACAAACCACGCCAACAACAAGTCCCCGGAATTCCTTAAGGTAGAGACTAAAATTTTTACCTTAAGGAAAAAAAAATGGTCAGGGTGGATGTGAAAGGGTATTAAAAACCAGTGTACTTCTGAGAATGCTCTGTCTGGTTAAAATAAGTCAGAAGACAAGTGAGCCCCAGGATAAAAGTACATGTTTTCAGACTTCTTTTGAAAGACAAGGTCTGTGAGGAGTGTAGAAAGTTTACAAGATTGTTTTTGTGAAGAAGGTGTGCAAGGAATGTGATATTTGTCTCAGAAGACTGTATCTGTAGGTGATGTATTCTGAAAAATAATTATGTAAATATATATTAATCATATCGCTAGTGATTGTATCTAATTTAAATTTTTAAATTTAAGTACATTTGTTATTTCTCCCTGTCAAAAGGAGCCCTGTGGACACAAACAAAAGGACCCCTGAACCTAGAACTGTTGTTGTTAAAAAATCACAAGTGGATCTTGGGATTCAGATATGTGGTGGAAACCTGTATGGAATATTTGTCTCAGATGTAGATGATGATAGCCCAGCAAAAGGACCTGATGGATTAGTCTTGGGTGACATGATACTTGAGGTAAGCTATTAAGTGTGCAGCATACTGACAAAATGCCTAGGATGGTATAAAGAGAAACTTGCACAAAGAATTATGTGATTCTGTGAATCGTGCTGTCTTACAATGAGAGATGTTACGTGGATCTTGAGTTACTGCCACAAAACTTGGATAAGAATGGTGAGAATGCATAACCTTCATTCTGACTGCGACATGTGAAGAGCTGGATGATGTGGACCTGGAGAACTGCGACTATTAAGAGCACAAGTTGCTTGCAAGTATGAACACCACCTGCTCTCTTATTAATAGGAAGCCTTGAATCCAATTGCTATACATAGGAGAAAGGCAACAATATGAAAGATTGCAAAACAGAGAATAATATTGAGCTTATTACTAGGAAGATCTAGTGAGAATTTAGGGAAAACCATGCAATATGTCTTTGACTATTTCTGAAGTGAGAATATTTATCTACTTAGCAGGACTCTTAAGGTCATGTGTTCATGAGCTTTTCAGATACAACTGGGCATTGAGACTGTCCTAAGCACTGAGACTCTTCCATTGCGCCTCTAGTATCCAGATGGAGATTTTGCTTTGTAATTGTGTTTCTGTCTTCCCTCAGACCACTTGCTTTCCCTAAAAATATTAGATTCTTTCCGGTGTGAGTTTTATGATTCTCAGCTTAAACTTTGAAAACTATTTAATGAAGTTCAGACTCCCTCTCATGGTGCATGTTGGCTGTGTTCACTTGGGTATATTGTTTTGTTATAGTTTGAAACTTTTTGTCCTGTCTGAGAACCCGTCTCAGGAAGGAACTAATATTTATATTCCATAAACCAAAACTTCCTGCTAAAACTGTACTTATTTATTCTTTTCCTTTTCCCCTATTTGTTATCCCTTTTCCTCTGTGTTATTAAAGTTGTATAGATTTATAGTTTTTTTAAAAAACCAACCAGCTTGGTTTTTTTTTTTTTCCTTTCCTTATTCTCCCCTCCATTCCCCGAGAAAAGGGGGGGGGGGAAGGGGGGAAGGGAGAGATGAAGAGAAAGGCAAACTCTGTCTCCGAGCGATGGCTAGCTTTGGGCTGTAAAACCGAGACATGTTTTCCACCTCGATGTCTCAATATCCTCCTCACTATCTTAAAGTGCAAGTCAAGTGGCAAGATTTACTTGCATATAGAGCCTGCCAGTGGGAAAAAGAAGCTCATTTTGAATATTTTTCAAGCTCACCTAGTTCTATTACCCATTAAAATAAAATTTCACACCTAAGGGTTTCGGTGTTTTGTGTTTTGCAGTATGGGTCCATTGATATGCGAAATAAAACAGCTGAGGAAGCTTATCTTGAAATGTTGAAGCCTGGAGAAAACATCAAAATAAAGACTCAATACAGAATAGAAGAGTTTAATAAGATAAAAGAGCTTCCTGGAGATGGATTTTATATCAGGTATGTAAGTGTGACTGGTAATGACAGTATAAGGCTGTTAGGATAATATGCTGACCATCCTGAGAGAATTAGTACATCAGTTTAGCCATGCTTTTTAAATTCAAAGTTTACTAATTTATCCCAGCTAGTCTCTGACAGTGAGTGCACAATCTGTAGCATAGTAAGCCTGCATATTTCACTGTAAACTTGGAATGCAGAGTGTGCCACCAATCTGTTATTTCAAAATAAGTACACATGTTCTTCCTTGAAGTTGGATATTTGTTCTTCCTTGTTGATGGAGATCCGTTTTTGACCCTATTTATGTCTTGCTTTCCAGAGCACTTTATGACCGTCTGGCAGAGGTGGAACAGGATTTAAGCTTTAAGAAGGATGACATTTTGTATGTCGATGACACTCTACCACAGGGAAACTTTGGTTGCTGGATGGCTTGGCAGCTCGATGAGAATGCTCAGAAGCTGGAAAGAGGACAGATTCCAAGTAAATATATGTGAGTGATTTCGGTTACAGTGTTTGTCATATAGTCTTTGAAGGTCTGACGTGGTATAAAAGAATTGTTTGCTCCTGTTCTTTCTGGGAGATATTAATTCTTAGACGTGTTATTTTAGGGATGGCATATTGTAATAACATTGAATTAAATATATTGCTCTGAAGTTTATTAATACTACTAAATAGTAAACTAGAAATGGAAACTAGAATTTAGACCAGTGTTGCTTGTGATAGATAAGTCAATAACAAAAGTGAGAGTATCCACAGCAAAAATATCCTCAAATCTAAGGTTATCAGAGTTGTTCTTGGAAAGTATCAGTGTTTTTAGTTATTTGTGGACAGCAACATTATTAAAAGACTGTAGCCAGCACAATTTCATAATGTTGGTAGAGCAGTTAAGAGGAATAAAAATTTTTATTTTTATATATGGGAACTAAAATTTTTATACTGTTTCTGAAATCACATTATTGATTAGTTATCACTCAGTGATTGAAGTATTTTTTTTCATTTTAGGATTACTAGTTTTCTGGTTTCCTTTTCTTCTGATAGTTTCTCTCCATGTCACAATTCGAAATTCATCCTGACAGTGGTACTTCATGGAATGCGTAGAAATACAATATATACATACAGACCCATACACATCATTGATACTTATTACTGGAATCACAGAATCACACAGAATCACAGAATCTAAGGGGTTGGAAGGGACCTCGAAAGATCATCTAGTCCACCCCCCCTGCCAGAGCAGGGTCATCTAGAGT